>VXAU01005177.1:93948-256734 GCA_013399695.1 Formicarius rufipectus
GACTTCAGTTGTTTTTTTTTTTTTTAATTTATATTCCCAGACATCTATGGTGGTTTTTTTAGTTTTAACATCACAGTGATAATTTCAACCATAAATTCCTTCAGTATTTTCAGAATTATCATTAAAATCCAATAGACAACCTCAAACCACAATGATTGGACTCTGTTCCACACCAAATACCCTTGCATTCTTCAGCCATTCACTACTGTCATTGTCCACTTGATGCCCATGTAAAAAAGTCTTCTAATTCCATCCAGTTACTCCTAATTTGACAAAGTACATCAAATTACAATATACTTCCAGACTAAAAGTCTCCAGACTCAAATAGGAAAAACTAAGTGAGAAGAAGCATTTCTTTCCCCTTGATATGATGTTTTTTTCATTTATTCTGAGTGTTCAAAAAGAAAAAATAAAGCATTTTATTCATCATTACAATTCATTTGGCTTCTGCTTCCAGCTCTTTTGCCTTCTTTACTTGATGAATGCATTGGGTTTTTTATTCAGTTCTGGTATGGAGACATGAAATAAAGAAATTTGTATATCCTTTCTAAAATCAAGCATCAAGAAAGTTATAGGAAAAAGGATTCTGTCAATAAGCAGAGTGACTGTTATTATTTCCTCAGTTACTAGCCCTCGATTTGAAATGTCAGAAACACTGTTTTATTTCATTTCCAAAATTTTGGTACAAAAGCATGAAAGAAGACACAAGGAATCATATTATTGATGTCTCCCTAAGATTCATGTCTACTCACATGGAGACTGGTCAAATTACCCACAGAGACAAAGAAGTACAAAAGTCAACAAAGAATGGAAAGGGGGAAAAAATCAGAAAAATGCAGAGATGAATATGGATAAATGTATTATTTTCACAGAGAGAGAATAATTTGAAATTTTGATAATAAGGCCAGTCGTGTTCTTTATATTGAACAAAATAATTGCTGGCAAAAAAAATATAACAGCTCCAGTAAAACAGACAACTGGAAAAAAAAAAAGAAAGTCTCAATCTATGTAGAATGGAGATGAAATTCAAATGAAATCTACAGACTTCTCATTGTTCAGGGTGCACAAAAATCCACATATTTGGCAACACTTTTAAGAGATATTTGACTAAATATGTGCCTTATAAATCTGTATGCAGAGATACTTAAACTACCTTAAGACCTTGGGAAGCATTAAGAATTGCTTAAAAAAACAAGGTAAGGAAAACTACCAGATAAGATTCAACTTCAAATGTATTGCACATGAAAGTGTGGGGTTATGATTTCTGGACAGAATTTGGAATCAAATAATTTCCTAACCAGGAAACATTATTTTCCTCGAAAAATAAAAAATAGATTCTTAATTAATAACAAGAGTAGGCTATGGCTGCTATGTATGCTGGGCTGGCTCAATGTGTCGGGTTTGCTTGGCTCCCTGCCAAACACAGCTGTGAGCTGGTCAGCTTTTCCACCCCCCTCCCGACCAAAGGGAAAAAAAACTAGCAAAAAGGAAAATGTAGTAAAGGAATATATGTATATTTATAGATATTTCATGTATATAGAGCTAAATACTATGTACATATAATACAAGGATTCCAAACAATCCCAAACACGTCCCAAAAGGGAAAAAGGGGAAAAGGACCAAAATGGGTAAAAACAAAACAATCCCACACAATCAAATCCCAGGAATTAATTCAGTAGAACAATTAACCCAGTAAGATCTCACCAACTTCCCTTAGGGGAAGTGAATACCTTCCCTCCTCTGCTGACACAGAGAAACAGCCCTCAGCTAGGCTGTAGCTCATATAGATAAGGTGAGGCCTAAACACTGAGAGCTGTCGGCTCCATGCTCACCCAACAAGGGAGAGAAGAGGAAAAGAAAAAGAAAGAAACCTCCCTCTTGTCTTTATACACCTGATTGTGTAAGGGAATGATATGGAATACTTCCTTAGTTATGCCCCCAGTTTCTAGGGAAGGCCTACAGACAAACTACCACACTCAATATGCCAGGGAAATATGTACATAGTAAAAATAATGTGATGGTAAAACTGTCCCCAGAGTAATGAATACAATGGTCTATAAGACCATTTTCATTTACAAACCTATTGTTATCAGACCTTTCAGTTTTAAGTTTCATAGTAGCTGCAGAATCATTTCTTAGTGGAGATAAACCATAAGTGCTCACTACTTCAGAACTATTAATCTGAGGATTTTCTTAGTTATTTTCATCTGCATTAGGAATCAACAAAGGAAACCACAACACACCTGAAGAAGTTACATGTATTTGTAAATAGAATCTGAGAAGAAAGTCTTGTTTATAATATATGATATACTATGTTAATTACAGGAAACCTTACATCATTATACATTTCCATCCAAGCTAACATAATAGGAAGTGGACCAAATAAATACCATCTGTTTATGGATCAGACTGTTTTTTAGAGAGTTCAGGTCCCAAGCTGACATTTAGCTGTCCAATGTGTGACTATCTTTTCAGATAAGCTTGTCTCCAGCACTTCCTGATACCCCCTCCCCACTAGAAACTCCCTATGAGAGCCATTAAGGAGCTGTGAATCTGTGGGGGGGGGGGGGAAGAAAAAAAACACAACAGCACTCTCCTTTCCTCATGGAAAGCCATAACGTGCTCGTTTTTCCACACAAATGGACAGTCCTCACCCTGAAGAGATCACATGTCAGGAGCAGATGCATGTCAAAAGCAGACAGAAACTGGGGAAAGGATGGGCTGTGGAAGATGGTTACACCACCAAATTGCCGTTGGTTTGGACACTGCAACTGACAATCTAGGGTTAAGCTCACAGTTTGCTTGGACTGGGTTTAAATATGACTCATTGAGACTACTGATTTGCCAGTCTAACCAGAGAAGTGGGTCTCATATAAGACATGGCAATTAACAACTCCAAAGCTAATACTAACTCCATCTTGTTTTTACCAAGATGTTCCCCAAGGCAGTGTCATGGGTTTCTGTAGCTGAATTTTAGTAGAAGGAGGGGCTTCCAGAATGGTTTCTGTTAGAAGCTGCTAGAAGCTTCTCCTGTCCTGTGGAGCCAATGACAGCCAGGTCCAGGAGGGACTTCCTGCTGATGGCCAAAGTTGAGCCAATTAAGAATCACAGTCACGCCTCTGTGATAACATAGTTAAGAATTAGGAGTGTTGCACAGTTGAAAAATTTCCAGCCATGAGGTAACAATGCAGAGACCAAGGTTGGAGCAAGAGGAGGCGAAGGAGGGACCCCACGCTGGAGCGGGGTGAGGGAAGGACTGAAAGCTATCCCCCCCCCCCTCTCCCTGCAGCCCCTGGAGTAGCAGGTGAATGTCCAAAGGAACTGTTACCCTGTGGGAGGCCCAGTATGGAGCAAGATCCTGGANGGAGCAGGTTGCCCCCTGCAGCCCACAGAGACCATCGGGGTGCAGAGACCTGACTGCAGCCCATGGAGTGACCCACAGGACAAGAGCAATGGCAGCAACAACAACCACCTGCGAAACTCCCATTTCCTGCTCTCTGGAACTGCTGGGGGGAGGGAGGAGTGGGAGGAGAGGGGTGTTCTTAAGACTGATTTATTTCTTATTTTTTTTTTTAGTTTTAGTGCTTTTAGTTTTAGTTCTTACCTAGTTAGTAATAAATTGAAGTATTTAGCTACTCTGAGTTTGTTTTGCCATTATTTCTTAGCTGTTTCTTTGCCTTTTCTCCTTTTCCCTTTCCCTCTGGGAGAGGGGGGGCCTGGAGGTTTGGGTGGACACTGGGTGAAAACCACCACAGGCAGGAAAATTCTGTTTTCAGTTGAAAGTATTTACAGTTAACTCTCTCTAAGATGGAACTGGAGAGGAAAGCTTCAGCCAGCACTCCTCTTTAAGGTCCTGTTTCCCAGCTGAATCCAGAACTCAAATTACAGAAATGTGGAGGGGTTGATTTTTATTTTTTGATTTTCCTAAAAAGAAATCACAGCATTTTCACGTACATGTCACCTTCCATAAAGTGACTCATTCTCATCTCATCCATGAACTGATAACTAGCATCAAGGAAAGCTCAGAGGCTGTTTACTATTTAGTCCTTCAGGTTTTTTGAGAACAAAACTGTTCAAAACTGCACATGCCTGAACTGAGATTCATCATCAGACCAGCTGTGTCAATACAACACTTATGAGACTCTAGGGATGATGAATGACTTAATCCCTATTATGAACAGTCCATTCCTTTTGCAGATTTCTTTTGCTTCACTAATTTCAATAACCCTGCTTACAGTGGCATCCATACACAATTATACTAACACAAGTGAGTGACCAATGAAATGCAACATGTGGTAAGAGCTTTTAAAATCATCTTTGCCATCCAACTAGCCTGGTGAGAAATTCAGCTGTGACTCATCTTCCTTATGAACAGCTTATTAATGTTCAGCAGTTTAGCACTTCTGACTGGAGACCACTCTCCCCCTCCATTGATCTGAAGTTCTACCTGAGGAGGCATTGTTAAGGACGGAACTATTACTAGAATGAGTGAACCTAGGGTACCTGTTGTATTTCAAACAGGAAAGAACACCTAACTTCTGCATCTTATACCAATGAGTAGACCTGAAATTACAAGTATGTAACTTTCATGATCTTTAGTTAGACTTCTCTAGAAAAAAAAATTCCCATATACCCTATATACGATCTTTCCATCTTAATTTGAGAATCTAGAGGTGCTCAGAAATTATGGGTACAGTCTTGGTCATCACAGCATGAGTCATCATTTGTTTAAAGGGTACAAGATTCCACCCTATCTCTTTAAAGTTCATTTTTTGTCAAAGTACTATTTAACAACTTGGCACCAGCTACATATTTGTGTATAGCTGTTCTGCAGAATATGTGCTAATATCAACCAATTAAAAAGAAGTCATTACAGTCTACTATCACTAGGTTAAATTAGTTGCCAGGGAAGAATTTAATAAAAAACCTGTCCCAATTAAGTAAAGTATACTGCAATAATATTTTACATTTTTATAGCACTTTACATTTGGCGTTTGACCAATTAGGCTGAGAGAGCAATGCTAAATCACAGCAGGCCCCTTTGAAAAAGGGCAACAGCTAACTGTCAAGTTGTTCTACTTCACAGTGGGAAACTTTTCACAACATTGGACAAAGTCTTATTCACACAACAAGCTTTGAAATTTTGGAGAATAACAACACGACTCCAGAATGACATTGATATCAGTGCTCTTCAATAGCCTCAGTATTTTAGCCATAATGATATTGCTTTTGTCTAAGTACAGCCTGGAGTGTCTACAATGAGGCTGAAAGCCAAACTCCCTGGCTCAAATTTGAAGAGAGACACTAAATGTTTTAAACCTGTTACACATCTTCAATAGAATACAAAGCTCTGTGGCTGCAGTTTGTGTGCACTCTTTTATTAAAATCCCTCAAAAGATTGCATCTTTGCAAAAAAAAAAGAAAATATATATTCCCCCTCAACTTTTCTGTATTAAAACTTTGGGGATTTTCCTACTTAATCAGACAAAAGTAGCAAATTTTAGCATCTAGTTATCAAGAGTAGTAAGACCTCATCTCAAACTGTAGATATGTGTGCTCACTTTATGTCCCTGTAAAGTGGAATATAATTTTAAGCATGTGTCATTGCACAAAATGTTTTTTATTCTGTTTCAGAATTGTTATACAATAAAGATATTTGAGAAATTATTTTGCCAACAAAGCATGTTGTCTACCAGCAACATATGTAAGAATACAAAAGAATCATCTCATTTTTTTATTTTTCACTATTTTTCTTTTTTTTTTTATTTCTAAGTCACACAAAAACTTGAATTCAGCTAAATTAGAAAGGGTTAATTGCTGTGGGCAGTGCTCTGAACCCAGTGCAGGTGTGGGGTTTAATCAAGAGGCAGATACACAAAGACAGCAGGTAGAGATGGAAATTAGGTTAGTAAAAGAACAGGGCAAGGTGAATGCAGAATTCTGAAATGTAAATAAAACCATACACATTTAAACTGTGTTTTTATACAGTCCATCCTTTGTAAATTATGTCAAGTGGCTTGTATTTTAGAGGCAGGTCATGATTTTGCAGTACATGTGCAGGTATCCTTCTCCAGTTATTCACTTTTTTTAAAATAAACCAAAAAAACCCCCCATATTCTCATTTCAAGCTGCTGTTTGACATGCATAAGGGCATATTTTTATTTGCACCCTAGATGAATTAATGATTTTTTACACTACTTGCTGAGCTTCTAGTAGGAAATATATCCTATTTCTCACATACTGTTAAAATTGATCATCTACTAGGAAAGGCCAAGTGCTTCAATCACAACTACTTCTTAATACAATTTTACAGTGTACATTTTCAGAGAAGAAAAAAAAAATTATGTTAATAGGAAGGTCTGCAGTCATAGCAAGATGGGATACCTGGGGTTAAGACTATTATTGCAGCACTGGTGAGCCCTCGTGGTAGGACACAGCTTGTGCTGGAGGCCAGAAGGCAACCTTTGCCCATGAATTTGCAGCATCAGAGAGGTTTGATTGAAATCAGTGCCCTCCCTGCTTAGCTGGAAGGCCTTTCCGAATGCTAACGCGGACCACTAGAAGCATATATACCAAATGAAAGACTAAAATAGTTTCTGAAAATATATCCATATGAAGAAGCTGTTTTGTCTGCTTAACTATATTAGCTCATTAAATCTCTTTCAGGTGATCTTCAGTTTAGAGTAGATGTGTCTAGATAACATTTTCCTACATTTTCATCGTTGAAAAGGCATAGAGAGGAAAAAATCCCGCAAAGCAGCATAAAGTTCTGGTTTTGCTTGACACTGAAAATATTGTTAGATTATGTGACAAAAGTCTTGCTCTGCATGTGTTAAGGATTCCAGAGGAGACAAAACAACAATGGTGGGAAACCCCACTTACCCAGTCAGAGAAATACCATTTTGCCTCAGCTGCTCCCAGGTCTGTCAAAGGAGGGTCATGATCTCCGTGGGGTGGAGGTCATACCCTGGGTGAGACGACCTCTGTTTTTTTGAGCATGTTTGTTTGAGTGTCTGAATGCTGCAGTCACAGGTCATAGGGGCCTGTCTGCCTGGTGAGCCAGCAATTGAAGTGTGTGCTGTCATGCATGTCAACATGCGACTGCTAGGAAACATCTGCCCAGACTAGCCACTGAGTGGGACAAGCATGGAATCCAAGTGTCGAAGTGGCCATAGGTCTGGACAGAATCCATCTGTGAGTGTCTTTTGCTGACGCGGGATGCATCAGAAAATTATCCTGCATCATGCATCGCCACCCTTGGGTAGAGAGGAAGGCATGATCTTTGAGGAAGCTTGAAAAAAATGAGATTTGTGGAGAGCCAGGAGAAAAACAGGGAGTATTGGAGTAATGTACTTTTCTCCAGCTAGCCTGCAAACTAAAATTTTACTCTCATTTTTCACCATGATTACTTGTAATTTATAACTGATTGTAATCACAAACCAAAATGAATTACTTACTTTCTGACTATAAAAGGAGTATCTGATGGATAAGACTACAACAGGAATGCTATTATGAATATAATTCATTCCTAAAAGTTATGTGCAGCTGAGAATCTGACAAATAACCACAGACATCTTTTCGCAGAGCTTACTTCTCTGTGATATAAAATGCATGTGTGTGTAAATCCTATAACTGTAATATAAAAAAGTTCTCTTTGATCAACGATGCTGATCAGTAATATCTACAGTTTCACTGGTTTGTTTGAACAAGCGTATGTCCCAAAACTAATGGAAGCCTTTCTAAAACATTACCACAATTAGCTCACACAATAAAGTAATTGTACAGATCAAATTAGGGGGAAAAGGATGAAGATTTCTAATAAGGTTATATTGCATATCCTCTTGGAGTTTATAAGACATTTATTTAAAACATCTTTTCTCCCCTAATCCGTCAGAGTCTGAATGTACACACAGAGAGAGAAATTGGTAACCATGAGGATCAACACTGGATGCTGTGCATAGGAGAATAAACATTTTTAACAGCCAATACTTCAGAATCTCCCAATAAAGTTGCTGTTTTCATTTCAGTGCAGATTATAATTCATTTCAGTATTAGCTAGTTGATTAAAAGATTCTTTCAATTTTCATATGAACTTAATAGATTCAAATCTTACTTAATTGCATCTATATTGCACTCTTAAATAGAGTTAGAATGAGAAATAATTGAAAAATAATGTAAGGTGACAAACAGTTATAAGAATCCTTCTCTAATTATGTATAATTATTATTTAGATATGAACAGATGTGAACAAAACTGACTCTGTTTTATGAATTTACAGCTTAACCAAAAAATAAAATGAGACTAACTAACCATGGCTTGCAGGAAACTGTCTCCATTGCAAACGAGGTGCTAACTGGATTATATACAGATGTGCTTGGCCCTGATAACATGAATAATTCTGAATTAATTCTTCCTTAGTAACTCCTTCACGCTTAGCAACTTCCTGAAAAGTGTTCAAAAAGTAATATTAGACAACATGTAAAAGAAACAGAAAATAGCTAGGATACCAAAAAATAAAGAAAATGCAACATTTACTTTCTAAAACCTCTGCGTAATAAAGTTTTCAGAAGCATAAGGTTTATCTTTAAAAAGTCTTGTTAAAGCATAGATGAACCTATGAAGTGTTAGTAATTATAACCTCAGAAATGCCTATTTGAAATTTATTTTCCTAATTGTGAAATTCTTTGGGACCATATTTGTCAGTGAATAAAAGAACATTCTCAAATCCTGTTTGTGCTGCAGAAATTAAATACAGAAGTCAATTTTTGTCATTCTCAGTATTGATGCACTGATCCTTTGAAGTATTAAAGTTCTGTTTAGCAAATAAAAACCAGCTGATTTATGAAGCAACACGATGATACTTAAAAGGGGTATCGCATTCAGAATGTCTTTCTGTGCTCTTTGAATAATATCTCACCACAACATAAAAGTGCCTTAATCCTGAGAACTTTCAAAGAAGGCAATATGATTAATGACACCCCAGAATCAACTGGTCTGTCTCCATCAACCTTTACCTTACCTTTTAACAAAAGAGAAGACCAATCCAAAAATATTTAATGGAACATATAGGAAGAAAGAATAAGAAAAAGAATGTTTTAAAAAGCATAAGGGTAATCTTATTTCTAATCATCAATATTAAATTCATATCCATGCAACTTGGAAATCCAGCAACGAGGGGTCTTAAACTTTCCTTCTTTAGAAATTAATCTGTTAAAAATTCCATACTTTATTTTACTAGATTATATCACTGTTTGTTCCAAATCCCCTGACTGAATTTTTTAACCTATATGATCACTGCCAAAATCTGCAGTGTGCAATTTATAGAATAGTGGTCATCACTGGGAAACTTATGGTGTCCTCTCAAGGTTTCTGAGCACTTTTAGAAGATCATAATCACCCTCTGTATGCAGATAATTACAAAACAACAAGTAAAACCAACTCCTGGAAAATTGCCTGGTGTGATCTTGAAAAGTTAGCCTACCCACTTCCCTAGGACTCCCCAGACACCCTCCGGAATCTGGTCGGAACAGAAAACCTCAACTCAGTCTCAGCAGCAAGTGCAGCTGCAAGACTTTCAGTAGTTGCATGCAGCTCTTAGGGACCATTTAGGCACACAACTTGCATAGCCACTTTATCTTAGTCATGTCTCTTATAACTCATCAGAAACAGAGAGTGACTGAAGATATCTTTTTCTGAGCTGCCACATTTTCAAGTATCCTGGTGGAGATAGAGAACCTAGTAGAGAATAACACACCCGTGTACACAAACCCAAGATATATAATAGGTACTTGAACACAATTTCCCAAGTTAGCAATTAGAATTTTCTGATTATTGGTCTTATGTTTGAACGTGGTGAACGTTTGGACTGTGCAATAATTCAGCTTGAAAAAATGTGAACTAGTAACTTATTGCTGAGGTTTGTTTTTCTGTTTAACATTAATAATTTAAAGTGCTACTATTACACATAGATCTTGTAGTTTTAGTGACTTTTAAATTTTATTTCCCAAAGGCCTTTCATCTGTGAGGAGTCTGAAGGGCTTTGAACCTTGATCTGAGAGCCTGAAACTTATGGTCTCTATTGGGATATATCAGTTTAAATCCCAAATAAAATGTCACTGTAAATGTATCTCAAATTCCTGGACAAAATTTTTCATAAATGCTTTTTCTTTAGGACCCCATTTGAGAATTTCATGCTTTCTCCTAGCTCTTCCTCCTTGACTGCAATTTCATGCCATGTTCTTCTCCTGACATTTGTGACAGCACAAATGTTCATGGGGTCATGCAGATACCCTGGTTAATTAACTAGGAGAAAAAAGAAAGGGGAAAAGGGGAAAGAGGCAGACATGAGAAGAAAGAAGGGGTAGAGTCTCTAATTTTGCTGCCAGTGCAAAGGTGCATGGAACTATATTCTAAATCAGAAAGTTCACAAGTTCAACTTTAGCTGAGGAATGAAGAACTAGCAAACCTTTCAGCCAACCTTTCTTAGCACTCAATAAAAATTAATTTTTCATCTCATTTGATTAGCCACAACTAGGCACATTACTACTAGTTTTCAGTTTAGGTTAAAACTCCACAAAGACCTCTGATTTTCAGTGCCTGAGCTGGCATTTGACAATTTGTGAGGTGTCAGGTGAGCACTGATGAGGTTGAGAACTGGGTGGTGTCTTGTTAATGTGTTTGGCAGGGAAGCAGAACAAATTCACAGCAGAAAAAGCCTATAATAACTCATGATTGAGAATACACCTCAAACTGGATGATGGCTTTTAGAGGTCTGACTGCAGCAGTTTAAAACTGGATTTAGACTTTTAGCATTACAAAGAAGAAAAGTTATGATTGCAACTTCAGATTTTTAACTGGGTTGAAAATAAATTATAGATGTAGCTAAAAGCTACTTTACACACAACCTGAGACTATAAGGGGAAACATATAAAAAATAATATATCACTTATGTGACAGAGATATTGCAGCTTACAAATAAACTATAGAAAAGAAAGAAAAAAAAAACCAAAAAACACAACAACAACAACAAAACAACAAAACCAAAACAAAAAAAACAAAACAAAAAAAAAAGAGGCTCTAAGCCCATAGTGTTTCTAGAGTATACTCCTTTTACTCCCAGAAAATCTGAGCAAGAAATTAAAAGAATTTTACTGTTTTCTGTAATGGTCGATAATGGGACACTCTGCAGTTTTCATGGGAACATTCTGAGAGTTCCAAAACAACTTCCTAGGACAAGTCACCAGAAATAAACAAAGAAAACTATAAATAACAAAGGTAAATTCTCTGATTCCTTATAAAATATGCTAATAGGTTTATTTTTTTTTGGTGCCTCAACTTGTAAGGATCATTTTGTATGCACACAAATATTTTGATGCAGTTGTCTGTGCTGAGTCTTGATGTATTTTAATTTTGCAAGACACAGACAAGTTGTGCTCATTGGCAATGACTAATATTTTATGCATTAAACATGCAATCATGTGGCAATTAGGGAGAGTGAAATTAGAATAGTATGATAATGAAGTTCAGTTTGAAATAGTGTTTGGTACACAACCTCTGTGCAGCATCTCCTAGCAAATGTTTTGTTTGTCTCCTCTGTTTAAAAGTTCATTGCTGGAAGATCATAGGAAGGTGTTTGTGAAAGACAGACTTTATCAAAGACACCAAAGATGATGTATCAAAACCAAAGATGATAAACATCACAGAATTTTGTCAGTTTATATAGAGTCACAGAATCATTTTCTTTAGAAAGGATCTTTAGGATCATCAAGTCCAACCATTAACTAGTACTGCCAAGTCCACCATTAAACCATGTCTCCAAGTCCCACATCTACATATAATTTAGGGATGCTGACTACACTACATTTCTGGGCAATCTGTTCCAATGTTTTAGCACTGATTCAGTGAAGACAGTTTTTTTTTCAAATATGCAATCTTAACCTCCTCTGGCACAACTTGAGGCCATTTCATCTCATCCTTCCACTTGAGACATGGCAGAAGAGATGACCACCACCTCACTACAACCTCCTTTCAGGTAGTTGTAGAGTGATAAGGTCCCTTCTGAAACTCCTATTGTCCAATCTAAATAACCCAAGCTCCCTCAGCTGTTTCTCATAAGACTTGTGCTCAAGACCCTCCTCCAGTTTTGTTGACCTTCCCTGGACACCTTCCAGCAGCCAAATGTCTGCCTCTAAGTGTGGGACCCAAACTAAACACAGGATTCAAGGTGCTGCCTTGCCAGTGCCAAGTACAGGGTGAAAATCACTTCCTTGGTCCTGCTGGCCACACTATTTTTCATCCAGACCAGGTTGCTGTTGGCCGCCTTGGCCACCTGGACACACTTCTGGCTCATGTCCAGCCACTCTTGACCTGAATCCCTGGTTATTTTGCTGTTGAATGTCTTCCCAGCCACTCTTCCTCAAGACTGTAGTGCTGCTTGGGGTTGTTATGACCAAAGTGCATGACCTGGTCCCAACACTGAGCCATATAGAACAACACTCATAACCAGGTGCCATCTGGATTTAACTCCATTTAACTACACTCTACAAATCTTATCCCATTCTATAGTTACCAAAACTTTTTAGAAAAGCTTATAACTTGTGGGAATAGGAATCTCTAAGTATCTTTGTTAGATTTGTCAGAGCCTTTTGATGTCAAGGAGATTCTCCTATACATAATCCTTTTTAAGGTTAGCCTTTACAAACTGTTGGAATATTGCATTATAACATAGAAATCTCCTCTTCAAATCTTTGTGCAAATGTTTCTAAGTAGCATTCTTCATAGTGCCAATTCAGTAGGACATCAGCTCATCATATATTCATGATTCCAGAAATCACAAATGTCAGTGCTGTCAATGTTCTCACACTGCTGTGAAATAAGTAGAATAAGCTGGTTTTGTGTTACTGATCTCATTATTCCCTTATTCCATTTGCTCTATTACCAACAATAATGTTCAAGTAACAAATAATACCAGCAAGCAATATTCAATATTTTCCTGAAACTGAAGGTTTTATCTTCAATTCTGCTTTCATGAGAAACTGCAATAATTGCATATTCCTTTAAGTATGAAGGTATTTAAATCTATTGAGAATGTAAAGAACAGAACTAAACGAAAAATTGCGTTTTCTATTTTCTGCTTTCCCTCCTTTTTATTTTTTAAATGCAGATGAACTTCAAAACAACAATTTATTTGAAAAACTTTCTTCATAAAATGTCTAATTTTTTTATATTCCTCTTTTTTTTTTTTTAATTTCATTTAAAAATATAAACAATATTTTATACTGGCAATTTTAAGTGTTAGTTTTAAAACAATATGGCAGAAAATCACCCTAAATTTAAATTGTATTTTTAACATATCAAAAATCAGCGAATCTATTTTTTCAATATACCTTAAAATATATTTTTAGAACTAGACTATGCTTCTGAAAAAGTATCTTGTGAAGACGCAGAGATAAGTTCTTCATACCATGAATTAAGCGCTAAACGTCAATATTATTAATTTGTAGTTATACAAGCAAGGTAGCTGTTTTTGGTTTGCTTCCTAATTCACAAAATAGTGCAGTAAAATATGAAGAAAGCAAATTCCAAACTCATCTATTTTGCTGTTTGACTAAGAGTAGGCAAATTTCAGATATTACAGACACTGCTTACACACTTGGCAGGTGGTCACAGTTCACAAAGTCTTCTTCAGATCTCTCATTTAAGGGCAACAAAGGCTGAAATGCTTCTCCTGTTAGTACCAGTAGCAAACCTCTTATTGACTACCACTTTTGTGAATTGGACTGAGCGTGCATGGGAAACAACCTGGCCACAAAACCTGTAGCCAGGACTGTAACTGAGTATGTGTCAATATGTGAGAGTCAGAGGAAAATGAAATTTGAATTATTTATTTGGTCCACAAATTTCTCACTAAACTAACTTGTCTGTGTTTCCTGGTTTGGAGAAGCAGAACTGAAATCATTATCTAAAAAAAAATCAAATTTCTTCTCCTCTATGTTGCTCCTTTATTACTAAAATTCTTTTCCTCAAAAAATCCACGCTTCAGAATTTTCTTCAGTTCTGACTATAATTAAATCAAAACAAGAAAAATACTATGGATGATATATATAATAATGTGATCGGTTCAGTACAACTTTTGTGTGAAAGGCTGAGTATCAACTATTGATTAAAAATAGCACACAATAAAGTCAAAATCTGAAACACCTTAAAAATATTAATGAAAAATCACTCTCACAAGAAAAAGGCTTCCTTCCCTGTCCACTACCAGGATCACTGTTGCTGCTTGCAACTGATTCACTGTGTTCCCTGATTTATCCTCAGGAAGGAATGTAGCTGGGAATGGGCTGTATGAATTTTTCATGCAATGGGAACATGCACTAGTTTCTGTGACAACTCAGGGAAGTCCTTATGTCATACACTCTTATGCCACATGCAGTGCCATCGACTCAGGCATGTGCGGCAAGTCTGTCCCTTCCCTGAAGCACCAGTCCCACTGTGTCTTTACAGATGGACTGTAAAAAAGGCAGAAAATCTGGCCAGAAATGTTGGACTAGATACCACATTATTACAGAAATGGATAAAATTCACTTCTGCAGCTAAACTTCACTGTTCTCTTTATAGGTTTTTATATTCTGATTCAGAACTTTGGTCCTTTTCTCAGAAACCATAATTTATTGTGCAGAGATACATATTTAGGGTTTTCCTACTGGGAATAAATGCAAATAGTTTTGGCATTTCCCAGTAAAGATGTTTATAATTTAGTTTTTGCTTTGTTTTGTTTTGTTCTTCCATACAATGACCCTTAATTTAGTCTTTTTTTTTTTGTTTCTCTTTGAAGCTTCCAAGGAAGCAAAGGCCTTTCTGAATATCAAAAACCCCTGAGGGGGCCTTCTCTGATACAGGAAACTGCATTGTCTCCAAAAGGATGTGTTAAAAACTGCCTACTGTTCTCTGAAACAAACACATGAACACACACACACACACACATATATATGGAATTAGAAGAAAAATCTAAAGATAAGGAATACTAATCTTTGAGTAACAAAATTTGACAACATCAGTTGAGAGGTTAATTAAAGGTTAATTCCACCAACTGAAATGGCAAGCAAAAGCATACTTTTGTTTCTGTAACCATAGTTAAATTGTGACCTGAGTAAGGATTGTAAACATTCTATTACTGACCCATATCATAAGCTGAATAGCTAATTCAAAGATAATGCTAAAATGTATGGCTTCAGTTTCACTTTTTAATATGCTAGAATTTATTTTAGCTCATATTTACTTTATGGTTAATGCACCCTATGGATATTTAACTCATTCATAAACCATTCAAGGGATACTTCCAATGTTTTGTTTATCTTGGAGATTTTAGATTAAATATCTAACTCATAACATTAAGGCAAACATGCTATGTACACCGCTCCAGCACAGTAAAAGGAAAGGCCATTTCATGTATAAAATTTAACTCCAGCAAGCACAGACAACCAGGATACAGTAATCCAGCTGAATATTTCTTACGTAAGTCCTCTATTTTGTATGACAGAGGAGCCAAAATTCTTTTGCTTTCTCTTTAATTTATATGAATAAGGAAAAAATTACAATATGGGAAAAAATCAGAGAAATACATACTTAGAAAGTAAATGCAAAACAAAGGATAAAGGCATTTGTTTTGTTGACCTGGACAGAGAGTACCTATACTGGGACATGATCCTAACATCTGGTCAAAGTAAAATCTGCCTACATTCAAGATGCCACATTTTTTCTTTCAGTTAACTATTTTCCAGGCACATAAGCAGAAAACTTAAATATGCATCTTAAAATGGCCAGTATCCAATATCTGCTGCCTTCCGTTGTAATGCAAAAACTCTTGACATCAACTTTTGCTTCGAGAGACATCAAAGAGTGATTGAAACCACTCCCCTCTCCTACATTTCAAAGGAGCCAGATGACATTAATAACCAGCAGCAAGTGAGCATGCTTACTACATTTTGCTCTGTTGCAACTACCTGCCGGGCTAAAGGAATCTGAGTGAGCTCTGTGTGTTGAGCTCAAGGTTCCACATTGGCAACGATGGAACTCCAAGATCCTTTATTTTCTACAGAGCCCTCCATCCCAAGTCACCTCTTTCCTGACAGAAGCAGCCTCTGATAAACTCAGCCAAAACATCTGCTTTTCAAACAATTTGCAGAAGCTTGTACCCTAGCTTTTCCTCTCTACAGTAACCTCATCGAGAGCAGCGGGCATTGGCCAGGTCGTGTAAGCTGCCGCCTAGAGCTGGCTCCTCCTCTGAGGATGCTGGTTCAAATGCTGAGGAACTCGCTGTTACCGTCTGAGCGTGCTCGGTCGTGGCAAAATGAACCTCAGGAATAAAGGGGGTGGGGCCAGTTCCACGCACACTGTGCCTCACCTAAAAAATCCATTCTGCAGGCTTATCCCAAAATCTTCGTTCGTGAAGTCTAGCCAACAACAGCAACAACCACCTCATCTAGAAATACGGTACTGCTTATCCAATTTTATTTTCATTTGTGTTTCCCGCCACCCCTTACCCCCCTATATTTATTTTAGCCAAGATCTACTTGAAAGATCTTCAAAAGACTCAGCTTGAGTGAAATAAAGGGTAATTATTTTGTTATCCCAGCACACTGTCTTGGGAGTAATTATACAGAGTTAGGAAGGGGTCTCCATTGCTTCTGAAGGAGATCTCAGAGGGGGAAGAACCAGAAACAATAAGGTAGAAGAGGTTTTTGTTCCTCTGAAAATGAAGTAAAATATTATTTTGAAAATACTGACTTTTCAGTAAAGCATATATCACCACAAACATCTAAGCAGTTCTTTGAACATTTTGTGTTTAGCTTTATGTTCCCTAAGGGTAATATTCTTCACCTTTAACACTATTGGCAATGCTTACCCTTTCCCCTGGAGCTCATACAGTACAATGTCTGTCTGTGAATGTCTGCAAAATATTCATGCTATTTTAAAGTAATCACTACATTTCAGGATGTTTAGGATCTTTCTTGTCATAGGAAACAAAATTAAAAAACCTACAAATATTATGTTTCCCCTTTCCTTTATCAGAATTTAAAATGTACTTTACAGAGTCAGACTGCAAATACAACCATAGCAGACTAACCTCAACTGTCAGCTAAGCAGCACACACATGCTTGCTCATTGCTCGTGCCCTCAGAGGAAATAGGGGCAGAGAATAGGAAGAGCAAAATCAAGAAAAGTCCTGGACAGATATAAAGAGAGATTAGAAATGAAGGAAAGCAGAATTAAAAAAAAAAAAATAAAAAAATTAAATTTACATAAAGACACTCACACACCTCCCATAAACAAAGTGTTGCTCAGACATTTTCAGAAGTATTTTCCTGCCTAATATTCACCTTCACCTCCTTTTTTATTGCTGAGCATGGTATCAATATGGCATGGAATAGACCTTTGCTCAGTTTAGGTCACTATCCCTGGCTGAATCCTCAACTAATTCTTGCACATCCCCACCATGAGGGAGCAGACTTGGTAAAAAATAATGCTTTCATGCTGCACAAGTACTGTTCAGCCATATGCAAAATGTTGCATTATCAACACTGTTTTATTCACAAATCCAAAACACAACATCATATAGACAACTTTGAAGAAAATTAACTACATCCCACCCGGATCCAGCACAATCTCACCCCTTATTACATTCCATTTAAGTCACGGTCAAATCAGGCAATCCAACACATCAAATGCATCCTTATTAGTGGACCCCTTTCCTGTGTTTTGAGGTATACAGAGATATCATTCCCTTATGCAGTGGACCATACAGACGAAATCTCCATTGAGTTCATAACTTGGGTTCTATCTGTTATGCTGATCACTCAGGACAGGTGATATAGCATATTCTGTTGAATTAATGGGCCGAACATCTTGAGTCCAGTCAGGTTGCACTTCCAGAGCTTCTTGCAAGGTTTGTCCTCCATTGGTTCAGACATTTCTTGTTGTAGCACTTCCTATAACTCAAATCATTGATGATTTTCACCCAAAGTTAAATCTCCTTGAGATATACACCAGATTTCCCCATTCTTCCATGTTACTCACCAAAAATATCCCAGTCCTTGAAGGAAAACAATCCTACAAGTGTGCTTGTCTTTTCTGAGAGCTAGAGCAACCCAGGCTCTTTTTTCCCAGACATTTTCCTACACGCTTTGTGGGGAACTTACCTCTTTCTACAGTATGTAAGTATTTTGCTTGATCGGTGCCTGGTCAATTATTTGATCCACTGGTATTAACCAGCAAAGCATCTTCTGCTAAATTTGTAGTCTACTTTTTGTATGTCCCAGGACTCATTGTTTTCAGTGTAGTCTTCAACAGTCTATTATACATGCAATCTTACTGAAGTCTGATGTGTAATAACTTCACGGTCCATCAATGAAGTATGATGTACCTGATCAATGTCATGTTTCTTGGCCCAGGTAATTGTGAAGCTGTTTCAGAAATAAGTTCTGTGGTTGTCCTGACCCTGTCTGAGGAGCAATACCATCAGAGAACTTTCTTTTCAACACTCAGGATGTCATTTTGAATGGTGGAATGGGCTATAGAGTGTTTCTAGACATCTAATGGTCACCTCTATTATGATACATATGTCATGCTTGCCTTGGTGAGTTTGTAGCAGATGTTCAATCACTATTCTCTCTACACAGTAGACCTTAGTCACCTGGCATGCTTGATTGTGGCAGGTTTTGCTTTCATGAAAAATCTGTGCAATGGTTTTGATAGTCAGGTTCACCCTCAATCATAGCCCATACATGCATTGCATTGCTCTCTGGGTGATTCAATGTTTTATGGGCCCATGAGCTATGAATAGCTCACCCTTATATTCTCAGTCCAGGTTTATGTGAGGCACTTTCACTCTAGCATGACATTCTACTTGCTTATTGTTTCAGTGTTTTCCAGTGGCACAGCTCTTCTGCACACAAAGATCTACACGATGTACCTTTACACCAAGGCTCTGTAACTGGCAGCAACATCCTGCCATGCTGAAGCAGACCAAATGGGTTTACCTCTGTGCTGCCAGTTGGTCCATTTCCATTGATGTAGCCACTACTATTAAGCATTTTCCACCATCTATGAGCCAGTATAGAGTCAGAGTACTGTACACTCTTCTTGTCTGGCAATCTCTAGGGCCAGCTGAATGGCTTTCACTTCTGAGAACTGACTTGATTCCCCTTTTTCTTTGAAATATTCAGCTACTTGTCAAGTGGGACTTAACAAAGCATAGAATCATAGAATTGTTTGGGTTGGAAGGGAACTTTAAGGTCATCTAGTTCAACACCCCTACAGTGAGCAGGGACATCTTCAAAAAGATAGGTTTCTATCCAGGCTGATCTTGGAGCATTTTTCCACCTCCAGTGAACTCCTCAGTAAACAGCCCATAATACTTTTCATTCTCTGGTGATTTATTGTATAGTCCTGTGCACAGATTATCTCCTTGCACAATGCTTTGAAATCTCTGCCTTCTGGCCAGAGAGCATGATCTCTTCCACATCTCCAAGGCAGCTGGGGTTCCTCATTCAAACCCATTGTATGATCACTGCTACACCTTACTCCACATCTTGTTGGTTACATTATGTATGCAGGGGACCCTTCCTTTGAACACTCAGCACAGGCAATTACAGTGCCAAATTTAGCTGCACTTCCATGCCACCTATTTTCAAGTGGTTCAATGCCCCCCATTATGCTGCTAATTGCTCTTTTTTTTTTTTTTTTTTTTTTTTTTTTTTTTTTTTTTTTTTTTTGTGGGGGTGTAGAAGACCTTATATTCTTTATATCCCCAGCTCCAAACCCCTAGATGTCAACTTTAATTCCTTCAGGTGCTTTTTGCCGGAGGTCCAGGTAGAATCACACTCCCTGACTGTGATACAGAGCGCGTTTCTCATATCTGATCCTGTCCAGACTGGCCCAAGGGTTACTGCATGAACTGTCTTCTGTTTGACCTACTCAAAGGTTTGTCACTGCTGTGGGCAAAAAGTTCTCCTCTCAGGTGACTAGATGGAGAGGACTCACACTCTGACTGCCGTGGATTAATCTTAGATGACAGCTGAACACCACAGCTGCTTGCTTAGCCTTCATTGCCCAGCTGTGTGGTGCTCAGCTGCCAACTGGGGTTAACCCAGAGCAGTGACTATTCTCATCATATTTATGATGCCTTCTTCTGGAAGCAATGCTATTTACTTCACCAAGGCTGCTGGAGGAACTGAACAATATTCAGTATAATTGAAGACTTAGATACCATTAGAATATGCCATCATAATCTACACTGTTGCTTCAGATCAGAATTGTTCACAATTTTATATACTATAACACCTTTTAAAATATTTTAACCTTTCTTGTATCGCTGAATTTACTAAATCTGAAATGCAATTTATTTTATTATCAAAGTAAAAATCACGTCTGTACCTGAAAAATGAAGCAGGTTAAAACAGAAATGTTGTAGTTCCAATACACAGAAGTTGAATTGTTGTATGTGTTAATACCTTAGTCTCTTGCTACTAAAGGAATGTTCCTTAATTTTTCTGCTCACAGATGTAGGAAGGTTGAAGAAACAGTATAAGGGGACAAGACTAAAATATATCAGCAGTTTTGCAAAAGTCTGTACTAAATATTTGTTCCAGCATGAGTTGGTAACCTCAATATAACTTGCACCCCCTCCTCAGCCTTATAAAATAAAAAAAGCAAAACCTCAGGGACAAGAATAGTCCAGACCTTGCAAACTTGCCTCAGTTTGTAAGATTTTGGTTTCAATGTTAGTCTAGGGCAAAAATGTTTGTATTTTTTACTGCTAGTATTTAACCTAATGAGATGAAAACTATGGGCACAGTCAGCCATGTAACTTGCAACATATTATCCTGCCACTATAACATTTATCTGAACCTACTACCAAGAAAAATCATATGGAGCATATACTTGGGAGTATTTCACAAGAAACTGCTTTTATCGTGAATTAGCAGCTAAATTTTTTTTTTTCTTCAACTAAGAAAAAAGGGAGTATGAATTAATTAATGAAGAAGTCTTTATCATACTGCTATGGAAATTAGTATAGTCCAAAACCATAAGACACAAATTCACTATTCATGAATTGTAGCTAGCACACATACTGTACCAAAAGAAAAGCCCATTATTGTTTTGAGAAGGACCACACAACTCATACAGAATCTATTAAGACTGCTTAGCACATCATTGCAAGCATAATTTTACCTCGTTAAGGATTTAAGTGTTTTAATAGGAATAATAGAGTTCTCCCCCTTGCTTCAGGAAGAATGTTATTTAAGCCGAGGTTTCACAGTTAATCACTCTTTGCATCCCTTTGCTTTGTTTTCTTTGCCTTCTCATCCTCAAATGTTTCTCACTAAATGAGACTGCTATAGCTGCAGCTTTTTCTAAATGGCAGTACCTTCCTTGAAAGACTAAAAGACAGGTAGCAGATACATATTACTCCATGACAATATCACCTTATTAAGAAGTAGCAATTATGAGAATGAAACAGTTATCATACTTTATATAAAGTACTTTCATTTCTTATTTAAGAAAACATCATTAAACTATGATATAATAAAACACCTCATGTATAATAATCAAATATCTGCTGTAAGGTATTTTGATTTTGCCTCAGTGTTTACTGACAAGTGCTCCAGTAAAACTGTCCAAGTCACAGAGACAAAGGCTGAGACTGGGAAAATGAAGAATGACTCAACATAGGAGTAAATCAGGTTTGAAAATATCTAAGGAACCTGAAGTTTTACAAGACCATGAGAGCTGATGAGATGCATCTGTTGGTCCTGAGGGAGCTGGCAGAGGAAGTATCTAAGCCACTCTTCATCATATTTGAGAACTTCTGGCAGACCAGTGAAGTTCTCTATGACTGGAAAAGGGGAAATATAGCCCCCGTTTTTAAAAAAGAGGAAGACCCTGAAAACTGCAGACCTGTCATTCTCACTTCTGTGCCTGTGTCTGTCAAGATCATAGAGCAGATTTTCCTGGATATTCTTCTAAGACATATGGAAAATGAGGAGATGACTGATGACAGCCATCCTGGCTTCACTAAGGGTAAATTGTGCCTTACAAATTTGGTGGCCTTCTACAACGAAGTTGCACCATTAATGTATGAAGGAAGAGCAACTGACTTCATATATACAAAACTCGGAAAAGCATTTGACACTGTCCCACATGACATCCTTGTCTCCAAACTGAAGAGATGGATTTGATGATGGACCACTCAGTGGATAAGGAATTGGTTGGAGGAGTCACAGCCATGAGCTCAATGTCCAAGTGGAGGTTGGTGGTGGAGGCATTCCTCATGAGCTGGTGCTGGGACCAACACGTTTTGACATCTTTGTCACTGATGTGAACAGTGGGATTGAGTGCACTCTCAGCAAGTTTGCTGGTGACACCAAGCTATGTGGTGCAATCAGCATGCTGAAGGGAAACAATTCCATTCAGAGGGACCTTGACATGCCTGAGAGGTGGGCCTGTGCGAACCTCATGAATCTCAATAAGGACAAGTGCAGGGTCCTGCACCTGGGTCAGGGCAATCCCAAGTAGAAATACAGAATGAGTGGAGAATGGATTGAGAGGAGCCCTGACAGAATGGACTGGGGGTGTTTGTTGAATACTCAACATGACCTGGCAATGTACTCTTTCAGCCCAGAAGGTCAACCAAATCCTGAGCTGCATCAAAAGAAACGTGAAAAGGAGTTCTCTTGTGTGACCCCACCTGAGATATTGCATTCAGCTTGGAGTTCCCCATGGATTTGATTGAGTTATTCCAGAGGAAGGTCACAAAGATAATCAAAAGTCTGGAGCACCTCTCCTATGAGGAAATGGTAAGAGAAATGAGATCGTTCAACCTGGAGAAGAGAAGGCTTCCAGTACCTAAAAGGAGCCTACAAGAACACTGAAAAGTGACTTTTTACAAGGGCATGTAGTGATAGGACACTAGGTAATGGTTTTAATCTCAAAGAGAGTAGGTTTGGATTAGATATTAGGATGAAATTATTTACTATGAGGAAGGTGAGACACTGGAACAGATTGCCTAGGGAAGTTGAGAAAGCCCCATCCCTGGAAATTTTAAGGCTAGGTTGAATGGAGCTTTGATCACCTGGTCTAGTGGAAGGTGTTCCTGTCCATGGCAGGGAGTTTGGTACTAGATGTTCTTTTACGTCCCTTCCAACCCAAACCATTCTCTGATTCTATGATTTAATAGAATATTTTGAAAGAAGATGAGATACACATTATATATCATTGAAAACTTAATAAAAATTAATGAGGTTTCTTTTTAGCAAATGCTAGCTGCTGTTTTAAATCTGTGTAGTTTTATTGTCTGTAGATAGGAAAATAGTTGCTCTATAGGTGATTTTTTTTCCATCTTGCCTTGTAAAATAGCACAAAAACTTGGTGTGAAAAAAGAAATGAGAGAAATTTCCACAACAAAAGAGACTCCCTAAGTAGCAGCACAATACAGTCTCTCTTAATAGGATGTGATGGAAACAGAAGATGTTTGGAAAAATCTCCAAACAGAAATTACTTGGTAACCATAAGTTTTGATTCCTGCATTGGCTTTTCACTGATGAAGTATGGAACAAAATTAGGTTTATTAACTATGTACAAAGAAAATTCTCTTTTTTTTTCTTTTTTTTTTTTTGTTTCTGTAGAGGACATCAGTAAACAGGTTAAATATATGCTAATAAAATTTAACATGTACATCTATTTTACATTGGGACCAGTATGCACATTCAATATGCAGTAACACTTTCAGTCTCCCTTAAGAAATACGTCTGATCAATTCCATGGGTATGTTTACTCTGTAATGGAGGAAAATTGTAAAAGCTTTCATAATATTTGGTAACACATTCTCACACTTTATAGGCTATGGAGGAGTCCTAAACCAAACAGATACAGATGGTTATTCTGCCTCTTCCACCCTGTGGGAATATAGAAACTGGACATGGAAAATATGCCTGGAAGAGTTACCCTCACAGACTGTTGTACAGCTATTACAAGGCTGAATGAAATAGTCATTTTTGTGTAGCTATCTTTTTCATGTGCATGGAGAGTAGGAAAATATCTATTTATTTGTGTATCTATGGATCTCAGACACATTTCTTAGACTATTCACTTCTGCTTAATATGTTCCTATTCAACTCTTTTGGGAGAAGAAACAAATCTACAGACTTGAGGAAGAGTGGCTGGAAAGCTGCTCAGCAGAGAAGGACATGGGGGTGCTGGTCAACAGAGGTTGAACATGAGCCAGCAGTGTGGCCAGGTGGACAAGAAGAACAATGGTGTCGTGGCCTGTATCAGGGATAGTGTGACCAGCAGAACTAGGGCTGTGATTCCCTGGGTGTGCTCAGTGCAAGGGAGCCATGCCTCAAATCCTATTTTAGTTTTGGGTCCTGCACTACAAGACTGACACAGTAGGAAACGAGTATGTCCAGAGAAGGACAGTGGAGCTGGTGAAGGCTCTGGAGAAAAATTCTTATGAGGATGCACTGAGGGAGCTGCAGTTGTTTGGAAGTTGTTAAAACTTTCTCGTCTGGGCTGACATGGTGCTGGGGACCTCAAATTCAGCCCAGAGCGGCCACTGCAGTTAGGGTAAGGGGTGGGTTTTGGGTGGCCCCTCTTTGAATATAGTCACATAAATTAAAGAAAATCTGTCTTTACCATCCTGGAATCTAGCAGAAGAAGACGTAAAAATTGTTCCTGCTGAACAAGAGCAAACAGATCACTTCTCTATGTTTTGTCAGATTTAAAAGGTGGAGGAAAATAAGGTGTAAAACACAAGAATTCTACTGCCACTTTTCTTTTGAACAAAGATACTACAAAATGTACTGTATCCTAAAACTCAGGCATTGGTAAGTGTGCTTGTTTCACACAGATTTAGAATACAGAGGCAAAGATAGACTTCAGATTATCAGAATTTACTCAGTGGTAGAACCACTTACATATAATGCTTTTGGATCTGCTCTCCTGGGGTTAATGAATTTATTGTTAAATTTTATTATTGAATCTCCTCCTTCTAACAGACTTGCAGTATTTCACAAAATTATTTTCTGTTGCTTACTTTCTAATTTATCTTTATTTTACAGACCACATATTTAGGCAAGATATGGCTGGTAAACTTGTTCCACCACATAATTAATGTGCATAATATATCACAAAATGCCACCAAGTGGAAAACTGCAGAGTTTGTAATAATGCAATGATTACTTTGTATCCTATAGCCTTCAACTCAGAGTACTAAAACTGATTTTCTGTATACTGCTGCCTTCATTTCCATATATAAATCCTATGTACTTATGCACATATCCCAACAAAATCATCCAGAAGGGAATGTGCCCTTTTTTCAAACCTGAAGTAAATTGGGCTTTATGGAGAGGAATTATCACAGTCTCAGGAGGTAGAATTCAGCTACCACCTCTAAGCTATAGGTGTACAGCTAATTTTGTTTCTCCACAGACAGTTTACTTTCTTCAGGCTACAACAGATGTCAAATATAACTTCCTGGCTGTCAGAATCCTCTGACCTTCTGTGGCTCACTGTGCCCAGATTCAGAACATCATGGAAGACCCACAGTGCCACACTTGTGTGCTGTGTGGCACAAGGGGGGCTAATCACTAAGGTTTTGATGGTCCAGACGTCTCTGAACCCTTGACGATAGAATGCATTTCTCTGTCTTATATGGAAATAGTTTTCCAACTATCAGCAGGTGTATAAATCATGTTATGGCATTGAGCCCAGTGCCATAACACAGAGGCGGCATCAGTTTACTGTTTATCTCAGCTGATGCATTAAAATTATTTCCTCAATCACCTTTCATTCAGTTCCGTTTTATTCAAGTAGATAAGCTTATAATATGGTAACAAAATTATAAATTTATCCACGGTGTATGTGAGTGTTGCCAGTGCTGAGTGTGCAGACATCAGAAAGAAGAAATTTGTGTTATGTTTCTCAATAATTTTGCTTGAAGCATGCAACTTGCTTAAACTGAAGAGCTCCAAAGAGATACAAAGTTTAATAAACATGTGTACTGCTTACCTTGTGTTGAATCATTGCTTAAATTTATCAAATAGAACAAGCCAAGTGCCTATCTGCACTTCATATCATAAGAAATAGAAAACCAAAATATTATTAGTTAAATAGGTTGAACGTCATCCGTGTGATTTCATAAATAGGAAATTTACTTCATTGTATGTCCTCATTTTAAAATACATCTGGAAACAACTTCAATAACAGCATTCATTTTCAGCCAGAAAAATCCAATTAGTTTCATATAGTTAAATCTTTTAATCCCAAAATATGATGCAAAGTCTCTATAAGAGTGAACACATTGAAATATCTGAAGAGTGATCCTTTGTGTTAGATAGATGTGTGCTGTATATGAGCAGTAGGAGATTTATATTAGTTTAATATTTCCCATATAGATTTCCCCTAGGATTGGCATATAAATTGAAACAATTCTTAGAACAATCAGTATTTCTGCAGCATTAAATTTTCTGTAGATTCAAAAATAAAATCTGTATTTTTTATTTATTTTCATTCCCCTGTATAGATGATCTTCTGTCTAATCACTGTGTTTGTTTGGAATATATTCCTAATAATAGAAGCAAATTAAATGATTTGTCTTCACAGCTCATCAGCTTTTATATAATCAGAGTGCCTTTGATATTGATTTCCATTTTAGTTCATCTATTTATATTGCATTTAGGTTTTGTTTTTTTCCCTTTTTATTCTTGATCGTATGCTTACTGTTATCAGTGATGGTTTTGTTTAAACAGAAATTGTCCTTCCCTCACTCATGGCCTCTCTTTATAGATGAACCAAGTACACCACAGAACTAAGAGCCATAAACTACAAAAAAGTAGAAAGAAATACCGCCTTCACTGAGTTCCTGAAGACAGCTGGAGCTAAGGCATCCAGGAGCTGATCAGATCAATATCTAAATCTACAGAAACTAATAATGACAGATTTATGAATCCTCACAGTTGTTTTTTTTTTTCAAACTCGCTTTTCTCTCAGGATGTGGAGAGAGGGAAGCAAAGCAGTTTCATTCAAAGACTGTCACGTAACAGCACAGAGAACACAAAAAATGGATAGGCAAAGAAATTGTTTCTACATCAGTGCTGTCTTTTTTCAAATGTATTTCTGTGGAAAGTTGTCCTTTAAGGATTTGTTAGAACTTTTTCAACAAGCATCCATTATCAGGAGGCCATTAACAGGCATACAAGGACAGAAGACAATAGATGAGATACTGCCAACCTTAGGACTTCATCAGGAGAGTGATTTTGAATGAGAATATGTAAGTACAAATGCCACTAGAGTATAACTGCATACCACAATTCCAGTTGAAGCAATCTGAAGGGGAAGGGCAGGATTCTGCAGAGATCACTTTAAGAGAGAATGCTAGAAAAGCCTTAATTGTTTAATCTAGTTTAAGGGGAGAAAAGTGTTGAGTGGGATATTTTTACTGTTTATAAAGTCATTGGGGTAAAACCAAAAAAAATCAAGTGACATTAAAATGTGGTGGATAGACCTTGGCTGACCTTCAGGTGCCCTACAAGACTTCCTGTTCTCAACAGGACTGAGGGAATCATTAGGAAAAAGCTTGTGAATTGAGGTAGGATAGGAAGAGATGACTCACCAATTACTGTCATGGGCAAAACTGACTCAGGAAAATTAATTTATTGCCAACAAATAATAGAGCAGAATAATGAAAAACAAGAATAAAACTAAAACCACCTTCCTTACCCACATCTTCCCCTCAGTTCTTCCTCCCAAATTCAGTTCACTCCTAACTCTTCTGCCTCCTCTCCTGGAGTGGTGCAAGGGATGGGAAATGTGAATTGCAGTCAGTACCTCATCCTTTGTACCTGCTGCTCTTTCCTAATGAACCAGTCCAGCATGAGTCCTTTACATGGCGTACTGGTCCATCAGAACAGACCACTCTTTAGTTTCACATAGTATAACTAAAAGAAAAAAAAAAAAAAAAAGATAAATAAAGTAGAGCCTGTAATCTGAAAAAAGGGATCTAATTTTGAATGGACTGGGTAAAAAGCAAAAGAGAATTAATCCTGTTTCCTTGTCATTCTCTTCAAGGTGAGATGTTTTATTTTCGTGTGAAGGCATGAAGAAATTTCAATGTATCCTTTTGTGAGACACTAAGTCTCGATCCTGAAACCATTTAGAATTCATTTATTGTTTGTTTTGATGTGACTAGGTATGTGATTGACAATAATGCTTAATGCAGCTGAAGGAAAGCTTAACAGCATCAATTCCAACAGGTTGATGTAAGCTCACTGTAAATGACAAGGCCATTCACACAAAATCAAATGACTTCTCAAACCTCCAAATGTCAGTAAGAGTTATTCAGAATATACAACAAGGACAGGCAATTCCAATTTTCACAAATCATCTTCATATAACCCACCCAGTAATTGCTGGGTGCTCAATTAATCATCCATGTTTGTGAATGCAAGCACTATACAACCAGTGGTTAAGTGGGAAGCATACTATTACTCAGAATGAACAGGCTGGAATACAGTAGTAGTCTTTCTTAAATGAGAACAGAGGCCAAGATCAAACATGTAGGCATATGCTCTATGTAAAACATTATAATAAGTAAGTACAGAGTAAATATTTATATTTTTCTTTTTCTTCTGAGAGTTAAATAGAAAATGCAGAGATGGACAACTTGAAATTATTAGATTACTTGTCTTGTAAAATACCAGAAGTTTTAACTAAACTGGTAAAAAAAATATAATTTATAAGTAATTTTTTAAAAATTGTAATTTAAATAAGTCTTTGGATAGTTCAGTCTAAAATTGGTTAATGCAAAGACTTCTTAAGGAGCTATTGCCAAGATATGGCAGCTAGATATTTGAGGACTAATTTTAAAGAGCAGTGAAAAGCTTTTATATTGAAATTTTTTCCCAGCAATTTCAAAGTCAGCAATATTATGTTCATTTTTACAGACGGAAAAATTATTTAAATATGACTGAACAAAATACAAGTTTAAAGTATCTTCACTATATAAAGCTTTGCTGAATTTTTACCACTTTGCAAGGGCTGATAAGAAGCATTCATGAATCTCCACTCTATTTTTATAAAGCAACCTATATGAGTCCGATAGGGAATAAGATTTTTACATTGCAGACAATTGGAGCAGACGTATATAAGATTAAATCATTTTATACTACTCATTAAAATAATAGCTATTATGTAATTGTGTTTATGTAACTGCATGTCACCATATACCTTAGATCGAAGAAAGGTTCTCAGTATCTAAGTGGATTGGTTGAAATCAAATTAACAAGCCAGTTAAATATCAACCTGATGTAGTGCAGCAGCTTTTTAAGCAAGATTTGAGTCTAATATATTTTCATACTCTTGCATTGGACACAAGATATTAACAGGAGTAATAGTTGACTTTCAAAGTATTAGGTTTTCCTATAACTCATAGCTGACAAGATAAATCATTTACTGAGCTCTGACCAGACAGAGGAGATGTCTCCACAGGAATGAAAGTTTTCTCCCAATATTCCTCCATAATGTTTCTTTAATATCTATCAGAGAGTTCAAATATTTAATAAAAACCTTGGTTTTCAACCACTAGAATGAAAAATAATTTATTTTTTCAAGCTGTTATGGACAGACTTACCAGGTACATTATTAAAACATTTAACATTTATTTGATATCTAAGGATTTTAATGTATATTATATAATTTTTTATAGGATTATATAAGTTAAATGAGTTTTTCTAAGTTTCTCACATTTTAGGAGTCACTGAGCACTTTCATGTGTGACACATTTACCTGTGTCACACACAGGACATGTTGTTTTGAAGACCACCTGGAAGGACTCCAACTGAGACAATAAGATATACTGTAGTTGAAACAAGAGACAAGGCTCAGACACCTTGGAAGGACTCCAAGGAGCAGTTCTGAGGATGGGCACCAGGGAGATTGGTACCATGGGTTGGCTATTGATATCACATATGTTAATTACTGAAAGTTACAAAAACTCTAACATTTGGCTGATGCACATATGCATGCTTTTGGTGTGTACCTAGAAGCTTCTAATAAAGGAACTACTTTATCTGTCTATCTATCTCAACTGACACTGTTTTGAAAGTCTTTTGCAGGATATTTAGACATCAAATTAATAGTTCTGCAGTGTAATCACTAGAGTAACGTATATCTAAATGAATAGATGTGGGGGTTTGTACTGATTAAATGTCTGTTATAGACAAAATTACATGCAAAAAAAGTGACATTACAAGCTAAGCTCTTAATGAGATAAATATGGGCAGTTTTATTTTTTCATGTAACGCTTGTTTCAGGTAATTTCTTTTAATTTGTAAATTGCATGAAGCACATCTATAAACTATTTGGATGGAGTTAAAATTTAAGAACACTTTAAAAAGTACTTTTAAATAGTTTGCACTTTTATCTAGGTTATGTTACAAAGCTAAAGTACCAAGTTTTGTGGTAGTTGTGCATAAACATGCTGAGCAGAGGTGATTGCAAATGTTTCTGATGTTATGAGGCTCAGACCAAGTAATAAGTATTCCAGAATTTCAGAAAACTTTTGGTGTTGTCATTTCATGTCAGAGAGATCTGAAAGTCCCCGCTTCACTTAATTCTGAAAGATTCAAGGCAGAACAACTTTCCAACATATTTATAATTCTATGTCTTTTTAAAACGGCAGGTAGTATTTTATAGAGAGGTAGTATTTTATATCATCCTTCATATGATCTTGAAAGGATCCTTTAGGTTAGCCTTGTTCCCCATTCACAGTTCCAAGAGTTACAACTTGTCTCACAATAGAAAGCATTTTGCAAGCTCATGACCTGGTATGTTGACCATGACATCTGGCAATATATATAACATGCTCATCCTCACTTCTATTTCTTGACTGTGTTAATGTGTCCAGGAGGTATTTCTACCCAATTTCTTTTTTTCACTGCACCAAGTCCTACAAGAAACAAGAAGGTGTGTCTAAAGAAAGAGATACCTTGGACCATATGCTCTGTTTCCTTACACCACCATGCTTATTAAACAGCATTGACCGGTAGCTGTGATGACAGAAATGATAATTTGTGAGCATAAACCAGCCTGAATTGCTTGTTTTTATAAAAGTGACTGTTCCTCTTGTCAGCACAAATCATAGGTATAGTTAAGGCATGGATTAGGGCCAGTAGCATTTCACCACTTGACTGTCAGTCTTAAGATGTTTTATCTCAATTCCATTCAGTTTTGTAGTTTCAATCCCATGTGTCATACTTGTTTGTCCTCTTTCCATTCTAGTTCATCAAAGAATTTCTATTCATTGATTTTACATTGATTCATTCATTCATTAATCTTTTCTCAGGAAGATAAAACCTCACTTCTCTACACAATCCAATTCTATCAGCCTCCAGATTCTCTCATTTTTCCTCCAAAATTTTCAGTATTTTCTTTTATTTTCTGAACTGAAATCATCTAAGTGAGATTATCTGAAGATTTCTGTGGGAGTTTCTGGACTTTGGGTCAAGAATTAAAACAAAAAGCCCAAAAAGAGTTAACTGTCTTGTTAGAGAGTTGCAGAGTAACTGTTCTGCTTGGAATCTGGTGGGTAGCTCATTCTGTTCTGTTTGCTAGACCAAAAACCTTGGATAAAAGTTGGGAGTCCTATACCCTAGGACCTAGTTGTCATAAATATAGATAAGGTAGGCATCTGAGAAGGCCACGAGCCAAGGAGTTTTGCACCACTCAGCAAATGAGTTAGCTAACAAGGAAAGGTGAAAAGTTCAGAGTGAGAAAGGTGAGAAGACAATCCCTAGAGTGAGTCTGAAGACCAGAACGACAACCTAAAAACTGTGCCAGGAGAAGATTCTGCAAGGCTCTGCCCCAAGCCCTGCCTGAACTCCACCTCCTATGAATATGATAATCAGATGATAAAACTGTATGAATATGTATGTTAAGATGATGTAATCTTGAATGTCAACCGGATAAATTACCTTGATTCTTACTGAAAACTTAGAAGCAAGTTTGTGCAGTGTGAACTGCCTCACATCCCAGGTCTGGAACAAATATCTTGCTGCTTAAAGACCAAATTGTCTCTAGGTAGTTCATTTATTTCATGCTTTTTGGTATCAGAATTACATAATAAAGCATATGAAATTATTAATCTATTGTCCAAAGCCACAGTCCACAATCAGCTGCATCAGAAATAAATTACTGACTACTTCATCCTAGATTGTTCTTGGTGTTTTTACAGCACTGTATTTGCACAAGTCTTTAGGTACCTTATCACTTTATCTGTTGATGTCAAACGAAGACCTGTATGTTCTTTAGTGCTCACAGAACTAATGCCCTGAATTAAAAATATGAGATGTAATTGACTCAAAGGTAATTGGAAGTAAATGAGGGTTAAACCCTTGTGACAGAATATGTTGCAGTATATAAGAGAAATAATCTATTGGTTTCTTAATCTGTCCTCTGAAAGACAATCTTTGGAGACTAAAAACATACTTTATATGTATTATTTGAAAAAGTCTATTTTACTTAGTATAAAATAATTTTTTTTTTTTATTTTCAGGACATAGTATCAGATTTGACTGAAAAAGAAAATAACATTTGGATATGAAAAAACCTAATCTGCAAAGCATAATGTAGCAATGAGTTATTAAAATCAACTTATTTTTGTCACACGTCTTCATGATCAGCAATTTTTCCCTCCATGTTGCACCATCTAATAATTCTGGATTAGCTATTATAAAAATCGATAAAGCACCCTATCTAACATAATATGGATGTCCCAGGGACCAAGATTTATTGGGCTATTCTCAAATGTGAATGCTGCATCAAGAAGCTGATTTTCATGTCTATCACTTGAGTTATGAGCTATGACTTTATATCTGTCCTTTTCATTATCACCATATCATTAGGCAAATGTAGTTTCTGTCAGCTCACATCTTAGTTCAGTCTGCCTGTTAATTACAATGCGATACTGTAATGTAAGCACCTCCACCTCAAGTTTTTATTTGTATGACTTTAAACACACCATTGCAAACATTTATCAAAATACTCCATATAAAGACTGAATGCATATTTATAATGTAACAAGGTCCCTGGACTGAAGCTGTAAATCCATCATGCCATCACTGATGCTTAGCTCTATGGCAGTAGCCCCCACAGACCATAATTCAATTCACAGGCTAGTACAGTCATGGAAGACAACACAAAACCTGCTACATTCCATGCACTGTCCCAGTGAAATATATTCTGTAATTACACCAGCAGTGTCAGAAGCATCATTTTGTCCACAGAAAGCGCAATTAACCTGTATATTCCAGACAGTGCTTAATTTGAGTAACAGGCAGCAGAGTTATTAACAAATGGTATCTACTTTTTACAGCTCTATTGTCTCAAGAAAGACTTGCTTTCAAAAACAGTACAAAAGCAAGAAACATGGATTAACTTTTCTCATTTTGACCTTGTTTTGTATACTAAATATTATCAATGCCAATTCTGGAAAGAGATTCCATTTCATGTTATGTACTGTCTGACCAATGCTACCAGTAGAGTACGTAGCATGGACGACTATTGCTGTGATGATAGATAAGTCCTAGAAACTTGTTCTTATTATGTATTTTAGGTCAGAATTGTCCCCTTACCCAAATATATCATCAGAACTCTTTGTGTCATCCATCACTTCAGCAATGCAACCTAGTGTTATTCATCAGAAAAAAGGGACACTTAAAGTCATGCATCATCAAAAGGATGGTCATCCATGTACCAGGTTAAAAAAACCTTTCTCAATATTGCAGTCATGGTGAAGAATTTACAGGAAACCTTCTGATGATTTTTAAAGAAAATAAATTATTTGTAAAAATTGCAGCACTACCTAGCAATATATAATCTTCAGAGATTTAATATCACACTATTAACTCATGAAATAAACCAGATAGCTCATCCAAATTTCTTTGGAAATAACAGGAAATTTCCAATGGGAAAAAAAAATCATGTCATAGCATAACTGTGAGTGAAAACAGTGTCATAAAATAGAACAGGAAAAGAAAACTACAAAGCTGAAGCTCTAGAACTGAATCACCCAACTTCACTTGTTAGAATTCAAAAATCTGAACAGCGTTTACTATTGTTAGTCTTTATTTTTAGTTGCTATTGTTAGACTTTTACCGACTCTCTGAATTGGCAGATTTTCTGAAAGCAAAATTCTTGAATGGGGATAATAAGGACCTGGCAACTTTATTTTATTCAGCCTAACAGAATCAGAACTTAAATTTTATCACTAACTTACACTGCAAGGACATTCCTTTCCAGAATTCTTATCTATGGTGTCTATCTTAAAGAATATGAAATCTGCCTTTGACAGTATCTTCAGCTCTGCTTTTGGAAAGAGAAGAACTTTTCCCAGAATGTAACACTAACAAATGACATCATACACAGAAGGGAGAGAATAGAATTGTTTCAACACCTGCAAATTCTGCATATTGTTATTTTCTAACCTGATGGCCAAGTCTCAGTGATCACTATGCTGCTACCTTTGCTTCCTTTTCCGGGTGTACTTTGATGGTATTCATGCTAATATCTTTCCATTCTGCATTAGAAAGTTGAACAATTTGGTCAGGAATAAATTTCAATATTGTGTACATTATCTTATGCCTTTTAGGTGTTATTTGAATAGATTTACAAAATATGTTATTAACACCCATGAATATATACACCATTTGGGGAGTTCAGGTTTATTTTAGTTTGTCACTACTAATGGCAATGATCATTAATAGGATCATTTATTCTCTTAGAGTCAAATTCAACTTCAAAGAATGATTACTTCAACCTTAGTGGTTTAGACTGTTTTAACTGACTTTTACCAGTTAACAATACTACATTTGGTGCTAAGTCTTACAAGTGCAACTTACACAAGCTCTGCATGGCCACGAATTGTATAATTTATTCTGTCCCATAAACTTACTGTTAAACACCCGTATGTTACACAAACCACACAGCTTACTTACTTAGCATAATAATTAAAGTATCTCAAAGTTGTTCCATCAAATCCAGTGTTTAAATCATGGGTTATTCTTAGACTATTAGCTATGCATTTGTAGCCCTTTCATTCGCTATTGGCTTTGCCAGCTTTAGTCTTCATGAAACACTCTGCTGAAAATGTTCTACAGTAATAACACTGCAAAACTGATCATAGAGTCTTAACTTGGACAATTTACAGATTCTTCAAAGAGCAGTGCTCCTCTTTAACAACTGATCCAGATAAAGTTTAGTGTTTTTAAACTGGAAATATTTAATGTCCCAAGAAGTAAAATAGTTTCAGATATTTAAAGTGAAAAGCTCTTTCAGGTGTTTTTAATGCTATTGAGCAGGAACTCAGCCATTTGCGTGAGAGAAGATCATATAACAGGTTATAAGAATTCAAAGTGACCATTTAAGTGTCTACCATGAGAAAGATTATCAGGGGTGTTTACAGGAAGAGGAACATATTTGTTTTCATTATTATTTAACTCCCAGCACAGCAACAGAGCAGTGGACTATAGCAATAACCTTTAATTATGATGTCTTTGTAAGGGAATTTAAACATAAAATAAGTGGTATTGCATGTACCAGTACTTAATGACCATTATCTCTAACCATTAAAGAGAAATTTCCCTCATATTCTGCTTCTTTTTATTTCTAATGCTTTCTACTTTTTTTTCATTAAAAAAAAATAAATCTGTTTCACAGAACTACAGAATCATAGAAACACAAAATGGTTGGATTTGGAAGAAACCTCTGGATATTCCAATCCTCCTGCTAAAGCGTGTTCACTTAGAGCAGGTTGTATAGGAGTTTGGGGTATCCCTAGAAAAGGAGATTCAGGGAAGATCTTCTCACTCTCTACAACTACCTGAAAGGAAGTCGTGGTAAGCTGGAAGTCAGTCTATCTTCTCCAGGGTAACACTGATAGGATGAAAGAAAATAGCCACAAGTTGCAGGTTTAGATTGGATATCAGGATAAATTTTTTTCACCAAAAGAATGGACAAGCTGTCTGGAGAAGTGGTGGAATTATCATCCCTGGAAGTGTTCAAAAGGAGTATGGTTGTGGCACTTGGGGATATGGTTTAATTGCAAACATACTGTTCTTCAGTCAGTGGTAGGATTCAATGGTCTTAAAGGTCTTTTTCAGTCTAAATGATTTTATGACCCCTTGAGAGTCATCTGCCTAACCTAAACCTCCTCAATCACAGCCTTTTATTTCTGACTTTCTCTCTTGCCTCCCGCAACCGGATTCCTAGGGCTGGCCTTAGAAGTAAAGACTGAAGCAAAGAAGAAATTCACTAACTTTGCCTTTTCTGTATCCTTCGTCACCAGGTAGTCACCTCTTTCATCACCAGGCCCATGTTTTCCCTAACCTTCCTTTTTCTACAGTTGCATTTATGTTGTCTTTGGCATCCCCTACAAAATGTAATTTCATATGGACCTTAGCCTTCATCATCATATCCCTGCATTCTCTGACAATGTTCCCATATTCATTCCAAGAAGCCTATCCTTTTTTTCCACATTCTGGAAACTTTCTTCTTCTGTTTGAGTTTATCTAGAAGTTCCTTGCTTATACATGCAGTTCTCCTGACCCCTTTTCCTGATTTCTTAATTACAAGGATACATTACTCTTGAGTCTGGACTAAAAAGCCCTTGAATGTTAATAGCTTTCTTGGCCCCTTTTCCCTTCAGGACTTTTTTCCACAGTTTTTTCCCAAGCAGATCACTAAAGAGGGCAAAAACCCTGCTATCCTGAAGTCCAGTGTAGTGAGTTTGATGTGCATCCTCCTTGCTGCCCTGAGGATATTGTACTCCATCATTTCATGGTTACTGCATGCCAGGCTGCCCTTGAGCTTCACATTCCCAAGACCCTCCTTATCGATGAGAATAAGGTCCAACATAGCTACTCTCCTTGCTGGCTCCTCTGTCACTTGGAAAAGGATATTTTCATCGCTGCATTCTAGGAACTTCTTAGATTCCTTATGTCCTTCTCTGTTATCCCTCCAACATACATTGGGGTGGTTGAAGTCCCCCATGAGAACCAGCAATTGTGAATGTGAGGCTACTTCTGTCTCTAAAGGACCTCATTCTCCTGGTCAGGCAGCCAGTGGCTGACCCCCATTATAATGTCCACTGTTTCTGCCTTCCCTTTTATTCCAACCCCTAAGGTCTCTGTTCATTCCTCATCCGTTACCAGATGGATCTCAATGCACTCCAGCTGGTCAGTGACATAAAGTCTCCTCCTCCTTGTCTACCGTTCTTGGCCTTCCTAAAACCTGTATCCTTCCATTCCAGTAATAAAACTGGGAAGATGGGAGGTTGACTGGGGCTGTTGTTGCTCAGGGACTGGTTGACCATTGGGAGTAATTGTTTTTTCTTTGCATAATGAATTTTTTAATTTTTTTTTTAGGTTATTTCTTTTCATCTTCATTGATTTTAGGGTACTTTTTATTTTTTATTTTATTAATATTTTTAAACTGTTTCTATTATTTTCTTTTTTTTTTCCTCACTTTAATCTTTACAGTGCGGTGGGAGTTGGCTAAGTGGTGTAAGTCACCGCCTGTTGAGCCGGCTCCTCCTCTGAGGATGCTGGTTCAAATCCTGAGGAACTCGCTGTCGCCGTCCGAGCGTGCTCGGCTGTGGCAAGATGAACTCAGGGGTAAAGGGGGTGGGGCCAGTTCCGCGCACACTGCCTCACCTAAAAAATCCATTGTGCAGGCTTATCCCAAAATCTTCATTCACAAAGTCTAGCCAACAACAACAATCTTTACAGTTCTCTCCCACACCCTGATGGGTGGGAGAGTGAGTGGCTCAAAGCCTATTAGAGAATGGTCTGTCTTCTGTAATAATTGTGATGGCTGGAATTAAGAAGACTTGGTTGCCTAATATGGGCTTTTCTTTTTCAGAAAACAGTAAGGACTTCAGCAAATAAGAATGGTGTTAGTAAAATATTTATTCTCTGAACAAATATGGTTATTCCCAAGAAAAAGGCAGGTTAGAGAGTTTGGGGAAGAGGAAGAATAATTTCTGCTCAGAGAACCTGAGCAGAATATCTAAAAAACCCAGTATCTCTGTTGCTGTCAATTCAGTAACCAAATTGATACAGTGCAATATGTGAAGACACCAGGATGAAATACATTACAGACACCAAAATTTTCTGGTTTTAAAGGAATTAAGGTTTACGGAAAAACTTTTCAGTATTCTTAAGAAATTAACATATACTAATGCCTTAAATTTTATGGCTTTATGTTACAATACACAAACCAATAGCTTTCTAATAGCTTCCTTTTATCCAGTAGGTATTCAGTATCTGCTTTGTGGAACAAGTTACCTTAACAATTGCAAAGACTTAGTTGGGATTAAAAAATCAATTAGCTAATGATAACGCCCAAAATGTTATGTTTACCTTAGCTCTCTCATTAAGATACAATTAATTTTTACTTTTCTAGGCCTTGGCTGTCATTAGCATGTGTGCTTGCAGTTTACATTAAGTATTACTTTGCTAGAATGAATTATATGTCATGAAGAGGATATTCAGCACTGCTCTACAATATTGCTTGTTAGTAATTGTGAAAAAAAGAAACAAGAATAAAATACAGGAACATACAGGGCTACAGCTTGTTTTCAACTGTATGCCAAGGTAAGAATTTAAATACATTTCTTCTGACATTCCATTAGGCACCAGAAGTAGCTCTATGTAACACAGAAACTATAAATAACAATTTTCCTTAAACTGTCTTATGCTTTAATGAAATACCTATGCAATACCACTTTAAACATCAAGGAAGTGGCATTTTTGTGAAACAGGCAGGAAATATAAAACAGATACATTCTAAAGTAGAATTATTATATTAATCAGGTAATATTTACTCATTTAGAACAATGTTCTTAAATGATGTGAGGGAAGGAAAGAGTATTTTAAAAACAACGTTAACATTGTTATAGTTTTAGTGAGTCTAGAGGAATTATGCTTTTATTTCCAGGTATCAGAATTGTGGGAAAATTCAAGAATAGCCATAATCAGTATTCATCTATTGTTCCAATTCCCCTATGTACAACATTATTTAGATATCAAAAGAACTTTCCTGGCTAGTAACCAGGCAATTATTCATGTTTTAAAAATACAGTTTTATTGCCTCTAGGGAAGATAAGAGTATTGTGTAGTTGTCTAGCTAGCCTGCATGAAAGAAATTACAAATCTCAGTTCTGACTTTAGCGTTTCATCTGTGTAAGTAATTAAAGATTTAAGAATAAAAGGTCTAAGTTAAACCAGGTATCTAAAATTTATTCAAACGTTTTAAAAACTTTTAATAGAAGTTCCTTACCATTATATGAGTCTCTGAAAAATTAATTTCTGATTAATACTGCAAGCTGTTATAATGAATAAACTTAAAGACTAGGAATTTAAGAAATGGAAATAAATAAGGAAAATATATGCTGCTTTCTCTGAGAGTGAAGGGTGTTCTGCTTCAAGGAGACTTTTTCAAGATTTATAATGTGTAACTCAGAATGAAAATAAGTGAATAGTGCAGTGGTTTCATGGATCAAGATTAACTGTCTTGAAAGAACATGTTCATGTTGAGCTATATTTGGTGCTGAATGCTGCAGGCCCTAAGACTACAAAAAAAAAAATGGGGTAGTACATTGAAAAAATTATGTATCAATAATGGCAAAAAAAATTACAGGGAAGTTATTATTTTTATCTGATTATATATACTGATAGCTTCTCAGTGGCTGAAAACACTGTGGAAAGAAAACTAAAAAATTTTAAGGAGAAACCAATGAATAGTTGGATGAAACATTGGGCAGTCATGAACATATATAGTATACCATGATAAATATAATTGAAAAGGAATTAGTAGGCGTTATACATAATTGTTGTAAGTGCAGCTGTGAGTTGACAATATTAAGGTCAAAAGACTTCCTTTCACAATTAACAAATATTTTCTCTTTCTATACTGTTCATGGAGCTAATTTAATCTCAGGACCTTCCTTGTGCATGTGATGTTCTAGCAAGGTGTACTGGAATAATACACAGAAGCATTTTAGATCCATGCCTTCAAGAACAGATCTGGAGCTGAGTATGAAATCTAGCAACCCAGTTATTTTGAAGGGCCCTCAGTACTACAATTAGTAGGGCTTCCAAGATGTTTCTGTTGCTCTTTGGAAAGCATAAATGGCCCTTTGCCGGAATGAAACAATGTCATATCTGTTCACTAGGTTACCTGGAAGCAGAGGAAGAAATACGGGGAGTTTTTGTCTTTTGGTTTTAACTGGCATTAAAACAAAATTGCTTAAGGATCAAATTGGACTTTACAATCTGGGTCTAAATAGTGCTTTCCTTCAAAAATAATCTAACCACAAAATGTGGATCTAATTTTCAGCCCCATTTTCCTGAAGGATTCATTCTGACACAAAGATTCTGAGAACATTAACAATAAATCAAATTGTAGACATACATCCATAGACTTCTCATATGCTTAATTAGGGGTGGTGGGGGAGGATGTCTTGTATTGTAATAAATAACTAATAGTGTAATGAAAGTGAATGCCAAAAATAAAGCAGCAAAAACATAGCTTCTCTGTAAAAAACCATGTAATCATTTTAAGAATTTTTTTCTATGGTTAAAAGTTAGATGAAATATCTTTCAAAACTAGTATTCTCTTTCTTGTTTCTCTCTGAAGAGAGAGAGACTGCCCTGTACACTTTCTACAATTATTCCAAATCTTTGCCAAATTAACCTTGGCAACAAAACAAAAGTCTGGGAACACATCTTTCAGAGAAGTCATCACTACTGACAAGGACGTCTTACAAGTTGATATGGAGGAAATTCCTTACTTTCAGAGAAATTATTTGTAAGGCTGACGATGATAGCAGTGCCTCCTTTGCATAATGTCTGCATGTTTACCCTAAAGAATGTCAATCATTCTATATTCAGACTGCCCGTCAATTAGACAGCTGCAATGGAAGGCTGTTTAAATACTTCAGAGTAATTACTGCAGATTACAAATGTTGCCTTTTTGTGACATACTCCCCCTTCACTAAAACTAGAAAGTAAATGATCTTCCTTTCTTCATGAAGAACTGCCAATCTCGTTGACTTTGGTGGGAGATCTAGTAAGCACTACCTACTTCAGATTTACAAACTGCTGGCACTGCAGGTTAAAAATAACTGAATTTCACACTTGAAGTCTATGCAAGAACATGCAACACATCTCATATATCCTGACACCAAGAAAAACCATGGAAGTGATGCAAAGATGATTCGTTTCCATTCAGTAGTACTGTTGTTCTGGGGTCTTGTCTGCTAAATTCAGTTATGTCAGCTTTCATTTCCCCATCTTGCTGAGTACTCCAAAGGGATTTAGAACCATAAGATCACAGCCTCAAAATATGTTTGACAGCAGTCTTGATTCTATTTACTACTGGTTTAAAGCTTTTAACACATAAAATAACCCATATTTCTTTACTTCTATCACAAGCTACACAGAAGTTGCATTTAAACTTTAAAATTTTTCCCACATATGAGCTAGGTTTTGCATAAGAGTCTCTTATTTCTATTTCACAACACAAAATGTTTTCTCTCCTAAGTCTCTGTGGTTTACTGAGATTGTTACAATTGTTTTCCTGAGCCCATTCTCTCTTGCTCCTTGAAACCAAGTATTGTAAAGGTATGTGCTCTGGCAATCATGAATACCTGCAAGTGTATAGTTTGTGAACCTGCACGTGGAACCCACCATTGATTTTTCTGCCTTTCTTTACATACAGTTATTTTGGTAATTGGTTTCCTAGCTTTCTCTAAACTTTTCCCTTAATCCCATAGTAAAAACAGGTTTTTCTTATCTGCTTCCTGTTCTACATTTAGAATTTTTGGAACCAGCATTTTTTGTATATTTGCAGCTACTGTATATTGATCTAATCCCAGTACTACAGCTGCCTGACCATATCCTGTTCTATTCTTAGATGTCTTGACAATTGGATGCTGAAATAATATGATGAAACACAAATTATTTTTCTGTAGACTAAGTATTGTTTCACACATTAAATAGCAGTGTGCAACAATTAGAGATATATCCTATATAAAAAGCAACTTCAAACTGTGCATCTATAGAACTAGAAGATATTTTCAGTCTGTAACCTGCCTTCAAGAAAAATTCCACCAAAGTTTCATACTAAGACAAAGCATTGTGCATTGCTGTAACCCTTATTACAACATGAAAGAAAGTGCAGATTTAACAGCCGGGAAAGAGAATCAGAGTTTCACTTCAGGTTAAGTCTACTTTGGTCATTTAGTTTTGTAGGAGTACATGGAGGAACATTTTGGCCCAAGGTATTTGTATAAAGTATATTAAGTGTGCATTGGTACATGTGACTTACCCTATTGCCCAACTCTGATGACATTTTGTTGTTCATAAAGGGAAATCAAGTATTTTCACTAAATTAGAATGCTCAAATAATTTGTAATAATTATTCTTGGTTAGTAGTTAAGTAAAGGTTATTAGACTATTCTGCAATACTAATATATCTATGATATGATAATAAGTAGGGATGTAATTTTGTTAAAAGCGATATGTGCCACGAATAATAATTACATTCTCCAGTGTTAACCGTTGGGACTAAAAAAAAATATTAGAAAATAAATATTTAAAGTAGAGTGTGAAATTCATGCACACAGGAGCTTCCTCTGTTGGTATTGGACATCACACCAGGCTTCTTCTGCAAGACAGTCTTAAGATAAGCATCATAAATAGCAAAACAACGTTTTCTATGTTAATCACTTTCTCCATATTCTATATGTCTGACATGAAACAAACCTAGAAAACATTTTGTTCTTTTAAATGTTTAGGCCATCTATAATTTTAGATTTTAGGTTATTCAAATGTGATTCACAATAATGGTATATCTTGTGTTGCTGACAAATCCGGTCCTCACAGCAACTGTCCATCTCCTGTAGTGCAACTACCTTCTTACCTTTAAAAGCCAGTACCTGTTACCCTGAGAAAGGCAGTTCCACTGTAGCTGAATGTGTTCACATTTGTATCCTAAAGAATTTTTGTCTAAATTAAAGTGAATGTAGACATTTGACAGACATTAACATTTTACTATGTTTATAGCATAAGACTGAAAATTTGTGCAGCCTTACAGGTTTCCCTGCCTGTGAGACAAACACCTTCCTCATCTCAAATGACAAATCCTGGAAATGCTGGAGGTCTGTATAGCGATAGAATATGCACCCAAATCTTGCTTTATTTGTTTCCATAGTAAGTCACTACAGACTACAGGCTGAATTGATTTATACAGGCTAGAGATCGAAGGGCAGCCTACAAGCAGGGTTTACAGCCAGCACTGGGAGTATCTGAATACAGCTTGCTCTGGAATCAGATACTAGCTGTTCCTAATCCCTCTTCGATAGACAAAACCAGTGATTCAGGAAAGATTGCAGTGATTTTAGTCTCAGAGTGGGGCTAGGGATTGCTAAAGGTAACGTATCATAGCAAACTATAGAATAGAATAAATGCTGTGTAACCTTTTCTAGGCAGTGCTGCAATTCTCATTAATCCCTTAGTCCTGTCACCACATTTATCTGGCTGAGTAATACACAGACTAGGCACAACTTTCTTTCATTTCTTTTCCAATGCTCAGACTCCATAGATGATTTTGCACTGTGTGATATCACCTGCCTCTTAGATTGTTTGGTATTTTGTATGGCTCCACACAAGACTACCTTCCTTTCAGCTTCAAGACCCAGAAGGTACAGGATTTACAGATTATTGAGAACTTCGTAGCTCACTTGCTTTATAAATGCAGGGCACTGTGAGTACACATGAAAGACAGACATCTAGCTTCAGGGCCACCTGGAGATCACCCAAACCTTGCTGGATTGCAGTGAACAGAGAACTGACTTTCAGTTCCTATACTCCAGACCATGAGATGAACTGATGAACTGACAAGGAATTGCATATAATGGGGGGAACAAAACAAAACCAAAAAAAAAAAAAAAAAAAAAAAAAAAAAAAAAAAAAAAATTCCTGCTGCTGGGGTTTTTTAACATATTGCCAGGCAAAACTAAGCCTTAAACGTTATAAAGGGGAATGAATACATGACCAAGATTCACACTAATCATACATCCTTCTCTCCTTAGACACTGGGTTGTTCCTAACTGTTTCCTCAAACCCTCAAGTCTCATTTTATAGGCTGGACTGAGCCATCAGGTCACGTTTAAGGAACTCCATTAAGAAAGAGATTCTCAAATGTTTCACTTCTTCACTGAACAGGTACAGGCAAATCATTTTCTCTACAATGAAATATAATAATATGCTTTATTGTCTTAACCTTTCATCATTTTATCTTTTGGCTAGCAACTTCACCTTCTCCCTCAAATTAACAAGACCATCAACAATAAAAAGAATGAAATAGATAGCCAATCACATGTAAAATGTGAAAATATGAGATCAGAATGCCATACCACTAAATTTTTGAGTATAGTTAAGACATTAATATTGTGAAATATCATTTTTGTGACAAAGGTCGTGGACACCAAATTCATGTTGTTCTCTTACTTATGGGAAGTATTTTTGGCACAACTCTTTTCTGTGGGGGTGTTGCTATGGCAAAAGGTCCTTTTGGAGGCAATACTGCAGAAACTTTAGTTCAATAAAAAGCCCTGTAATAGTGTGTTTTTATGGGGGAAAAATATTCTGTTTTCTATTGAAAACCTGCAAAGCTTCAGGCTATTAAAAAAATAGGATTTTTCATTCACAGGAGAATGATATTCATAAAGCTACATGTGTCTAACACTAAACCTATATAATATGGACATAATTTATCTCAGACATGTCCCAATAGAGAATAATTTTGGTCACTCAACTTCTTGCATTCCCAAGGCACCAAATTTTATTGTTTGCCTTTAGAGAAAATAAAACTGTACAATAGTCTCAAACTCTATGTATTACAAACTGAGGAAGAAAAGGTGTGATAGGATACAGAATTGGTAAATTTTATTTATAAGTGCAAGGAAAAAACTGATATTTGTAGATCCTTTTACTGTTCATCTTTAAACATTATTTTAATGCTATGTTTATGTATAATCACATTTTTTAAATATTATTATAATTTATGTGCTCAGAAGAAAACGTCTTTCTAAAATCCAGATAGAAGCAACCATGTAAATCAATTCATGTTGAGCAGTCATTAGACAAGAAAAACAAAAAGCAGACTTTTTTAGTAAATAACAATAAAAGCAAAGAGTAAAATATATTCCATTTTTTCAGAGAATTTATAAACCGAATGATACAAAAGCAAAGGATTTGGACTCTTCTGTGATTCACATGATCTTAAGTAGAAAATGAGTGCCTGTGTTTTTGCAATTTATAGTCCAAGAGAGTTGGCATCCCTCTAAGATTGTGCTTTTTCCCATTTTCAAGCAATCTTCAAACTTGGAATATTTTTTCAATGGTATTTAAAGTAACATAAAAGTACTTGTCATCTTAGAGTTACAGCAGCTTGGTTTTGACTGAGTTCTCTGAATGCAAAGGTAAAAATGGCAAAAATTATCTGAGTTGTAGCAGTGAGAATATATGTTCAAATGCTCTAGGTTCTGAGATGAACAATTCACAATCAATTTTTAGTTATCAAAAGTCTAGTAACCTTATTATGTCTTAACTAGAATGAGACTTTTTTTTTTTTTTAAATAAAAATGAATACTGATCCAGAAGGAGCAAAAGTAAAATATCCTATGTCCTATGAAGAAAACTTAAAAAGATTTCTAGTGAGAAACTACAATGAGAGACTTATTTTCAGGAATTTCAGAGCACAACCTTACTGACTTATCTTCAGTACCACAGCTCTCCACTCTAGATGCAGCTCAAGTTAATGCTCTGAGAGTGAAAATCAGTCGTGGTAAAACCCCAAGGTATCCGTTTACCCAATTAAAACTTTTTATAATTCCCAGGTACAGGGAATGTTTATGAGCTTAAACCTTCCCTATAATCTGTGAAACTGTGCAGTGAAAAAGTCTCACAGTCTTTGGGTTAGAGGCTAAAATTACCTTTAATTTGGATATAGCATTGGCACTTATTGTTTAAAAATAACACCTGACAGTATAAACACATGTGTTTTGCCTGTCCACTTTCAGAAGCCATTAGCTTTTAAAAGGCATGAGTCAAAAATCTCAGCAGAAATCAAATGACCTTGCAGAAGTTCTTTTTGGAGCCCATCATATCACACACACTTCATGGCCTGGATTGTCTTTTTGCTGACCAACTCTGCATCTTTTCCCAAATCTCTAAGGGCTAACATTGTGATCTGAGCTTTTGCAGCTCACCTCTCTTAAGCTTCTAGATATTATTTCAAGTACCTTTCACAGTATAGACTGTGTTGCTTTATTTTTTTAAGTAATTTCATAAAGAGGCAAATTCACCCTAAAAAGTTAAGTACCTCAGAGTCTCATTCAAATTCAAATTGAGTCAAAGCCTTTCTGAAAGCTGTAAAGAGATTGACTCACAAATTCCTCCCCAACACACATAGATTTCCCTGCCTTTGCCAGCTTTTTTTCTTTTGATGACATTCAAAACGAAAGAAAATCTATTATCACAGAATTTTAGTCTAATGCTCAAGATATTAAAAGCCCTAAGAGTTTCCTCTTGTGACATTTCCTACCAGACTCATAGTGTAAAAAGACTGTGAATAAGGCAATATAGAATCCATTACTCTCTGGACCTCACTCTTAACGCAGACCATGTAGAATATGCATTAATTCTATTAATGCTGCATTTCCCTTGCAGATGATACTGTGCTAGCTACATGTCCCTATATTTGCAAGGAGATTTGCAACCATCCTTAATGTTAAGAGACATACCTCAATTTGAATAAATACAGTATTCTCAGTTTCCATCATTTTTAATTGATTTGATGTTTGTTCAGTTGCTTCTGGAAACGGGACAACATATAGGAGTGAAAAATGCAAAGTAGTATTGAGATATGGCACCTACTGCATCATCCAGTGGCAAAAGAATAAAAAATCCAATAGTGATTAGCCATTGTATATATTAGATTTTCCCACTGCAATTCTATAAGTATTTTTTAACAGAAAGAATTTTGTGTGTAAAATATGATACACAGCTTTTCAGGTGAAATGTAGCAAAACTGAGTAGGGTCAGTAGGTAAAGTTAGAGCATTAGCAATTTAGAAAAATAAGATTTTAATTCTCAAAGATGATAACAAATACCTTTAAACAAATACGTTTAAGCCAAATTCTATTTTTATAGTTTTCTACATTCAAATAGTTCTTGTCAGGCCCCAGCTAAATGAAATGTTAATCTAAACATCTACTTATCTTTAAGTGATGAAAGCGATAAAGTGCTAGTAGACAAAATGCATTTTGAAGGAAAGTCAAGGAACTTTAAGTAACTGGGAAACAGAGAAAGAGCTTTCCTGTCTTTGCTGTGTTGATATATCCATTCCCTCTGTGCACAACTGCACCACTTTATTCAATTGCCTAATCAAGAAAAAGCATTCAAGTACACAAATTACTTTTTAGGTTGCATCAGCATGTATATGCTGCCTTCATTGTTTGCTCCTGCCTCGGTAAACTGGAAAAGTTGAAAAGCAGTTGAATACCAGCATTCTCCAACTAGAAAAGGAAAGGAAGAGGGAGAAGAGGACTACTTTCCTTGGAGATTTATTACATTGCTTATGTTTTGCTAGAAAGTCTATAAGACTATATAGTGGAAATTAAGGTTCTTACTTACTTTACTTATCAGTCTAATGAAAATAGAATACAAGTAAGGCCGGAATAAATATATGATGCAGAAATTGAATTAAGTGAAGAAAAAGCCATTACTTATATTTTCATTCCTATCATACTTTGAAGAATATCATTGTACCTCCTTGATACCTCTATCAGAAGTAAGCAATTCCAGCTGGTGAGCAGTGTACCAAGTAATGTGCCCTCTAATGACAGAACACCCAAGGAAGATACCAAGAAATATGTCAGATAAGCACAACCCTACACTGTTTCATGAGAGTACCACATATGGGAGCCTTTCAAGTTGTTTTTTTTCTTTTCCTTTTTTTTAATTTGAGTCCTCATGAGTTAGTTTCTGTTTTGAAAAATTATAGAAATATAATTAAAATTTTAAATAATTATTCCATCTGATTAGCTTTTCTAAGTTTAGAGTGTGACATTCCCAGTGATTACAAATAATTTTCTTTTTGAAAAACAGGTCTCATGGATCTTTTTCTTTTTTTTTTTTTTTCTGGTAAATTAGATTATAAAAGTCAGCAGAAACTAAGTGATTTAATTTAGTCCTATATCAAGGTAGGAAAAGGCTTTAATAAGCTTTACAACTTGTGTGTCACACTACTTAAACACAAGGTAGATGATTACCAAGCTGTGGCAGGGTTAGAAGCAACTCGCTATTACTGACTTTCAAATGGGAGCTAGAAACTAATTGTATGGAAACTTCTGTGTGTGTCTTTACAAATACAATTCACTACTATACCATATGACACTCCATATTATATGCACTCCAATTCCACTTTTTTATAAAGGAAAGAAAACATTGACTAACAGAAGCTATGTGAAAAGGAAAATTAAAGTATTTGGTGAAGAGACATATCTATATACAAAATGATGACTGCTAAAATATAATAGATTTCAGAAATAGAAAATACACAAATTATTTTGTACTAAAAATAACAGAAAGAAAAATTACTCATTGGAAAAGTAAAAAGCAAAGAGGACTAGAAAGACATCCTTACAAACAAGTAGTTGCTGAATGGGCAAAACTTCTAATGGACAAATACTGGCAATTATACAAAGATAAATAATAATTTAAAAAATTATCTTGTTTCAAATTATTTTTTCTTTTTTCAGAACCAAGAGGGCCAGGATATTGCCTGGGGCAGAGATGCAGGATGCACATTGGTATGTTGCAGCTTTTATCAAGAGTACCATTTCTCCATACAGTCCCTGCTCTCACTGGGCTCAGTGCCTTCAATGCCTTTATACGGTTTATGGCCCTCTGGTTGCAGCTCAGTAGCTTGACTTTCCCCTGCATCTCTCTTCCAGTCAAGCTGTTGTGGTACTGTTTTCCAGTGCTTCTGGGCAGTACTTTTCCCCATGCATCTCATGTTGTCACTGTTATGGCCTTTAATTCTTCAATCCCAGTATTACTCCTGTATCTAGCTGTCAGTACACTCACATGGGAATCGTCCCTTCTTTTTCCTCTTTTCTGCCCTTGGATTGTAGCTTTTGCATTAAGGTTTACATTTACTTTACTTTACCCAATAAAATGAATGCACATATTTTAAAACTCAGTCAGTATGCAACTGTCCCTGACAAAAAAGTGCCTTAATCAGAGCTGATAACATTAGAATAAGGAAAAAAAGTGAAATTAAAAAAATAATAAATAAGGATAGTGAGTTTGAGTGAAACCTGATGAAAATTGTACAATTAGCATAGCCAAAGAATTATTGGGTGTCCCTGCTGCACTGGACAGGATGCCCAGACAATATGTTTGCCCTAGGAGTCTTCTGCAACTTCCTTTCCCAGACTAGAATTCTCTCTTTCCCTTTTTCCCCTACTCTGTCACTGTCTCTCCTTTTGTGCAACTGATCACAAGAACTGACTTTCACTGTTTGAATCAATGTGTGACATCAGCTGTATATCCCATGGAGGAATCTTTGTGAACATGAACTTTTTTCACCATCCTTTGTTCAAGGCTGAATGTGATCTTGGAGTTCATGAAATAGATTTCTTTCAAATGACACTAAATTGGAAGGTAATACACCTAATACATGCCAGGTTGGTGTTCAGTCCATGGGACTAGATTAGAATTAGATCAAAATATATATACATTCCTTTTTACAAAAAATAAAAACAAAAAAATAGTTATGAAAAACGGCCAGTGTAATTGTAGGCACTCAGAAACAGTTGTATTACTCTACTGATTGATCTCAACTACTTGCCAGTGCAGACATACTCAGTGATGCTACTTGCCATTCATAATGTAAAAGAAGGGTTCAAGCAAGACAAGGTCTCATGAGGTCTGGAGCAGAGGTTTCTGACAGAGTCATTCTTTACAGAAGGAGAGACTGAAGAATTGTCTCCAACTGGTTTGTCACTATAAGAGGATTTAGAACCAGCTGAATAGTGACAAACTGTCAGGAGCAGATGGTATTCACTCAAGAGCTCTAAAAGAACTCAGATGTGAAATTGCTGCAGCATACAGTTTATTGTTTAAGTCATTCTCCATACCAAGAGGCAGCAAATGTGACACAATCTGATAAAAATCTCCTAGGAGAGATCAAACAATGATAGCCCAGGAAGTCTGACCTTCGTACCAGGCAGATCAATGTCATAAAGAATAGAATGAGGAGATACATGTACAAAGTATTTGGGGAAATATTTCCTCAGGAAAAGAGTAGTCTTGCATCATATATTTTTACTCTAAGAACAGGCATATGACGATGCTGTGATCAATGAAATGTACTTGGGTTTTGAAAAGCTTTCAAAAAATTGTTTCACTGAAAGCTCTTAAGGAATTGAAGCACTGTGAGATAAGAAGTAATTTTGAATTCACAGTAGTGAAGAAACAAAAGAAAATAGTGGTTAGAATTTAGACGAGTAAAGGGGACATAACACAGTCTGTGGTGCATGAGCTATCTTCCAAAAGGGGACAAAAGTGAAGTAACAAAGCTTGCTGATGGTATGAAAAGTATTTAGAGTATGGTTTATATCACTAAATAGAAAATAATGCAGACAAAAATAAATCTGTCTATTCAATCACAATAACACTGACTAAATTAACAACTAACTTTTACCAAAGAGATTTTAAAAACCTCATGACCGGAAGTATTCCAAGACCTGCTTACCAGAAGAATAACTGCTGATTTTGACCTTTTCAAAACCAACAGACAAGATACTGGCTAGAAAGTTGGAGATACTGGTAAAGAATCAAAGAGAAAATATCTTCTTTGCAAGCCACATATGGGTGCTAGGTGGTGGTTAAAACAAAAATAAGAATATAAGAATTATATAGAAAAATCATTGAAAACAAGGCAGAAAATCACATCTACTATCACCCACTTGTCAGTATGAAGAAAGCACAGAATTGGAATAACAGTAAATTAAAGTCTGCTTTTTACAACATTATTAAGTTTTGGAATTAACCTCTACAGAACAGAGTGGAGAGCAAAAATATGAGTTCCAAGAGGAACTAGATTAAGTAATGTGAAGTAGATCCATCCGTGACTGTTGCCTAGGAGACCTATGGTTGTCTTGGCCAGCTTGAGCAATTTTTTCAGTTGTTACCAAAATAATTTAAAGATTAGGTAACTATTACCTACTTTGCTTTAGCTTTTACCTAGCTTTGTATAATAGTTTGGGGTAATACTTCTATATATATGTATAAATGTAGTTTTGTAACTAGTAGAAAGGGACAACAAGTAGTTATTTTGTGTAGAATGAACTGTCTATAACTCTAGAATAAAATATTGCACCAGGGAGTAAGTGCCTGTGATGATAACAGAGGCATTGAAAATGTAATGGGTGGTACAGTGGGCCCATAGCTCTTAATAATACAGAAATGGTCAAATATTGGTTAAAATGAAAATAAAATAAAATAAAACAAACAAATAAAACCCAAAACAAAACAAACAAAAACCCCAAAACCAAAACAAACAAAACCAAAACAAAAACAAACTAATAAAAACCAAAACCAAACCAAAACAAAAAAAGCAACAACCTTGTAAACTAGGAAAGATAGAAGCAAAAAAAATCAACTGTATGCAAAACATATTTACATGAATTAACAAAGACATTGCAGAGCAGTGTAGAAAGAACAATAGCTGGAGTATTCTTTTATTTTTCACTTTATGATTTCATGTATAGCACGTGGTCCTTGAACGAGAAGCCATAAAAATCAACATAACTCTTCTGCAGGTAAATAACTGGGGTGGCTGATGATTCACCTCTTCATCACACCCTCCACCCCTTACTGGCCTGATCAAATCCACCAACATTATGAGACTGAGCTTAACAGCAGGGATGCCAGAAAGTTTGTACCACTTTAACTACATATGTGCTGAACTGTAAGTGATCATATCATTGTAACTGGATTAATAATAATTCTTTGATTACACTATTAAGACTCTAAATAAACTAGCAATAAATTTTTTGCTTTGCATATAAATTGTATTCCTCTTGCTTGTAAAAACATTTTGAGTTTAACAAAAGGGTAGGCATTCAAGATGCCTTCTTTATAATTTGAATGTAAATAACTCATAAAAACCTATCAGCACAGAAAGCATCCAAGAAACTGATTGTCAGATTTTCCAAAATGCATCAGTGGAATGATTTCACTTCACTAGTTTTATATTGTTAATCATCTAACTCTAATTGTCCTATACAGAAATTATTCAAAGAAATTGCTAAATGTTTAAGCTGCAAATTCCTAAATGGGATGTTGGACAGCTATCCAAGTAAGGCATTGTTAAAATCTCAAAAAATTATAGAAGGTAACTATTGGGTGATTTTACAAGAAAATATGTTATATTCGATCATATTAAAAGGAAAAAAAAAAATTCCTCTTACTGGTATTACAGATAATGTCACAACTGAAGAAATCATTTTGTTTCTTTCAGTGGTGTGACTGCATATGACAGAAATCAACAAACTGGGCAAACTGGCAAGATACAGATTGAACAGGTGGCCTGCAAAATGGGTAGAAAATTGGCTAACGGGACACAAGGAGTAGTGATTGATGTTTTTTATTCAGACTGACACAACTAGGTCCCCCAGGGGTAAATATTCATGGGATTGAAGGCAGTCTTACCGAGTCTGCTCATTACACTTAGCTGAGTGGTGAGGTGAACGTGTCAGATAGGAGAGCCAACATATAGAGGGACTTGGACAGGCAGAAGAGTGAGCAAGCAGGAACAGTATGAAGTTTAAAACAAATACGTGTTAAGTCTGACACTTGGGAACACATAATTGAAGAACCCAGTACAGGCAAGGATCTGTATGTCTGGGAAGTAACCTTGCTAAGTGGGACCTGAGGGGCCTGATGGACAAGTAAAAGCTGAACATGACTCCAGAAGACACCAGTGAAGCAACAAAGACAAATTGTATCCAGTACTGCATCTGCAGGGGCATTACTAGCAGAGAGAGACACATGAATAACCCCCTCTATTCGGCATCTGTCAAGCCACACTTGAAGTACTATATCCAGGTCTGGTTCCCACAATTCACAAAAGTAAACACACTGGAGAAAGTCTGCTTATTTACATTCTGATTTGTATACAAGTGGCTTATATAGGGAAAAAAAATTAAAAAAAGAATAGAAAAAAGAAAAAACTTTATTTCCTGTCATTCATGGGCCAAACTTTCCACAGTACCTATAGAAGATAATTACACAGGCATTTACTTGGACCATACACATAAGAATTTCCTTATGTAACAAATTTAAAGCTCAACAATGTGCTATTTTTATGTTTTGGGGAGAAGGAAAGGGAGAGGACCAGGAGAAGGGAACAGAGGAAAGGGACAAGGAAATGGGGTTGAGGACAAGGCATTGAAGATAATTTTATCCTCCTCAAACATTTTACAGCTTCTCCTGTGAAGTGTTGCCATATGTCAAACATAAAGATAGGATACATCTTATAAGGTTACTTATAACATTTTTTACTCTGTTTTCTCATTTATGTGTGGAGAAGTGTCTATTAACATTTATGAAATAGTTATACTTTGAAGTTTTGTAGGTTATATTGCAACTTCATTTCTTACAAATCAATAAAAATATATGAATAGACTAAGGTTCAGAGGCAGCAATAAAAGGAGACAAAGCTTTTTAAGACCTATATAACCAATTTTTCAAAAATCCACATAATTTTTTGTGAGTATTCTTTCTGCTTGAAATTGTAAGTATTAATTAAAATCTCATATTTCATGCAGTTTTCTGTATTATTTCCTGCATCTCTCACCTTTTCCCAAGGAATAACAATAGAATTTCATGCATTTTTAAAACTTATTCTTCCATAAGTCTAAAATCTCTTCCAAAACATTTTTTTTTTTTAATGGAAAAACAGTGTCTGAAAACTTAAATCGCTTTCCTAAGATTATGAAAAAACTTCAGTTACTGGAGGAGAAAAGAAATACATTTCTAGTTATCACAGTTTATCAAACATTCAGGACAAGGCTGTCTAACGACTTCTTCAAGTCTTTTCTGTAGAATAGGCACCTCAAGTTTACAGTACCATTCCTCACACCCCAGATGTTTAGGTTTTTTTGCTTCCCTGCAGTCAAATTGTTCTTGGAGTCATCACATTTTCCTTCTACCGCACCAGTCTGAGGTATTTCAAATTAAAAGCAACTCACAGAAATCTTCACAGCATGACAGATTTATAATCAGTTAAGTGATTTTCAGACCCTAAGACACTCAGAAGTACTCAACACATCACCTTAGAAATTTTAATGATCATCATTAGGGCAGACACTTATTCTAGTACATGCTCTGCAGTCTGGGAACTATTGAATAAGGAGTTTATGATCCCTATTAGACTTCAGCACATTTTTCTTCTTGTGATTTCCATAACATTAGAAAGTGCCTGAAAACTAGCTCAATGGGTCTATGGTAAACCTTGTAAAAGATGAAACCTGCTTTTGGGCTCTGCTCAGGTATTCATATTTTCTATGCAGATTTGACATCTGATTAGTATGTATTTCTTAAAGAGAGCTGCTTTCTTCAAATAGTCTGAGAGACTTGATGGCACTACGCAATGTTAAAGGTTTCTTCATCAATAAACATATTTTTATATTGTAAATATTTTACAAGAAGATACTGCATTGTTATGAGAGAATATTTTATCTTACCCTGTGTTCATTACTGCTACAATGATGTGCTTAGCTTTGATAGCTGCCTTTATGTTTAATCCACAAAGATCCTCTATCAATTATTCTGTTTAAGACTGCATAACACATCTTCTTTTCTTTCAGACTTCATCAACTTTAAGTTCTTTTCAAAATTATTAGGAAAAATTGTTCCTTATAGTCAGTGGAGGCAATAATGATAAAATAGCTAAAAAAGTACAATTTTTTTTTTGTGCAAAATGATTAACAAATATTTTCTAAAGCAGATTTTCATCATTAAGGGAGCTATTCAGCTATATATTTTTGTGTTTTCTTTAATGTTATTGACAAAGGTTCTTAATTTTCCTGTTCTTCTGGAAGTAGGTTTTTCAGCAATTTTGCATCACAAAATTCTAAGTAATGAAAGAAGACTTAAACAGGCTAATTCACTACTGAATCCTTATCCATGTTAATTTGATTTAGACAATGTACATAAACATCTGGTATACAAGACTTTCATGCTACGTCATATACATTATTGTCTTCCTAGTGAGGTGGTTGATATTCCAAGCCCGCCAGTGTTTAGGAGGTATTTGGACACTGCCCTTAACAACATGCTTTAAATTTTGGCCAGCCCTGCATTGGTCAGGCAGTTGGACAAGATGATCACTGTAAGTACCTTCCAACTAGAATTATTCTGTTCTCTTCTATTTTAATTTAGTGTGCAGTGAAAGTCTTCCTGAGAACCATTGTGGCATCTGTTTGAAACAACTAATAGAGAGAAACAAACTACAAGTTTGACTCTTATTGAATGAGGTATCACATGACTATTGTGTTTGCAGGAAAAGGAAGTATTTTGTACAAAAGCTCCTGATTGAGAATTTTTTTTAAACCAAGATAAACTGAAAATCACATGCACATAACAGAACACATGTGCATGTATACAGAGGTACTATGATATTATATCCTTGCAAAAGCATTTATACAGTGATCTTGAAAGCCTTTTCTGATGTCTAAAACCAAGGGAGAATTTAAGCCTATCTCCACAGATCCAGAAAGCTTTCAGTCTAAGGATTTTCAGTGCTCAAGATGTCTTTTTATGGAAACCTGAAAAGGTGCAACTCCTCAGCTGAAAGATTTAAATTCACTGCTTAAATCCCTATTACACACAAAATCATCTGTGCTTCTCTCGTAGAAACAAGAAGAACTTAGTTTTGCTTGTGTGCTGTAAAGAAACCTCTGCATGGATTTAATTTCTCCAAGTCATCCCAGCATTGTCCAAGCACCTATCTGTATGTCTTTGGGAGCAATTTGACATCTGAGCAGCCCCTTCAAACTCACATGTAAAAAACCTAATGTTTGATTTATATTTAATTTTGATTCATGAGGTTTATGGGGATGTGTGGAGGGATATTGTCTGGGGGTTTCCCCTCTCCAGAATAGTCCTTTTATGTACATTCTGTCTTACATTGGCACTGATTTTTAAATGACACATTTATACTAACATTATTAACATCTGGCAACTGGCAAAATTGCTTGATCCTCTTTGATTGACAATTTCAATATACTTACAAAATTCAGATTTTAATTGACCAACTCTAAGCCAAGAGATGACAAATGAATGAGACCCACTGCTCTGCAAGTCATTTGGCCTCCTGCTCTTGAGCTCTGACCCACAGAGCTCAAGGATAAGCTTTTGATTATAAAGAAATCGTATTAATACTTTTATATACCTAGATCAGATTCATTCAATTTTCCATTAAGCAACATAACAAGCCCAAAGAAAGGGACTGTGCAAATATATGTTACCACTGAAGTACAGGTACATTTTTTTAACTGGTCCATGGCTGTCTTGTGGCTTCTTTCTGTCAGAACCCAAAGCTTATACTTATTGGTACACAAATACTTGGGATGCAAAAGGAGCTGGTTCAGGTCTACCAGTGCCTTGGTAGACCCCTGCCAGAGCTATGCTTACTTAAGAAGCAACATGTGCACAGTCAATGGCACAGTGACTAAACTAATGAGCCCCACTTAAGCCAAATGACCTGGATTGTCTGTACATCCCTGTTGCTCACACGATGGTTATTGGAGTGTTGCCCTCCTTGTCCTTTCATTTTAAAATCGTTCTGACTCTCATTATCTCATTTATTAAAAAAAAAGATTTGGTCTACTTATGATTCCTCACCCATGTACAAACTGATACAAAGACCAGCAGTCAATTAAGACAGTCACGAACTTGATATTTAGCTGTTTCTTACATGAAAAGTGCAAGATTAATTAAAAAAACAAACAAACAAACAAAACCCCACAACAAAACAAAACAAAAAACCCAAACAAAAAACAAACAAACAAACAAAAAAACCAAAAAAAAACAAACACTAAGCCAAACAAAAAAAAAACCCTACAAACAAACAAAACTCCCATGTATAGCAGATAAATTAACATTTATATTTTTTTAGCATATTCTGAAGTCTATTTCCACTGAAAGTACGAGTTATCTGGAGCAGAATTGGAGAGGGGGGCAGGGGGGCACTGACTAATCTTCACTCTAATATTTATTTAACAATTTTAATAGAAAATAGTGGAAGCAAATTATATTGTGTGTGTACAACAGTTGTCAAAGTCAGGCCTCAATTAAATAATCACCTGTACACCAATATGTAGCCTCACCTTGAATATTGTGTGCAGTTTTGGGCACTGCAATATAGGAAAGATATGAAGCTCTTACAGACTGTCCAAAGGAGGGCAATGAAGATGGTGAAGTGCCTTGAGGGGGAGCCGTGTGAGGAGTGGCTGAGAGCATTTGGTGTGCTCAGCCTGGAGAGGAGGATACAGAGAGGAGACCTCATTGCAGTTACAAGTTCCTCATAAGGGGAAGAGGAGAGGCAGGCACTGATCTCTTCTCTGTGGTGACCAGTGACAGGATGTGAGGGAATGTCCTGAAGTTGTGTTGGGGGAAGTTTATGTCGGATATTAGAAAGAGGTTCTTCATCTAGAGGTGGATGGGCACTGAACAGGCTCTCAAGGGCAGTGATCACAGCACCAAGCCTGGCAGAGTTCAAGAATAATTTGAACAATATTCTCATGCATATGGTGTGACTCTTGGGGATAGTCCTGTGCAGGGCTGAAAATTGGACTTTGATGATCCCTGTGGGTACCTTCCAACTCAACATATTCTGTGATTCTGTGACTCTGTGATTCTGTAATACTAAAGAGAAAAACATTTGGATTATATTGATGTGGGAAAATACTCAGTATAAAACAGTGTTATAGACAATAAACTATAAGAAATTATTACATTTCCAAGGATTTATACCTGCAAAACAGAAAACATGGATTTTTTAAGAATACAAGTTTTTTCCTCATTTCATAGATTATAAAAAAATCATAAAGACAAGCAGATGCCAATCTGTTTAGAGACAGATTTTAATCTCAGGAGTAGATTTCCATAAACCATAGAAATAATAGAAAGTGGGACTGCAAGGGACTTGAGAGTTGACCAGGTAAAATTTTAAGAAGAGATTCCATTTTCACAAGGCTTCAGCTCTCAGATAGACCCTGCAGTAAATGGCAGAATTGTTTAGCATGCAGTGGCATTGATCTCCAGATTTTCAACAGCTCACTAACCACTGCAGTGAGTGCCCTGAGAATTTAAGCACTTATCTGTCACCCAAGTGGAAATAGAGAATGTTAAAAAATCTGGCCTTTGCTGAGTGCATTGAACGCTTCTGCAATCTTGTCATTAGTGCTTTTATTAGGATCAGGCATTTGAACTCTGCTTTGAAGTGAGAGGGAAGCCAACACAGCCTCAAAGTAAATGTTCCCATCAGTCTTTGTTGTTAATGAGGTATGTTCTGTACACTGAAACAGTTTGAGATTTTTTTGTAGCTATTGCCTCCAAACACTGGCAGATTAAGTTAAAGAAATGCAGGTTGAGGAGTAAAAAAACAACAGCCACAAAAGAAACAACAAAAATGACAAAAACCCAACACTAAAACAAATACAAATCCCTCCAAACAAACAATCAAACAAATAAACCTTCAACCATTACAAGTGAGCAAGCAAGCGAACAATACACTTGCTGACAATAGCTGTCTCCAATACAGTGTTAATAGTGAGCAGCTGATCACTTCTCACAAATCAAAATTTAATGAATTGGACTGAAAAATCAGTTTTATTTGGAAAATTTTGTGTGAACAGTTTTTGTTATACCTAAAAAAAGATTCCTCTAAATCACTCTCCTTCTCACACCAGGGAGGGAGATATATGAAGAAATATTGACTCTTAGTGTGGTCTATACCCAGAAGAGGGAGGAAATAGTGTTGTTTTATTTTAAACAACATCAGAATATTGTGTTTTATTTTAAACTGAAGTTGTCCCTGTAGTACCCTAGCAAACAAGTAGTGGTAATGTATAATTTGTAATCTGGAAAAAAATGTTCCTTCAGGCTCTTTAATGTGGCTTAGTGTAGGAAAATATTTAGAAAAGGAAAAGAGTATTTTCCCAACGTTTGACAAGTCCCATTATTGAATAAACTATTATTAAATTAGAGCAAACAAAATGTTTGAATATTTTATGTAAGAACTGTAGTAGACAAAGCATAATTTCTGAAAAATAGACAGTAAATTTATCATCCTGACACAAACAATCCTGGGCTGAACTGTCACCAATGACAAAGTGTTTTGAGGTCTCTAAGACAGAGTAGAGGCACTTCTGATAGTAACTACTCACAACAGTATTATGGAAAAGCTGACAAAGTACTTCTCATTTTTTTGTGCCAAGTAATTTATTTTCCAGAAGATGTGCAAAATATAGGAAATTACTGTGTTGGAGGTTTTTTTTAATACTGGACGATATTAATTAAAACTATTTTAGTTTATTTACTTCTTACAGATAATTTTGTTTTCAGTTGCAAATCTTAATATTTGGCGATACTCTTGAGCCCTACATCAATTAATCATATAAAAACACCTCTGAGGTGTGGGAGGTTTTGTTCTTATAAATCAGAATTTATACTTCATGATATTTCATCCTGATTTAAAAGAGAAAAACCAGTACAACTCTTTTTTTTTTTTTTTCCCAAATTACATGAGCAAGGAAATTTTCATTCTGAGCAAAGACTCAAATAAAACATTATTAGTACAGAGGAAAAGAAACACATAGAAAGCAAAGAAGAAGTTCTGAGTATAAGCGTTTTGAGTGTCAAGATTGCATACTATGTCTCATGTCTTCTATGTGAAGGTTTAACTATACCAGTCTTTTACCTTGGTATAACTGTATACCGATACAGGGGATATCCAAATAAATTCCATTTATATAGACTACACTGATATATAATTATTTTTCAGGTTAATATGTTGAGTAGATACGGTTCCCCTGAAACATTAGAAAAGCAATAATAGAGCAGAAAGCAGAAAGCTAATTCTATGTGCTACTATAATCCCTACCACAGGGCCAGACTCCTCAAGGATCATAAAGGAGGAGAAGAAAGGAAAAAAAAAATTAATCCAAGTCTCTGTAAAGGGCTTGTTTCTCCAAGATCTAAACTTTCTCTGTTAGATGACAATCTGAACTGGCTGCTTGAAAAATTCAGAAGTGGAATTTCTTTCTAGTCTCCACAGAACAATATGTCAGTTTGAAGTTTTTCCATAATGTTCAACCTCATCACACTTGCTTAATTGAAGTTCATTATATCTTATTCTCAGAATGATAGTCATGAATAATTAATTGTTTTCTTAATTTATGAATCTTCCTTTTACATGTTTTCTTCCACACTTCTTTTCCGAAGAATGAACAAAACCTGTACTTGATCTAATTTTTTTCTTTTTTTTTAATTCAATTCCATTGGACCATTTCTGAATCTAGCTTATATGGCACCCAAACCAAGTATGTATCAGACCCAATAAAGGAGAGGATCAGTCTTTGTCACAAGAGTACAAACTGCCCTGGACAGAGCTTTTTAGCCAGATTTCCTGTAACACTAACAGTACCCCTCAGAAGGGATTTACACTTAACTTACTAATCTAACCCAAGCAACCTGGTAGCAGCTATCTCAAGAATACTAGTTTCAGTAGGAAAAGGCAAGTATCACCATTAAATAATGTTTGAAGTGTTCTGTAATAAAATGCATTTAAACAAAACAGAAAAATAAGTTCATTGAGCTAAAAAAACACGCCAGTGAAGAATGCTCGATTTATATTTCAAAGCTGAGCATATAAAGAAATCCAGATAATACCTATAATTAACATAATCTACTAATGCTATAGTAAAATATGGTGTTAAACTGGAAACATTACTTATAAACAGCATGTAGGTGATCCAGGATATCCACTCTAGAGTGGGTCTATTCCTGAAGCTGGTGCATGATAGTGATATATCCAATTTTTTTGAGAAACAGTGGGGCATGACATGATATATTACAAGGGTATAAACCCATTAGAACAAATATTTTGCTTCAGTGAATATTGTGTACAGGAGATAAAAGCACTGATATTGCCCAGCACCAGAAAATGAATCATTACAATGGAGCTTGGCACGTAAATGAAAAATGTTAATTTAAATGTCCTGCCATTCAATTAAATTTAACTTTTTTTCCACAAGAAACTAATACTTCTTCCCTCTAATATCTTTGGTTAAGTTGGTGTCACAGCTAAGCCATAGAGACTGCTGAGCTCTTTGGGCTGGAAGTCAGCTTGAAGAAGACAGAAGTTCTCTACCAACCTGCACCTCAGGATGTCTTTCATCATTCCCATATCACCATAGATGAATCAGAACTTAAGTCAGTCCAGCAGTTCACTTATCTGGGAAACATCATTTCCTTGGATAGTAAGACTGACAAAGAGATCGACAACAGGTTAGCAAAGGCATACGGAGCTTTCGGAAAACTCCATAAAAGAGTCTGGTGCAATAACTACCTGAAGAAAAGTACAAAGATCAGTTTCTATAGAGCCATCGTACTGTCTACTCTTCTCTATGGGTCTGAATCTTGGGTCATCTACTGCCACCACCTGCAACTCCTCCAAAGCTTCCACCAGCGCTGCCTCCGTACAATCCTAAACATCCATTGGACGGATTACGTGACTAATGTGTCTGTTCTGGAACAGGCAGAGGTCACCAGTATCGAGGCCATGCTGCTGAGAACGCAGCTGCGCTGGGCAGGGCACGTCTCCAGCATGGAGGATCACCACCTCCCTAAGACTGTGCTCTACGGTGAACTCGCCACCAGTTGCTGCAAGAGAGGAGCCCCCAAGAAGAGATAGATACATGGACTGGCTGAAACAACATCTCAGCCTTGGCCATATTGACCTCCACCTCTGGTCCACTCCGGCCTCCAATCGGGAGATGTGGAGACACACAATCTATAACACTGCTGACTCCTTTGAAACAGCACACAGAATCAGCCTGGAGGAGAAAAGGCAACACCGAAACAACCGTGCCCTGATAGTATCACCTACGGAAACTTTCTGCTGTGCCTTTTGCAACAGGACTTGCATTGCATCGGCCTTATCAGCCATCAGCGCGCTTGCAGCAGGAGTGGGTAGAGCCCTCCCAAATCTTCGTTTGCAAAGTCTAGCCATGATGATCATGATGATGATACTCTGTGGAGAGGGAGAACATTAACTAGAGAACAACATACAGAAGTTTTTACCTTATCCAACTGCATTTCCTTAATTGTAAATGTCAGGTTCATCTCCAAGATAAATATTTCAAAACTAGGCTCAATCTGAACACAAATTCTTAGTCCATAAGGATACTCAGATTCATCCGGTACTTAGCCATGAAAATTAATGGAAGTTAGATGATCATCTGAATTTTTAATGATCAACAAGATGACATCCTCATCTGTGAAAGTTTAATTCAGCTAGTCTGTCCCGATTTAATGGGGCAGCTGAATTTTAAAATCTTGGAGCAAGAATAAATTAGAAATAAATCAGGTTTTCTTATAGGTCAAAAAATGAAAAGGTCTTACAACTGACAAGGAAATTAGTTCACTGAAAACTGCAGAAGAAAATGCTACATGTAGCTTTACTGTTTATGCATCACTTATGAAAAAAAAGTTGAAAACATGTATTTCAAATACTTCACACTCCTGATGGGAAGAAATGCTTTTCAGTGATACAAGCCAAGTGGGATTCAGCACTGCGCAAAGGTTTGTGGTTACCTAAAATTCCATTACAGCCAGTGACAGTTAAAGTTGTCATTCAGTGTGGTCTGTGGAGTCCTTCAGATCAATAACCAATAAATAGATGTTTTTGGATGACCTGGAATCACTTCTCCAGCCTGGATTCAGGATGAGATCCAGACAGATCCCAGATCTCTCACCCTATTTGCATGTGAAAGATGCTTTATTTAATCATCTTTGTGCACCACACTCACTTCAATAAGCCCATGACTTTTTTCTAATGGACGGCCCAGAGTTGGACAGTGCTTCAGATTTGGTCACCCCAGTGTTGAGTAGAGAAGAGATATCACCTCCAGTTGCCTGCTGCTCTTCCTAACAAAGACCAGGATGCTCTTGTAATTTTTTACCTCAATGGCACATTATTGGCTCATATTTAACTTCTTGTCTTCCTCTGCAAAGCTCCTTTGCAGGCATTTGGCTCCCAACCTGTGTTTTGTATTTTGTATTATTGTTATTATATTATATGGAGTTAGTTCCTGTGTTGAAACTCATGCAGTTCCCATTTCTCCAGTCCATCAAAATTCCTCTAACCATTTGGTCTGTCACTCCTCCCAGTTTTGTGTCATCTGCAAATATGCTGAAGACCTATTTTGCCCCTCCATTCAGATCATTAATGAAGATCTTAAAATGTGTAGATCCACTATTAATCCCTGGGGTATACCGTTAGCAACTGGCTTCCACCTGGATTTCGCTTTGCTGAACACATCACTTTGAGCTCAGAAGTTCAGTGAATTTTCATTCCACCTCATTGTTGCTTTCTCCTGCCCATACTTCATCAGTTTGCCTAAGAGGATGTTATGGGAGACAGTATCAAAAGTCTTACTCATTTTGAATTACTGCTTGAAAAATCTATTTTGATTTTTTAAAAAAAATATAGTCAAAAATCTGTTAAGTACTGAGTTAATTTTTCTTTCACTTCCTCATCAAAGACTACTCTCTAAGTTCTGAAGGAAAAAGTCTGAGTGTAGTTTGCCCACTGCAGTGCACATCTATATGATATTTCACTGAATCACAGAATATGCCAAGTTGGAAGGGACCTACAAGGTTCATCAGGTCCAAACCTTAGCTCTGCACAGGACTATCCCCAGGCACCATGTGCCCCAGAGTATTATCCAAATGCTTTTTGAACTCTGTCAGATTTGGTGGTGTTGCCGCTTCCCTGGGAACCTCTTCCAGTGCCCCACCACCCTCTAGGTGAAGAACTCTTTCTAATATCCAACCTAAACTTCCCCCAACACAACTTCAGGACATTCCCTCACATCCTGTCACTGGTCACCACAGAGAAGAGACCAGTGTCTGCCCCTCCCCTTCCCCTCACAAGGAAGTTTTAACTGCAATGAGGTCTCCCCTCAGTCTCCTCTTCTCCAGGCTCAACAGACCAAATGCCCTCAGCCACTCCTCACACAGGTTCCCCTCAAGGTCCTTCACCATCTTCATTGCCCTCCTTTGGACAGCCTGTAAGAGCTTCATATCTTTCTTATATTGCAGTGCCCAAAACTGCACACAATATTCAAGGTGAGGCCGCCCCAGTGCAGAGCAGAGAGGGACAATCCCCTCCCTCACCTGGCTGGAGATGCTTTGCCTGATGCCCCCAGGACATGGTTGACCCTCCTGGCTGACAGGGCACTGCTGACTCATACTCAACTTGCCATCGGCCAGGATCCCTATGTTCCTTTCTGTGGCACTACTTTCCACCGTCTCATTCCCTTGCCCATCCCAAGTGCAAAATTCGGCACTTCCCTTTGTAGAGCTTCTTTGAAAAGCTAAAATTAGTACCAAGCAAGAAAAACCATATATATAAAAAGAAAAAACATTTATGACAGTATAAAAAATTTTACATGTAATACCAATATGAAGAAACTGATACCTAGGACTTCTTTTCTGCACAAAATCAATTCTGTTGATGGAAGGCACACAATAAAAAGAGAAAACTCAAACAGAAAAGCAAAGCAAAATAAAAAGAGAATATTGAAAAAAAGTCTGGAGACCATGATCTTAAAGAATGTTTTCAAGCAATTATTGAAGCAAACAATCTTGAAAAGGTCCACAAGCAGATTTTCACCTGCAGTAAACTAGTTAATGCAGCAACAATGAAGTAACTACAGTTCAGCACTTGAGACTCCAGGTTTATTGTTTAAGATGGTGTGTCCCCCAATATCTTATCTGACTGTTACTGGTGCAAAGAAGATATTTTTGTACATAACCAAAAGCAAATACAAAGAATTGGTTGGAATAAACAAGCCTAAAAAACAAAGAGGCAGATTATTAAGCCTGACTATAAACAGGTAAATGAGGAAAACAGCCATTAAACATTAACTGTAAGTATATTCATTCATATCAAGAAAGGTAACACACTTTTCTAAGCTTATATCCACTTCAGTCATAGGCTGTAAGTTCTCTTATGATCACAGTAACTATGAAATTGCATATGACTTGGATAAATAATGTGTAAAACTCCATTTAAAATTCTCTGCATTTATGGGTTGTCTTAATTCTTTTGCTTTAGACTTGTATTTTTTTTTGCATATAACTCCCTTTCCCCTACATTAGGAGTTTGGTCACTTAGTATTTGCCACCTTACCATGCATCTGCAACAACACTGGCATGCACTTTTGAACTGAATATTATATATACTATTCTGTACAAACCCAGCTTGTTTGTCATCTCCCCCTGCAGCAGCACCACCAGTGTTATCCAGCACTACCCAGCATAGTTGTAGCCCTTCCTGAGGAGCACTTACCTCATAGTTACGTTTGTTTTATAAGTGGCTTGTCATAGCCCTAGAAAATTATTTCAGACAACATCAAGAGCAAGCTTGATTTTCTTATATTTGCAGACATGGCTGCAGAAAAATTAGCCACATCTTTAAAGCCATGATCAATTAAATTACTGTTTAATTGTCTCTAATTAGCTCTCTTGGAAGCTCTGAGTTATTTACCAACAGTTAGAATGACATTCAAAAGAAATCCCTTCCTGCTTTGGAAATCATGAAAGTAAGCACCAACATCAGTAAAAACATTTCCAAACTTGTACCTATACATGAAAACTCTGTTGGTTAGTTTAGGAAAGATCAGAGGCATTAGCTTTTAGATAAAGTAATGTGTCCCTGAAAGTCGAATGAGATCTCAAGTCCTGACCGAAGTTACCAAATACATAACACATCTGATCCCAGCTGATCAGGAGTAGCAAAACAAATTTCACACCTTTGTTATACAGGTGGTTTTCAACATTCATTAAACCTATCTTCTTTTTTTGTTTCTTTCCCCATCAGCTGCAAATCAGCCAGCATTCCATTTCAGAATTTCTGCAAGCTGAGTCCCACGTGTGAGGATACCAACAAGAGGAGACCTGCAGTTGCTGTGCATTTTCACAGCACAAACAGGGACCTAGAGGCCTCCTGTAGGGCAACCAAACTCAACAAACTGATCACCTCCCTGGCACATTCCACTGCAAGATGAATTATTTTCAAGAAAGTGTATTGGAAAACAAAAAAAATTTGTTCTTTACAATAATTCAGAAAACATATTTAATTAATTTTACGTTATTTCACTTTCCTGAAGAAGAGCTAATTGTGTTGGTTAGCAGCCTATTGCAGCAGCAGGCATTACAAACAAACAAACAAACAAACAAATTAAATTGCAAAAGCACTAATAGAAGCTTGGACAGAAGCCATCATTTTTCACACTGCCTAGCCCTACTCTTCCTCACTTAAGCAAGACTTTCTTTCAATTTTCTTTGTTTAGTCTTTGATTAATATTTAATTTCTCTAGTGGATCAGTATCAACCAACAAACAAAATGGAACAAGTTTTCCCCTAGCATCTCTTCCAGTTTGGTGGCTTCTGAATGTGCTGGGGATCTGAAAACTGTGGTCCAGACTTCCTTAATCTGAATGCAATAAATGTGTGCTTCTCATTTCCTCAGCCGAGTGTTCAAGCCATGAGGTAACCAAACTTCTAATCCCTCCTCTGTCTCTTCTCCTTTTCCAAATGAAGAAGGAACACAGTCCATGGACAAGAGAGACAACTTAGGCACTTGAATCTAAGAGAGGTATTTGGATGAAGAATAAAACCTTCAAAAATACTTTTATTGCCAAATGTAGGTCAGGACTTACTTTAAGAAAAATGCTTTGGTGTTCCTTATTGGCTGATGTAAGCAACCCCACTTCATGTGCTCATGGTCATCCATTGGGTTTCAGAAGTTAAAGTAACAATTACTATTATTCTAAATTGATTTAGTTTTCATATTACATGCATTCAATTTTTTACATATTTACAAAATGGAAAAAGTGAACATCTGAAAGAGTATGTAATTAACCTAACACTGTGATCTAGTATATAAAGCACAAATAAATGTCAATTCGAAACAAGCTTTATTCACTGAATTGCATCATGATCTTGTACATATCACTTGGCACCTGAGACTGAATTTCTATACTTCTTAAGTGGAAGCTACTATATTTGCATGCTAAGTTGTGAGTAATTTTGGCTGGAACAACCTTTCACTGTATGACAATTCAAAAACATTAGTCAAGAGAAAGTGGTTTGCAAAAAAAAAAATAATAAAATAGCAAGCTTGATGAAAAATAGGAGAATAGACTAAGTAATAAAGGAAACAGAGGTTCAAATCCTTAGTCTGCTGAATTCAACATGTTCTAACAAGAAAAAATTCTGATTTGGTTCACATAGAACAATGTAATTCAATGGGATTTCCCCCATGACAAGCTACTTCCTTAATTGCATCCACATGTTTTGATACAGAAACACTGATTTTGATAATTCAGTTTCTGCTGCAGTGTTCTGTAAGTTTTTGGTCTTGTTCCAAAGTGGAATGAAAACAAATGTTATAGTTTCTATGAAATGGAATTGCTCTAACTGTGACACCCATTGCAATATGTGTTAACAAAGCATATTAAACATTAGTTAAGGGCACATGTGTACTGTGGTGTGTGGATACTCTACATAGATGTAAATGAGAATCTAGAGCCAAAAATAGTCGTAGGTACTAGCTTGAGGTGATCTGTGTGACCAAAAAAAAAAAACAACAACAAAAAAAACCAAAACTGGACTGTTTTGATGCCAGCACAAGTTTGTTGAAATCTACTTTTCATTCTATCTAGCAGATATGCCAGTTCTCAACAGTGTTTTCTAGCAAATATAGCAAGAATCAGGACTCAGACAATTTTATCAACTAATTAGATCATTACATACTAAACAAACGTGGGCCAGGTACAGCTGTGCCTGGATAGTAGGAAATTTGTCCAGAATATTAAAATATCATTAGTGTTAAGTCTGGTAATGGCTGATGGTACTGAAAAAGGGCAATAGAGTAGGAAGTAGGAAGATGTGGGGTTTGTCCCATTGTCATCATAATTGTCTCCCCCTGCAAGGTTTCAGTCCAAGAAAAGAGGAAAATTTTTCAAAATTCCTGGAGAAGTAGTTCATATGTTCACACAGTTAAACAGAAATACCTTGCAGTGTGCCTTGATTTGAGGTACTAGTAATGCATTTTCCAGTTCCTGCAGTCTCAAAATAAGCTGCTCTGTTCAATGCCATTTTTTTCATCTAGCAGCTTTGTTCAAAATGTTCAACTGGGATGAACTTTCTTACAGGTTTTCTTCAGAAAAATTTTTGTCTTGAATCATACCTATAGAGGGTTGTATGTAATCTCAGACCAGAGTGCAGTGAGGACTGGATCTTAGCAGAGACAAATAGAGAATTTCTAGATATATCTATGATGAACTATAATTATTTGGTATGATGACAGCTCTTGTCAAAGTTTGCAGTAAAGCAGGCCTCATTTTACTATCTCTGCCAGGTTCTACTCTGAGACATGGTGACAAACTCTTGCAAAAAATTTTTCCTTTTAGGGAAATTAAATTATTTTAAATATTTGTCCTACTGAAGTATCTAGTGATACACTAAGAAAAATTATGCCATACATACAAGATTCATTATTATTTAAAGAATAAGGCAACTCTTTAGCCAATTATAAGAATAGATATGGGCATATCAACTTGGCTCCTGTTCTAAGAAAGTGTTTTCTTGTATTCCTAAAGCTTCATACAAAACCTTCTTGGAAGCAGAGGGCAGAGAAGGAATCATGAGGAAAAAAGAAAATGGATAAGATTTTTATATTTTTGTAATAGGCAGCCTGCTTTACTCATAGGGCCGTTTGAAATAACTTCTGCAAAACCTGCTTCAAAAGGTGTGTCTGATTTTATCAAAAGACTTTTGAAAAAGTTTCTATATTCTTTTTGAAATAAAAAGGATTTTATAATATAATAAATTACTATTCAGCAGATTATCTGCTTTTATCTATAGAGTATTCAGTACTTCCAGAAAATGCCACCCTGAATTTCCAATCGTGCATGCAGAATGGATCAAAATCATTGAAAAAATATTTATACCTATTTTTTCCACTGAACTAAGCATGATTAACACACAAGCATCTCCATTTATTTTCCCTTCAGTAACCACTAATATCCTGTAGGTTTTGAACAGATGTTCAGTAGCTGAAGTGGCACATCTACATCTGCCACAGAAAATTATCACCTGTAATTATGGAAGAAAGCTTCCAAAATAAAGATTATTCTGTTTGTTTTTAACTAAAAGCAGAGTGGCAGGAAAAGATTTTGCTTTGGAAGAAAGTATTCTTACTTTTTTACAGAACAGCAGAACACACAGTGTTTCATAGAGTGACAAGTAGGCCAGCATTAGAGCTGGTGACACAAAGTGATTCTCCTGAACATGAATGGGCACCCATAAAGTCATACTGAATTTGAACAAGAGAAGACATTCTGCTGGCTGTAAACTGTGACTAAGGCCAAGTATGGAAGGCTTATGTTTGGCAACCTGGAAGGGAAAATTCAGAGATAGCCTAGAAGCTGTGGGTGGACTGGTCTTTTTTTTCTCTGATTTGAACTAAGGACATTTATTTAAATGCAAATGAATCTCAGACTAACTTTGTACTGCAGTAGGTAGGAAACACGACTTCTGTAGGCAAATCTCATGAGAGAGAAAATTCCTCCTAGCCTGGTGTCCACTATTTCTTGATTGTGAAATACCTTAGCAATGCTGGAGTAACTTCAGAGAAGGCAACATAGCCTTGAAGACCTAGAAAGGCACTGGGTGAAGTCTCAACTATTTCCTTAATTTCACAAAAATCTTGCCTAAAGAATACCAACAACCCTTTTATGCAAAGGTGTTTTGCAAAGAAATAGTAAACATAATTGCTGTGTTGTCTTGACATTGGTAAAAATCCCTTCAGCTAGACATTTATACTGAAACACATCTCAAGCCATAAAGCTCACTTGAGATACTTCCATCGACCACAACATGTTTTGAATCAAATCTGTACTCTGAGTTTCAGAATCTAAAATAGATCAGTTATTTTAGTGAAATGTTTAACAATATTTAACTAATGCACTCCAGAGTTTTTCAAGCTGGACTGGACATAGCTATATGCACATATGCCTGTAACATACAGTGCTCAATACCATCTAATACTGTAGCACTTGCCAGAATACCAAAAGTGCATACAGACTTTTTTCTGAAGAAAATTCCAAATCATTTGCTTAGGTTTTGTACTAGGAATTCTATACTTCTACTAGTAGAATTCTAAATTTCCAATTTGGTCTACTTTGTAATTTCATAAATAGCATTACTATTACTCAGATTCCAAATGTTATTAACTCTTACTCTTTCATCAATAGTCTAACACTACTTACTACATGTAGGTAAAAGTTCAGCTCACAAAAGGCCAGTGAATGAGTTTTTTCTTTCAGTCAGGAAGGACACTCACAAAAACCCTAGTTCACCAGTTTCAGTGAAAAATTTACTAATGCAATATAAATTACAAAATGCATTGTGATAGGGCTCAAATAAAAATATATATAAAGACAAGTCAAAATTATCTTTTTGACTAACTAAATTCATTAATGAGAGTTTTAAAAATTTGGGACTGACAAAGCAGAGCACTCCAAAATTCCTCATATTTTTGGTTTTGTTTTTACAGCTTCAGTGAAAAGCTGTGTTATAAATTGATCGGAGTTACATTACTATGAGCATGGTTTATATCTAAACTTGAAGCAGTAATCCCACTTTTAGTGCTGAGGGAGAGATCGCTTATCTGAATAACTGCATTTTTCTAAATTTTATCTTTTCCATATGTTCTTGGACAGGAAAAACATGAAGTCACTTTTGAAAAGATTTCTCAGTCCTGTGTCTTTTTGCCTTTTTTTTTTTTTTTTGGGTATGAAATTTTGATCTTTTAATACTCTTGAGCTTATCATCTAATTTCGTATTCTAATTACATCATTTTGTTTCATGTAGTATAATGTATTCTCATGAATGTTTAGGGCCAACAGAAATAGTTGATTATCTTTTATCCGCATCTAGAAAATTCTCTTAGAAAGGTTTATAGGTGCATGCTTGGACCATACAGCTACAAAGTGTTCATTTCAAACTGAATTTGTATCCAGAAGCATCATTCTTGCCAAATAATTACCATGTGAAAAATCAAACAAAACCAAGGCTGTTCCTGCCACTAAATGAATAGATGGAGACAAAAAATACTCATCTTCTTGAATTCACAGTATAGCAGTCCACACCTTTTTAAAAAATTTATTTTTTGGATATTTTCCAGATTTATAATTGAAGAGATATTCATTTTAAAAACATAAAACCTTTAAATGCATTAAATTATACTGGAAACACATTTCTGCCTAAAAATAAATGAATTGAGAGAATATGTAATACCTTCCTGGTTATCTCAATTTGGCTTTAGTTATTAACAGTGAAAACCTTGAAAATGTTAAAAAATAAAAAATAAAAAAAAATTAACCAAATCAACAAAAGATCATGCATGTGTATGTACAGGTCAGGTTCAGGTATCCCTGTCAATCTCTCCTAAAAGCATCCAAGTTCATACCTACTCTTCTAGATAAAAGGTCAGGGAACAAGTTCAGGAACTGAGGCACTTACCTCCCATGTGGCTCAGTAGTTAGCCTATTCCTGACTGATCTTGACTACTGCAGGCAGCAAAGTCCGATAAAATCCTGCTACAGCTACCAGTTTGCAGGGTAAGAGCTGGCCAGGGTGGGAGATTAGCTCATGAGCCTCTTTTTTATTTAACAGTATGGGTCTTCCACAGAAAGCCAGTTATAGTTCTGAGAAGGAATACATACTTGGAGTGCATACAGGCTGAAGTGTCACCAAATGTAGGACAGTTTCCTGGTCATAAAGTGCATGATTACTACAATAATAAGCATCAGAAGACAGAAAAAAAGGCACTAAAATCTACCCCTATTATTCCAATAGTCTGCCACACATTCCACTCCAGAATACACATTTGTGAAATGCAGTACATCAAAGCCAGCATTTCGAAGAGTGTCTCAGTCAGTCACTGAAACAGTAATGGGGTCTCTACATATTATAAATTACCACATAAGGGGGAATATTTTATTTGATGTGTGCACAAAATGAAAAGCAGTTATGAGCAGTGATGAATAACACTAGCTTCCTCAGCTACTGGAGGAGGCAGCACAGTGTAGGCCATTCAGAGATGTGCTCACTTCTCTTACACTGCTTTCCCTACATGTCGTCCATTATCACCAGCTATAGCTCACTCTTCTTTTTTGTGTCAGACCATAATCCTACAAGTGTGAAAAAGTAATAGGATACTTTGAGCCATATTTGCAAATGTACTTTTAGGTCTGGAGCCTGGGCCACAGATGAAACAAAAAACCCTGGTACAGTTTTCTATAGAGTATCTTGCTGCTAATTTTCTAAGGCTTCTAACTAGTCATATCAGCAAGTCCTTTTATATCAAAGACTACAGAACATCTATACCCTCCAGCATTCACCTGCTTGTAACTTTGGGTGATAGAACACTTGTATCTGGAGACCTGTCAGACAAAAAACACCCCTGTCATCTAACTGGTCTGCTACCTGTAAAATATAAAGCCTTTGCTCTCAACACTTAAAAAGAAAGTACTGTCAATCATTTCCATCAAACCGGTAATACATGCATAGCAGTCAAATACCTTAGTTGGATACCTTTCTTTCATGTATTAAAATGTTCTCTTTCCCATCAGTGCAACTCAGTTGTATCAAAACTTGGTGGCATGCTAAAAACTATAGAGAGATATTTCTTTTTTTTAAACCAAATGTAATATAAAAGCAAAAAATTGCAAGCTACTGTACTGATTCTATTGTTCATTTTCTAGACAATAAGTATATAAGGAACAGTCTAATTAGGATCTAGACCACATTCATGTTTCGTTTCATAGTTTGATAAACAGATTATGTTGTACAACTCACCTAAGCCAACCATCACTCTTTCTAAAACTGTTTTGTTTTGTTAAAGCTCGTTGTTGTTGCTGCTGTTGTTGTTTTGAAGTCCTGATATCATCAAATTGCCCCTCTGCCCTCAGGAGCAGTGAAAACAGTGAGAGCTATCTGCAGAATTAATGTCCAGAATCTAGCAAAATACACAATATATAGATAGAAGAATGAGAATAAAGCCTTTCCTTTCTATATAATATAAATTAACAAAACTCCTTGCAATGAATGTAGAGGTGGAATAGTATAATGGCGAGACACAGGTTTTGCCTGTTGCTTACGTCTCCCTAAAGAGCAATGGAAAAGATGGGTCTTCCTGCTCTGTAAGACATTCACAGTCTGAAAGGAGCCACAAGTTTTTGTCTCTGTAAAATAATAAACCTATTTGGCATGTATTTAGAGTGGAACTCTAGTACTTTTATCCACTGAAGTGTTTTTAGGGTCATTCTGCCAAAGAATAGCATACACAATATATGTAAAGTGAGGAGAGAGAGGAGAAAGGGAGAGATCATGGTTACTTTCCATAATGAAAAAAAAAGGTTTCATATGTATATATATGAACAACAGATGTAGAAATATTTAATATTCCAGCACTAAACAAATGAGTTCATAGCCTTATTATAGAAGAGTATGAAGCTGTGAAAATGCTTTATAAAATCCTATGAACAGTATAGGATTCTGGCTCTGCCAAAACCATGCTAGATTAGAAGACATGCTGAATTTCTTGAAAGAAGATATGCTGAAGAGATTTTAGGCTTCTCTGGGTAGTGATTCAAATGAACTGATTTTTACAATAAAGCAGAAATATAAAAAGTTTAATAATAAATAACAATAAATATTTACAGTCTACTGAAATTCTGCCTGTACACAAAGGGATTTGTAAGTCCTTTGTATGTTGTAGCCTCAAATATACAGTAACATCTGCTCTGGGGGAGCTCTAAGACCCCACAGGGTTAGCAATTTGCTCAAAAGTCCACATTTGTGAATCCCGTTGTAGGGTCAGGAGTTATTCCTGCTCTCATATTACCCACTCCACCCATTTGTGCTGATGAACAGGAGGATAATCATAGCGTTTTATCAAAGATAAATCTGAACTGCATTAAGCTATTACAGTGATTCTACACAGTATGTTGAACTAATTTTATATGGTGGCATGGATGAGTAGACCAACAGTACTATATAAAATCAAGATATTTCATAGGAAAACTGCAAAAGGGAATTGCTAAAATTTGAAAAAATGCTCGATTCTCTGCCCAATGAATTTTGATTTTATAGTTCAGTATTGATTCTGCATTAATATAAATCCACAATCCCACTTGCTGCTGTAATCTTTTTATCTCTCTCCAGTGAACAAATCACAACCTTAGCACAACCATCACTCTTAAAAAAGAAGAAAGAAAAAGCACTGAATACTACTATTTATGGCACTTCCTCTGTTATAAACCAAGACATACTGGCAATTCAGCCACAGGAGACAATGACTACAGATTAAAATGACTACCAATTGTAGCTGCTTTGCTTCTGTTCCTGCCCCTTTTCATATACAAGAAGTAAATATTCTAGATAATACCATAAGTAATGGCTTCTTGTTTTCATATGAAGCAATAGCCTAAAGTATTATTTAAAATTAATATGCAATCAGAACACTTACACAGCTGGTTATATAGCTGTTACAGCCATACTTAAAGATCACTGAGTTAAGAATAATTTTGAAATTGCTTTTATTTTTATACATTCTACACTGAACAACCCATTAATAAATTTGAGGTAGCATATTCCAAAGTTTGTAGCCTTAACTCTGGTCTTAGCATACATACAGATTAAACTGTCCAGTAAACGTAATAAAACACATTCATGTCCTTGCAACATATTCAAGGTAATCTGAATAGTAAGACACTAGAAAATAAAAAATCAGGCAACCTTGATTCAAGATCTTCTATGCAAAATCTAGTTTAACGGTAAGTAATATCACAGAACTGAAGACTTTTAATTGTGGTATAACATTATTTTCACAAGATCTTTTGTTTCATTCAGTACTTAGTAGGCATGTTGTTTAAAATACCTTGTATTATGACCATTCAGTGAAGGCCCATGTATTGTTTGCAATACATGCCGTCCACATTCTGCAATGAGTATGGAATTATGATTTTTTTAAAGACTTACCATAATATGTGTATTACATGTATGCTTTACAAATATTAAATATAATGGTCTTCTGAAACTTAGTCTCACAAATTTCTATCTCTGCAGCTTTTTAGTGTATTCTTTGTTTAACTGTTTAGCTGAAGCATTTTATGACATGGTACATCAGTTCCCAGTATTTCTTCATTCTTTCTCATCACACTATATCATATTATACAGTCTTGATTTTAGAGGGCTCTTCTAGAAGACAGACACTAAATAAATTAAAGTTATTAATTTATCATATTTTCACTTTTTTCCAGCTGCCTATCACCAGGAAAACTGTGTGACTTTCAACAAATTTAACTACATGCATGCACACATACATATATACATAGATAGATTAAAAGTTGGTTTAGATTAGCTGTTAGGAGAAAATTCTTTACCGTGAGGATGGTGAGGCACTGGCACAGGTGAGTCAGAGAACCTGTGGATACCCTACCCCTCAAAGTCTTCAAGGTCAGCTTGGATGGGGCTTTCATCACCTAGTCAAGTGAAAGATGGTCCTGCCCATAGCAGGGCATTGAACTAGGTGATTGTTAAGGTCCCTTCAAACCCAAACCATTCTATAATTCGATTTGTACATTGATTCCTTTAATTCAGTAGGAAAAAAGATACATTGACAGCATTTCCATTTTTATTTGCAAATCTATTAATAGAAATCCTATTACTAAATGGTGGTTAAAAACAACTGATGAAAAAGAGGACAGGTTTCCATGGAACTATGTAATTATCTAAATAATGAACTAAGAGCAACAAATATTTCAAATAACAGGGAAGGGGAGATTTCCATTTCATTATTATATTAACTCATAAAGGCTTACTTTTATTAGAGTGGAAGAGTGTAGCTATAATAATCCTTTCTCATTTTTTTTTCATTAAGATGCCAATAAAAAAACATGTATATTGTAGCAACAATGCATCACTTCTGGCTGCTGGTCTCTGTCTTGTACAGCTGAAAGCATTGAAATATATAATTTTCTGCTTGTTAAAAGACCAACAGTTTTCACTCTGTGTGGAGAGGTGTGTCAGTGGACATGAGAAAAGGAAGTTTCATGATCAGAGAAGTAAAACTTTAAAAATTCTAGAAAAACAACACATAGCAATATTAATAATAATTTAATTAAATTAAATTAAAAAAGGCCTAATCTGTATTTAATATTCACTTGCATTCTCATGCATGGAAGAGATATAATACAATAGAGCTGATTGACTCAGACAGACTAAAACTGAGTCTACTACTATTCTGAGAATCTTATGGAAAAGCAATATTCACATTGGGTCAATCTGTGCTGACTTGTAATAAGGGTAATGACACCTGAATATTTCTCTATTGTATTTCCCTCCTCTGAAATGATTTGCTTCTGAATGTGACATTTTGACATTCCCAGCTGAATTGTTTGATCTGATATGAGACAGAGCATTGTGATCCTCTGTGCCCTTTAGAAGAGAGATGCTCAGCAAGGAGCAGGTTTGGTTACCTGTGTTCATGCCAATTGTCCTTGAACCATCTGAACCTACATTTTCAGTGTACCAGGAGGGTTCCCTGGTCATCGTGTCATGAGGCATTCAGACTGTTGTTAGGAGACAAGTTTTTCTTCGTGATTCTGTTTTGTCCTGAGTAAAGCACCAAGCAGCCAGTGGAGGAGGACTGGACTCCAGGGTTTCCCATACAAAGTAATTTTTATTTGCTTGACATCTAGCTTGGTGAAATGCAAAAAATCCACAGCAAGTGAAAAGGTCTATTTGCATAAAGCACATTCTACTGCCAGGGAAATTTGAAACAGTATCAGGCACTGTTAAAAAGGCATCCTCTGCTGACTCAGATCTAACATTTGGATTTTCTTTCATTTACCAGGTATATGACTTTGACTGAAAGCAAATCTCCTTTTATTCCATTCCTTTGAGTTCTGTTTTCCAGGAGAGATTACTTAAATATTGTGAAACTAAGATAAAGTATATCACTTCAGTTTTAAAGTTAAAATGTTTCCTGGGCAGGTAGATTTCCATTTTTTTTACTCCTGACAGTTTCATTATTTGCATAAAAATGGATCATCAGCAGGTTGTAGAAACCAAGAGATTTTTTTCATATCACTTCCATACCTCTTCCATCCTCATGGCCCCCAAAAAGTTTTAGTTTGAGGCTTGATCTCTCTTATGAGAAAAATTGTCCAAATCTCCATAGAAATAAATCAGAGCTGAACATCTTCCACATAATGTAGTTGTGCCAGAGGGGACCACTGTCTGACCATAGAGGTAACTGGTAGGTAATCCACCAAATATTTTACATATTTGCAAATATTTTACATATTTTCTCTTAGGCACAGCTTGAGTGATAAGTTTGCTGTATTAAAAAGTGGTACTGAAGTACTCCAGAGAAATTTCATCTTTTTTCAGTGTCATAAATCTTAATTCTGAAGGTTTGCATGTAAAAGTAATGTTATGTGTAAAACTTAATGCATTGTTGTGGTGCCTCTCGTAGTTTAAAAAAAAAAAAAAAAAGAAAGAAAGAAAATACATATTTTCTTAAATTTCTGAAACAAAATCAGAAAAGTTTACACAATTTCATTTTGCAGTTGACAAAACTGGGAAGTTTGGGTTTAAGTCACCAAAGGCAGAACACTTGTTTAATGTACCAATAAGACTGATTTAGCACTTGCTAATATAGACTTCCTGATATCCTCTTGCTTTTGGAAATTACTGCGAATGTTTACATGCTTTATTGTTTGCGAGTTAGTAACTTGAATCCCTGTCTCTAGAAACTTTTCCAAGAGGGTAAAACATAATTAGAAACCTTCTAAATTTCACAAGTTTACAAAAAAAATCCTTCCACAGGGATTCCAGTGAATGTTTCAATTTATGCCTGGAATACTTGTCATACTGTTACTATGTTTGATTAATTTATCAATTCCAGGATCTCATTTGTTCTGTTATTGATTTGATCGGTTAAATAGAAGACACAATGGCAAGATTTTTTTCTACAGCGTGTGTATGCTATTTTTTCCCCCACTGAAGATGCACAAAAAGATTGCAATGTGTGATATCTTTGAAATATCCTTTTCTTTTCTTTTCTTTTTTTTAATATTATCTGTGGAAGAATTCCTACATGCTGCATACTCAAAAGATCTTCTGATATCACATATTTCAAAATATAACCCTGAAGGTTACAGGGTTTTTTCAACATCTTGGGAATACAGCAGTACTTTTTCTTCCTGGAGTTCGCTATAGAGTGCACCCAGTGAGCAAAAAGCTATCTTTGTCAAGCTTAAGCTAACGCTATGTTTTTCTAAAACATCTACACATAGAAAAACATCACTAATAACAGTTCCTTTTATTCAAAACTGAAGAAGAAATAAAAAGAAGAAATAAAAATGACAAAAATAAATTGGAGAATTGATAGCAAAATGATGAGAACAACTGAGGCTTTTAATCCGACTTCAGGACGTTAAAACAGAAGAAAGCAAATTGGAAAGATTCTGTGGTAGAGGTTACAAGAATAATTAGGAGTTTAGAAAAATAACCTCTTAAGGACATTCAAGAACTTTGTTTAGTCTAGAATAGAGAAGACTGAGGAAGGAAGGACATTGATAACAATCTTCTAACAACTAAGTGCACCCATTAAGAGAGGGACAATGAATTATTTTCCAAGTGCCTGGAAGAAAAACGAGAAGAAATCAGCTTAACTTGTCATAAAAATTATCATGTTAGATAGCTTGGACATCTATTCCCTCCCTAAAACATATACGAGAGGCACTGTGAAATTTTACTTTTGAGGATTTTAGGAAGAGGTTATACACATTGTGGCATGATCTAAGTACATTTAATCCTGCCATTTGCAATTAACTAAATCACCTCTTAAGGCTTTTCTTTCGCTTACTTTTCTATAATTCTGCAAAAGGCCAACACAGAAAGCAAACAGAAACTACATAATCACCCCCACTTGTCAAGTGCTTTGGGACAGGACTAAATAAGTACCACAACAAACAAACAGTGATTTTGCTTAGGAGTAAAAATATAGAATCTCCTGCTAGCGCTGAATACGCTGTCAATCAGAAATATTGTCAGTCTACCTCCTACTGTCTCATTAAGCACTCAGAAGAAGACAAAAGTGGAACTGAGAACATGTGCAGTAGGCCTTCTGGCTAAATAAATTTAAAAAAATAAACTAAAATAAATTTCCTCCAGACTATAAAATTATAGTTTTCTTTCTTGGCCAGAGAACATACTAAATAAAAACAAACAAATAAGCAAAACCTACCAACTCCCCCCCAAACAAACACACAAACAAAAATGAACCAACCAAGCAAAAAAAAACAACAAACAAACAAAAAAGATGGAAAATAGAAATATTGCCTCTTACCTTAAATTTAAATGAATGTTTGCTGGAAGGAACCTTTATAGTTAGATCTACCCAGAAATTTTTACTGAGAAGTCATTACTACACAGTTGCCTGAGACTTCATTACGGCTATGCCTTTGCAAGAAATTATTTTGAGAGTGACCACAAATACACAATAAAACATATTGATTCCTTGTGGTTTAAATTTTTTATGCAGTAATTACTTTAATTGCATTTAAAAATAGCACTAACTAGCTTGGATCAGAAGGCCAAGCAACTAAAGTAGAATAAAATCAAACATTTTTTTTTTTTGAGAAGTATTAGATATAAAGTAACAAAACACGATCACTAATTAAGACAGTATTCCAGCTTACTATGCAACTAAAACTGTTTGTTATTTGTGACTGTAACAAATAATGATTAAACTGCTAATGTAATTCTTGGACTAAAATTTGACTACAAAATTTATTTTTTCATATATTTGCATAAATATCTACAGGAATTTTTAAAGGACAAAAATTTTGTGAATTCATCAAAGTGAAATATAATATCCTGACATCTGAGGGTCAACTGAAAAATTGAGTTAAACTAAGTGAAAATAAAAATGTAGAGTCAACATCAGTCACAAAATTATTATTATCAGCTTACTTAAAAATGTATATTTATTGAATCATCCAAAGCAGAAAATTGAGCAAGGATCTTATTCCCAACACATAACCTTGAGAGCTGGTCAATGTTGTATGGGTATCTGGCACGTAATTGTATTTTTGCTCCTCAAGAAATCACTGAATTGAGACTCTACAGTATTCCCTTTAGTTATCTTTAACAGACTAGAGAACACTGTGGAGCAAGAGTTCATTGAGACCCTAATCTAGGTAGGTGCATAACAAAAGGTATAAACGAGGACATATGAATTGTCATCACTCATAAAAGTAGGTAGTCACATAAGAATTCTGCTGAACTAGAGATCCTGGTGTAGGAAAGTTAGATTAAGATACTGAAAAATGTCTGTTAATTTTGCTTATTAAGGAAGAACAAATCTGAAAATACATGTTTAAATATGTTTCCAGTAGTTTACACTAAAGCAATACAGTCTTATGTTTCACTTAGGAAAGAAAAATCCTTCTGTGATTTGCATTGAATTTTGTGTTTTTGTTTTTGGTTTTTTGTTTTGTTTTGTTTTGTTTTGTTTTGTTTTGTTTTGTTTTGTTTTGTTTTGTGTGTGTTTTTATTTTGGTTCTGTTGTGGGTGTTGTTTGTTTTTGTTTAGTTTTGTTTTGTTTTGTTTTACAAAATGTATTCTGTGCTGTTTTAGTAGACTGAACCTATGAGTCAAACAAACATTCAACACTCAGGTTTATTATAAAATACATCCAAGAGACTTGAGAATATGTTTTAGGGGTGAAAATGCTGATGTTAAGGATGACAATTGGAACAACAATATGAAAAAAAAAGCAACTAACACCTCTGTGTGTGCACTGCCAATAAAGATATTCCCCAAGCCATGGAAGAAGTACAGAGGTGGGGAACATGACTAGAACAAAACACAAAAATAATCTCATGCTTGGACAAAACAATCAGCCTTCAAACTACGCTCTTGAATATACCTTTGAAAGACAGCAGTGCTGTGAAGCTGGACTTCTGGACCATGCTCTTATCATAAATTTAAGAAAAAACCAAATCTCTGCATAGGAAGGACAGTTTTATTGCTTTAAGTAAGTTTTAAGGAAATATATATTTTTAAATGGCAAAATCCAGTCTTCCTTATCTCTCAAAATGAAACAGTTATACCTATACAGCTGTGAGATTTATCATATTGGATCTCTAAGAGAAAATTATTTCTTTCACTTTGTTTCATTGCTGTTTTCATCGTCTTTTGTTTTGCTCCCTTACAGACTAAATCCCCAAACCACCATGAACTTGTCAGATCATAGACCTAGATCTGTTCTTGGTCTATGAATTTCATTTAGTGAAGTGACATCGTTCAGTTTCCAAGATCATTTTGTGTAAAGATCACATACAATATCGAAATGTTAATCAGTTATTCTCTGTTGCAACTAGCCCTAATTCTTATTTAGGCATCAGCTACTCCATCAAAAATTAAGAATTTTGTCCATTATTTAAGCCATTCCTCAAATATTATTTAGCTAATCAGCATTAATTGGAAAATAAGCTGTATGTTTATTCTTTCACTGCAACAGGCAAGACTACTACTGAGTAGTACATTAATATGGTGTGTGGGTTTTTTTCCTTCTTTTATCTTTTTGATTGCAAAACTTGTTCAAAGACACTTTTGAAATTGAAAACTGCAATATGCATGAGTTTCCTATTCAATTCATTACATAATATTAAACTAGTAAAATAGCGTTTAGGAAAAAATGTGTAAATACAACAGGTATAACAATAATTAAAAAGAACTTTAACAAGAAAAGTCTTTTTAGAACCTCTAACAAGTTATCTAGGACAAGGAGAGTAGTTGTGTTTAAAAGGCATATCTTAGAACTAACTTCATAAATAGAGAGTGAAATTATGGGTGCTCTTCAGATATTAACAAAGCAACATATTTACTCAGAAAACTATAATAAAACATATTAATGACCTAATTCTGCTGTGAATAATTCCACAGAATTTACTACCTCCAGGCAGTAAGAACCAACTCAATGTTAACCCTATTCCTTTGTTTAAACTTCCTAAAATAATTGGGAAATATAGTAATGACAGAATGAGTCCTTAAACTTGAAAAGTTCAACCCACCCTAGACTTTTGCAACCATTCCTATATATGGGATCAGGAGTTTAACAGTGCAGACAGGGAAGGTAAAACATGAATCTAAGAGAACTCATGTTCGGTGACAGCTCTGACACTGGAAAAATTGAAGATTTGCTTTAAGGAAAGGCTTTAGGAATGGTTAAAAGGATCAATTCCACGTATTTCTATAGGGCCATATTTTTACAAATGTTGACTAAGAAGTTTAGATTGTTTCTACTGATTCTAAATTTTACATTTAGTGAAGACTGGCTACCAGAAGACTAATACTCGGTTCTCTCTGAACAACACAATTTTTAAAAGTCTGTTTTAGTGCAGATGCCCTAAAATAATGAGCTATTTGGTTAAAAGCTCAGATTTGGTAGGTTATGGTCATTATAGAATATTGTGGTCATTATTTCTCTGTCTGAAGATGAGAAAAATTGCCGTGTAAATGAACACTTTTTTTTCCAAAAAAAAAGGCTTGCATTTTCTGATTTGTGGTATGACAACCAAGGGGAATACAAGCAAAAAGAAACAGCAATACAGAAAATGTCATGTCTCTCTGACTACATGTGCAATATATTAAACTAAGATTGGCCAACAGTTTTAAAACTTATCATGAGGAACCAAAGGCATTCTCATAAGCACTTATTTTTCTTGGGAAGTCAGGCTGAAAATAAAAGCATGCATTTCAGTTATAGTACAATGTGATAGTTCCAAATGAAAAAATAATATTTAGGTAGAGAGAGATTTAATAATTTGATACTTACAGGTTTATTTCTCATTTGATTTTTTAATTAACTGAGTAAATCCTTACTGGTATGATAATGCATCCTGTTTAGGAAGAAATAAAAAATGACCTTTGATTCAAACTTCCTGGCCAAAGCATCATAATTTTCACTGCAGTACATTTTTTTGAAATACAGAGCTTTTGAAAAAATGAAATAGAGGTTACTTTGTCAAGATTATTTGGGCATTTTGTATCCAGCAATAAGTTTTGTCATACTAATTAATCTCCAAAAGCTACAGAAGAGTCATTAGTGTTCTTATTTCACCATGTAAGTAAAAAAACATGACGGACAGATAAAGTTACATTTCCATGCATTACGAACGATTATCACAGAGCATGACCCGAATGGAAAGAAATACTGTAAACGTGACTTCGAAACCTTATTTAGAGACCAGACACAATAGAAGGAAACAAGTGTAAGTAGTACATATTCTACAGTTGATCTCTTGACATGACATGGCTGGGAAGTCTCAGAAAGGAATTTCACTTGTTGAGTGTTAACTCTTCACACATGAAGGAGTTAACTTTCTTAATCAAGAGTATTAACTCTTAAGGAAGGTTTAACTCTTCAATTTTACAACAACTGAATTGCTTTTTTTATTGAACCAGAAACAGAGAAGATAAGCAACGCTTAAAACCCAGATGCCTGTGTTGCTAAAAAGCAAGAACTATATCATCTGAGTAATAAATATATCATCTGAGTAATAAGAAATATAAGAAATTTCCATATAGAGAAATTTCAAAGTTTTGAACAAATTGGGAAAAAAGGTACCCAGTAAGAAAAAAACCAGAAGACAGCAAAAATTCCACTTCATGGGAGCTGCAGGTCATTAAATGCCAAATGACCATATATGCCAAAACATATATGAGAAAGAAATCTAGTTCATCCTGCTTAGACAAGGTCTTGAAACAAAGGCCACAATGCATACACACAAATATGACACCAGACTGAAACATGGGAAAAACAGTGCTGCACATATGACAAAATAAAATTCTCAAGCACAGAAGCAGTGTCATATAACTAATGTTTTGGCTGTTTTGGGGGGTTTTGGGGGGCATTTGTTTTGTTTATTGTTTTTTTGTTTGTTTTTGTAGGGTGGAAATTTCCTATTCTAAGTAGAAGCCATGGTTGTAATAAAAATATTAGGTGGAGTACAGATTAAAGCAAAAATTACAGAGGCTACACTCCTTTCATAAAAGTCATGCTAACCTAAATAAAACTAAAACTGAAAATGGAAGAAAATGGAAAATGGATTTACACACAGAATGAATTACCGTCCTTGATGAATAAGAACTTGACATGTGTTGTCTTTTCTTTATTCCATTTAGATGTCAGATAAAAGTGACCAAGACAAGCTCCTGTTTGAATGGACTGAGCACTGAGGACTGTTTTTCTCCCATCACAACAGTTTCTGAAAATCATCAGTCCTCATTCTTCATTGAAAGCTTTTTGCACAGCTGTTTAAATGTTGTTATGCAATTTCCTGTCCATTTGATGTCATTTTCTCAAAGAATCACACACCTTACAGCTATTCCTGTCAGTCGTGGTTGCAACCAGAACTGAAGGGTCAAACAAGTGATTCTGGCTGCATACAGACCATTACCAAAAAATGCAAGTTAGAATAGGGGTGTGCCTACCACACTTCCAGCTGGTTTTATTATGCACCACAGAAACAGAAACCAAACTATGAAGAGCTTTTCCTTTCTTCAGAATCCATTTATTTATATTTTTCTGTAAGTCTTCACCAAACGATTGCAAAATATTTGTATTATACTCAAAAGTCAAGTTTTCTATCTCTATGACCACTTTTGTGACTTTTGCCCAGACACCCTGCAGTCAATCTCCCTTTCTTCAACCACAAATGGACTCACCAAAAATGGACACAGTATCTCAGCCTGGAAGAGTGGAAAGATCCCTTCACTCGTGAATAACTTTTCTACTTATGAATCCTGTAATTCTATAATAGTTTAATGAGAGTAATTACTTCTGTCATCTTCCAGCCAAGCAATTAAACACCAGATAAAACACCTATTGGCCACAAAATGGCAGTCTAATATTTACAGACATAAACACTAAGCTAAGCTTCTATGGAGTGACAGATATTCCATGGGAGGAGGAAGAGAAGAAAGAAGAAGAACGAAGAAGAAAGAAGAAGAAAGAAGAAAGAAGAAAGAAGAAAGAAGAAGAAAGAAGAAGAAAGAAGAAGAAAGAAGAAGAAAGAAGAAGAAAGAAGAAGAAGGAGAAGAAGGAGAAGAAGGAGAAGAAGGAGAAGAAGAAGAAGAAGAAGAAGAAGAAGAAGAAGAAGAAGAAGAAGAAGAAGAAGAAGAAGAAGAAGAAGAAGAAGAAGAAGAAGAAGAAGAAGAAGAAGAAGAAGAAGAAGAAGAAGAAGAAGAAGAAGAAGAAGAAGAAGAAGAGGTTTTGCAAGTTATTAATGAGTCAATTAAAGGTGAAAGGAGCACTATTTTTACTTGTCTCTTGTTTCCTTGGTGGGGAAACAAACACAGAGTGCTGCAAACTGAGTCATCTGTGCCTACTACTGCTGTTAACACAGAAGTGTGATATCATATGAACTAACTAGAAGATCAGAACAAAAGTTTCCGATAACTACAAATCCCAAAACTTTGGGGTTTAGGCTGGATTTTATTTTCTACCAAGAATTCTGAAGCAAAAACAATCCACTCAGACTTTACCAGGTTCAGTTAGCTAGAAAATGAAAGGACAAAGCTTCCTAGATCCCTTGAACTTTCATGTCCCGTTTATTGCTCCTGCATAAGAAGAGGCAGGCAACCCTCTATCTGGCTTCCTGCAGGGTGTACCTCTATTATCATTCTTGAGCAAACAGACTGAAAGTTGTTTTTATTGGGCCTCAGGGGCTACAAAAGTCTCACTGGCTTGTGCACAGCATACTTGCAGGCCAAGAGTTCCTCTGGGAAAATCATTTAGGAATGTTGGCTTTGGAATTGGCCTCCATGAGTTGCCAGAAGTATGCTGATAGTAAACAATCAAAACAAGGAAAAAAAAAAACCACACAAATACTTCATTCTAAGCTTTTGAAAACAAGGAAGAAAAAAGCCTGAAATCGCTGACAGTGTTAATAAATTAAAAGAGACCAAGACATTAGTCAATAAATCAGGTTGAAAGTCATTGATGGGTTAAAAGTAAATGACCTGTTGAGATTTTTATTTTTTTTAAACTGTAAAGACTACTTTTCTTAGGACTTTGTGTTTTTGTGTTTTCTGAAAAACAAAACCGTACAATGCAAGGGGCATATAATCAGTAAAGACAGTTTAGTGATTACACAACAGTGCCATCATATGTCCAAAGTTCATGCTTTTCAAAATGTCATTTGAGAATCAAAGTGAGACATAGTAACACAAAATAAAATAAAATGCTGAGTTTTAAGAACATGAATGCTGTAGTACAAATATCTTCTGTGCAATCAGATGTTGCACATTTGATGATAGAAAGAGTACTGCTGGGTCAGTAATAAAAACCAGTTTTTGTTTAGTTCTAAAAGCTTATAAAAGCCTCAGAATTGAAGTTCTGTGTGCAGAGAAACCAGATGAGCAGTCACTGGAGAAAAATCCCCTATGCAATCAGCCTAAAAATAACAACAAGCAATCAACCAAGAAATAAACAATCCCTTCCTACATAGTTTGTACCTTTGTTATTATTAGAGCTGAGGAATTTGGTAAATGTTGGTTTTCCTAAAGAGATGCATTTGCAGTTAAGTCTGTGGTCACCAAAGTGAAGCATCCTCAGTGCAACTGAGACTTCTCAATTCTACCAACTATGGAACAACTTCACAGAAATCTCAAATCTGTTAAGGAAAAGACGATTCTCCTTATATGAATTTGAGCATGAATAATCAAACCAGCAGCCAAACCCCAAGCTTTTATTCCATTGGTTTTAGACTGTTCCCAGCATTTTCAACTTCAGATCTGCTATAAGGTTTTTATAATTGATAATGTTTGCTGTTTCATAAAATTTGCTAGGGAAAATTGAAGATTTTGGCAGTAGGATATTTGGCAGCTGGAATTTTTGGCACCTAGAAAAGCAAGGAAAGAAGCTTGCAATTAAGAGATAAGAATGCAGGTTGAATACTTCTGCTCAAACATTTGGAATAGAAACTGTAAGCAAGAGTAACATTTCTCTTGCAATCACATAGTTTCAGAACAGCAACACAGTACAGAAATAGACCCCACTCACACATGTAATGTTGTATGGTTGGGTCTTCTTCTTTCAAGTTCAAGAAGTCATTATTGCTCTAGGAATGATGGTTCAGGTTTTCATCATCACTACTTGATATTTTCAAAAGAGTAATTATAGTCCAAAGTTACTATTCTTGAGCAGTTTTTCTGGAACAGAGGCAGTTAAAACAAAGGCAGTCCATTGTACATACTATGGAATACAAAAAGCTTTAATCTTTTTTCAAACTTAACATATCTAAACCCAAAGTCTTTTGAATGCTCCATTTCCTACATTAGGTGATTCTTAAACTGAAAATTAAAAACAAGCAACTGTAAAAAATACAATGTGAAATAAGTCATGGCAAGTTAGAAAGTGAAAATATTTTCCCCACAACTCATTGTATCAGAATGGAAATTTGTTTACAAGAAAGACATATTCACATTGTGTTCTGCAGTATATTAGATATCAACAAGAATTTGTCTAGTAGTGTTATAACTACTAGCTAATATTTGTAGCTATTTTATTATTATTATTAATATCTGAGCATCCAGAAGGCAAAATATATTTTGTACAGGACTGCAAAGATAAATTATCAAGTCATTGACTATAGTTCCATTTAATTTGATGCCCTAACTTTGACTTACTTTAGACAAAATCAGAATCACTGGGTTGGACAAGACCTCCAAGATCATCATGTCCAACCCTTGATCCAACACCACTGTGATTACCAGAACACGGCACTAAGTACCACATCCAATCTCACCTTAAAATCCTCCAGGGACAGTGAAAACCACAAGCTCTCCAATACCTTCCAGCAGGTCGATACTCCCTCTCAGCTTGGTGTCATAAAAAGTAACAAGCAGCATAACTCATTTGTGTATAAATTCTGATAAATGAATACATTTAACAACTGCTTCATGCAGTTTATTTAGCTGAAGGTAGTTTGTGTGAAGGTCCAATTCAGATTTGATCTGAATCAAAGCAGATTTGATACATGTTTTGCTATGATGACATTATTTATAGAGCAGCATTGTTAATGAAGACTTCTAACTCATAGAGTAATGAATGGACTCAGAAGCTGAAAGACAAAGGGATTGTGATGGTGAGGAAATAATGATTCCAGTTCTACTTTCCTGGTGCAAAGAATGAAATGCAAAACTTTAATATTAGGGGGAAGAATACCTTAAATTGGTAAACTTCAGAAACCTCATAATCATTTTTATTCCTCTCTATTACATACTTAACCAATTCAGTTGCGTAGGGTTACTTGAAGCAAACCTGATTTACATAAAAGGACATATGTGTAAGTCAATACAGTGCTATGATATTTTAATTTTGTTTACTGTTTAAACTGGGTTTAAGGATCAACCTGTATGGCAACAATTTAACAGGCAAGGTTACCCAGCATCTCAAAGCCACATCTCTGGTGACATAACAAGAGTATCAAGCCTCTAATATGATTTCAAATAGTAGGATTGTCTAGATTTGTATGATTTATGATGTAAATAATTATTATTCTTATAAATGTATAATATAAGCTTTTACTTCAGCAAATAAGAAACAGTTTTAAGGGATAAAGGAATATGGCAAACTTAAGTTGTGTTGTAGGAGAATAACCGTGACTGGGACACATCCAATTAGTAAGCGCCAGAAAGAGACTTTGAATGAAAGATATCTAAGCAGTTGAAGTAGATTACAAAAGTAACAAATGACCACCATCCAACTTCTTTCGGAAATTAGCATGTCATAGTCTCTTCCCAGAACCATTTTTCTGAGGTAACCTAAATGGCTTCCTTGCCTCCCCAGTTCAAATGAGCCAGTTCAGACTCATGAGGACTGCACCAACTGGTGTCCTGGATCCTCACCTGTACTACAAATATTTTTATGCTTGCTTAAGATTTAATTTTATTTTTATAGAGAAAACCCACAAAAAAGTGTTTCCCTTTCATATGCTTCTATTTTTTCATTATGCTTTTAAGTTTGTGGATTGAGGTTTTACATACTTTTGCAAAGACTCAAATTGCAGCCCTATAAGTGCAAATTCACTCTCAGTTATGTAAGTTCTTTTCCAGAAATGGTGTCAGATGACTTTTGGAGAAGTGAAATTTGAAAGACTTTGCTGACGTGGAAAGGTTTTGCTAATACACCCTGCGGGAACAGCTGACTACTCCCTGGGTTGTGGTAACAACTGTGATTTTTGGATGGCACTCTTCAGAATGACTCCATACTGAACATTCTGGTGTATCAAGCTATAAGCTCATCCAGAACCACAATTCAAAAATGTATGAAATATCTTTTTTACCTCTGCTCATAAAGCAGCTGGTCTATCTCCCCTCTTATTCCACAGTTTTTTCTTTGATTATTTGTTGTTTGGGGTTTTTTTTCTCAGAGGGTGGAGGTTCATGTGGCTTGGTTGTTTTAGAAGAAAAAGCTAAGTTTTCTAACATTTAAAAACTAGATATTAATGATTCAGGGATTATACACACAGATTCATGCATGTTACACCTTGGAAATGATGCCTAAATGTTTGGTGTGTATTTTGTAGATCTTTAGAATTTTAGAATTATGGGCTTTCTAGCTCACATATTAAGTGGAGTTAGGAGTCACTAAAGTAATTTTCTCACATATTCTTAAGCTTGCTGAACAGTCATAGTGTTTTGCAGAGTCATTTGCAAGATAACTTAAAGACAAAACAAAAGAAGAGTCCAAGGAGCTGCTCCAAGGGGGCAACACTCTAGGACCCTGGAGGGTGGGACACCAAGGGAACTGGGAATCATGGTTGGTTATAGGTATCTTTTATGTTAATTATTGGAAGATTATAAAAACTGTAACATCACTGGGGGAGGGCATGCATAGGCCTTGCAGTGGTGTGCACCTCCGTGGAAGCTCCCAATAAAGGTATTTATCTTTTTCCGTTAATGTTTGGTTTGTTTTTTTTTTTTTTTTCTGAGTGCCTATTTTCCACGATTTTAGGCATCCGAAATATAATCACATGGGCAGAAAAGTTTAATCAAAAAAATAAAAGAGTACTCTAGGAAATCAAAATCATTTAATAAAAAAAAAAATAGTGTAAAAAATATCAATGTAGGTGTATTGATGTTATTCTGCATGTTGGGGTGATGAGACAGTATTTTTGCAGGGAGTGAAGGACCTGACAGTGACTGATGAAAGGGAACATTAGTAAAACTAATACAGATTAACTCTGAATAAGACAGAGGATGAAGTAGTTACTAACCACTAAAAAGACTTTAATTACTTATTTTTCCTGACATTATTTGGAAGCTTATTGAATTTATTAGGTCACTATTTATGTTTAACATAAGCAGGTATTTAATATACTTTAGAAGTAAAGGTTAAAAAGCCGACTCAGTACTTTTTTATCATGATTGGAAAGGTGGATTTAGAAGACTAGGGCATCTCCTCAGAATAAATTATTGAACATCTTTAAAAACAGTTCCATAAAAGGTTTTAAAAACTACAAGCTTTCTAAAGCCTTCAGAAAAATTAATTCCCATATAAGTTTTGCAAATGACTGGTCCTATTCCCAAAATGAATGTTATTAAAACAGGATGTTAAGAAAAATAATTTAATTGAACCATGGAAATAAAATAAATGAAGCTAATAATAATTATCACATAATACTGATAAACTCAATCCATTTTAAAAGAGAATAGGGTTTTATCTTTGTTCTGACACACATGACCTTATGACAATCTAGAACACATTCATTTAGATAACATCACAAAATTTATCCCACAAAAATATTCTTTTAAACTATTATTGCTTGGTCTTGTGGGATTTTGCATTTATAGAAGACTGAATGTATTAGACAGAAAAACATTAAAAATAAAATGTGGTGATTTGCCTTAGCAAACTGTTATAAATACATACTTTCAATAAATATACAAAATAACATAGAATTAGCAGGAAATAAGCCCAAAATTTATTTTTTACTTCAAATATCCACAATCAACATGTGGAAAAGAAACTTGGTTTCAGACTAAGAAACTGATCCTGACGGCACAAGTGTACTCTGTTTTGGAGACAGGCTTCAAGAGAAGCAAAAAGCAATCTCATAATTTATACTGCACTAGATGAGGAAATACCTTTTCACAAGAACAGCCAAATGATCATACTAGCCGTGAAAAGAAAGATGTCCTCAACTTCTGGAGGAACGGGCTGACAGGAACCTCACGAAATTCATTGAAATGCAAAGCCCTGCTCATGGGGAGGAACAACTCCAAGTAAGCAATATTCCAAGCAGCAGTATATGCTGAGGGCAGCCCATCTGGAAAGTAGTCTGGTAGAAAAGGGTCTAAGGCTCTTGGTGGGCACCAAAATGTACATGAGACAACAATGTGCCCTTGTGCCAGAGAAAGTGAATGATGCCCAGAGTTGCATCAGAGGAAAAATTGTCAATAGAAAGGTGATCCTTCCCCTCAGCTCAGCGCTGGTGAGGTCACACCTGGAGTATTGCTTTTAGTTCTGGGCTCCCCAATAAAAAAGAGACATGGAGATATTGGAAGGCGTCTCACAAAGGGCCACAGAGATGATTAATGATCTGGAGCATCTGTCCTGTGAGAAAAGACTGAGAGAACTGAACCTGTTTGGCCTGATGACAAAGCTTTCATCAATGTGCAAAAATACCTGAAGGGATGGTGTGCAGAAGACAAACTCTGTTTTCAGTCATTTTAGGAAATTTTAAATTCTGTTCTTACAAATTTTAGAAGACAATAAAAATGGGGGGAAAAAAGGAATTCTTCCTGTAACTATGGAAGTGCCCAAAGGACAATATGTAGATTTAATTCTTTTTTCTTTCCAGATCATAGTGAGGAATATGCTTGAATATTCCACTATGTAATCCTTCATTAGTATTAACTAATTTACAAAGAGATCTAGACTCTGTTTTGAGGTGATTTCCAAGTGTGGGATTTTTTTGCAGCTTTTATATGAACCTAATTATCTGTTGTGTAATTAACAGATTTTCAGCTGAGGATTTTGAAACTATAAAAAGAAAAGGCTTTTTCAGAGAGATCAAGGAGAAGTCTTTTGACATTGCATTTCCACTAAAAGTTTTACTTGGAAGGTCAGAAACCAAGACAGTCTAGAATCGTGGGAGTTCAAAGAGTCTTAGTGTAGGAGATGCCCACAAACATGGAAATAATTAGCTGTTTCAAGGGGACTGTGTTTGGGGACAGGATAGGTTTGTGTAATTCCCTTTCTACTAGCTCAACTGGAGCAATTTTTAAAAGCACTGCATATATTCATTTACCAAAGGAAACCAGAAGAAAGAAGGATAAATATCACCAGAAAGTGATACTGTAAGATCAAAGAATAAAATACACAGGGACAAATCCTAAAGTTGTTATTCATCCTTCCATTCAGGGAAGTCAAAAAACCACATGTTGAGCAGAATTTGCAGATGACAACATTTTTTTTTTTCAAATAATGAGTGTAATTTTATGAAAACATTACTGTCTCAAATTATCCATTTGATTCATTTGAAAGGAAGGATTTCCAGAAGCACTTAACATAATTTTTCTTTGCTTCAGCTTAAATTAGTAGAGTAGCAGGGGCAGGTCAACAGTGAAGAGCTCTAAAAAGTTCCTTACCATTAACTGCAATGGATTTATTTCACATGCTATAGTTAGGAAAGCCAAGCAAAGCTGAGTGAGAAAAGGTCCAAGCTCCCACATTATAATTCGCATGCAATTCCTTACTGTAACTAGAAGAGCACCAAAAAGTGGCGAATTTTCATTTTTTGTTTCATTTAGATTTTAACAGGAAAATAAAAAACAAAGACCAGAGCTCTCAGTGAGACAATGATACGAACTTGTAAGATTGATCAAAATAATTAATTGTATGTTGCAGATTATGCTGATTGCAAGTCAATTGTGGAAAAAAAATTGTTTTATTTTAAAGACTGGACATACAAAACCTGTTTTTACCACTCCACAGAGAGAAACCTAGGGTAAGACCACTAGGGAAAGAAATTGGGATAGAAGTTATATTCCCACAAATGCCTACACAAATATTTCTTCTGGGAGCAAGGATGAAACAGGGCGGAGACCAGCCTGCTTTTTGACAGTTACATATCTGTGTCTCATGAATTACCTAAATAACAGTACAGAGTATTGAAGAAAATACTGAATTTTCTGGAAAAAGAAAAAACAAAGGAGCTCCAAAGATCACAAATTAATCATTAATTTGGATTTAATTTAGGTAACAGCTCCAGTGAGGGGAAAAATAAACACAGGTATTATGTTATTACCATCACAATTGTCTGAGTGAGGGCAAATTTCAAATAAAAACTTTTTTTTTTTTTTGCATGCTTTGCTTCAAAGTGACATTTTTGTTTAAAATAGAAAAGAAAATGAAAACAAAAGTTAAAATTACATCTTATAACCAAAAAATTTGGGGTCAAAGGAAGCATTTCGAGTAGCATTTCTTAAATACAACCTTTTAATTTTTATGTTTATCTCTAAGAAAAATATCAAAACTTTCCTAACACCAAGTTTAAAAAAAAATGTCCAGGTCTACCAGTCAGTGTGCAACTCGACCAGCACAGGATATGTCCGGGTGTGTGTGCTGGAGAAACTGATCCATGTCAGGGTACCCTAGCATCATAAAAATGGTCTTGCCTTGCAATTCTAGGGATAAACAGAATTTTCTCAAATACGGAGTTCTCTCCTATCCTTAATTTGTGTTTGAACCTAAACCTGGTCTGCAACATTGGCTCAGCCTTCAAGTCACACGTGCATGTGGGCCATCCTTGCCAAACGCTGTTGTCTGGTTCTCCCTTCTGCATAAATAGGACAGGGAAATCTCAAGATTTTACAAGAGAAAAAGAATGCCAATAAGATCCATCAGTGAACAGACCGCAAAACAGTGATCTGCTGGCTAAGGGGAAGCCTTTCTCAGTCCCCTGGGACATCAGCAGCATTTACCAGTAACAGACATATACACCACCAAAGACACATTATCATCTTCCCCAGCCACCAAGAGTTTCTGAACCAGTGCGATCCACCCTGCTTTCTACAGCCATTTCGACTGGAATTTGAACTCTCAACTCATGATATTCCTGGGACTTATTCTTTGGAGGGCTTCTTTGAAAAAGTCTTGTATCATCATGTTACAGAAAGATAATGATCTTCAGAGCCATCATTCTCGTACAGAAAGACTTAAACTGGTGGGAGTAAAAGAGATTTATTTTTTTTTTTTGCCGATATTCCCTCAAAGGGTTTGAAACTTCCTGGCATATTGGAAAGGCAAAAGAATGTATAACCCCATAATATGCTGAAAGCTCAAACGGAGTATTTTCACAACCAGTCTGGTTCATCTCCCCTCCAAAATGAGGTACAGTAATTTACAAAGAAATAATTGAACCAATTAAGAAAAACAAAGCCTCCTTTTTATAATAAACAAATAGCTTTTCACAGACACAAATATTATAGAACCATTCTTTTGATCATCTTCATTACCAAGAAACCCATTTCTATACCCTGTCTTTGGTTGCACGAAGAAATCATACCAGAAAAGTTATTTCTTTCACCACTGTAGATTCTGATCACTGATTTCTTCCACTGTGTTAAGACTTGGAAACTAAAAGTAGATGATTAACATTGTCCCAGTTTTTTTATCACTTCTTGTCAATGCAGGGTTAAAATTTTAGGTGTCTAACACTAAATGAGAAGCAACTAGCCAAACCTTTCTTTCTCTCCACAATGAAACTACTAACATTATAAGGCTGTTTGTACTTGGAACACCAAGGAAGCTCCAGATTATCACCGTTTCTTGATTGTGTCAATCCACAATGCATACATTTAAGGATGAGATTCAGTGACTGCCAAAACAGATCTAAAACCAGGACTACCACAATCAGAATTTCTTTTGTTTCCATTGTAAGTCACCCGATAAAGCAATAAGGTGATTTGAGAATTCATATAGTCAAAAAATAGTAATTTTAAATTATTTTTAAACCATATTTCTTCTCTTAACGTGGTTGCCATCATGCTATCACAAGAATACTGGCCTAGATGTAAAGAAAGGAACTACAAGATGCAGCATGAGTGAAGAAATGGTTTTAGATTAGACTTAGCTGCCTTAATAGTTATATCCTAAATCCAGAGCTTTGCATGAACTCTAAACTAGCAACTTTGTTGTGAAAAGTAGTCTTACTTTAGTCTGGGCCATTAAACCCATCTCTGCACTATCCCATACAGCAATGTATGAGTTTACAATTTAGTAAACTTGATCCGGACTAGCAGTACACTGATCAGCTCTTTACCTCCACATAATTGCTGCACAGATGCTCATGCTGACAGGAGGAGAGGGAAGTGGGCTGAGGGTTAGACTGATTCTTCCAGAACATGATAACATGTTTGGAGAAACTGTGAGCTGTCACTGACTGGGGTGGTCCCTTCCCCAGTCCCAGCTGCTGTTTCATTTCCTTGCATCAGATGTAACTAAACCACAGCTGCAGGATGAGTCACTTTAGCAACCTAATCTAATGGAAAACTAATTTTTGTTTGCTTTGGGTTTATGCTTTTAGTGGTGGGCTAAATTTCTGTCATTGGATCTGACTCAAGGGAAATTCTGGACACATGCAGCCAAAAGCAGGAGTGGGAGAAGGAAGGGAGTTTCTTTTAACACAGCTCACATTCATACCTCATTAGGAGTAATGTAATATCTGATACTAAATGGCAGAAAGTATCTGTTGACTACTCCATTATGGCCACTTCAGTCGATTTCAGGCTAACTGAACTCAGTGGTAGTTTGCTACTGGACTTGTTATAAATATGAAATTCTAGTCTTAATGAATACTGGCATAATTTCCAAGAATTTCCATTTTCTCTTTTTCAGCATATAACAGTCTGGTTATACCAAGGACTTACATTATGGACTTTTCAGCAGCAGAGAGGTTTATATCATTACCGTCTCTCACCCACTGCCAGTTGTTTGTTCCCACACTTCTCTCCTGCCAGCTATATTGACACAACTGTTTAACCCTTCCCTAAGCCAGATCTGTGAAATTATCTAGGTTAAGGAAAACAAACACTGTTTGAAGCCCTCCAAAGCTGAATAAATACTTGTTGCCTTCCATTTGTATATTCATTTGAATAAGCAATACAATATGAATTTATGTCAACAGATGTATAGGAGTAAAAAACATCAGTAGAGTTACAGAAATGTTAAAAGGAAGTAGCTAAAGGGCGTCTTTGACCCCATTTGCTTTTGGTTCCAACAGAATCATTCACATGTCCTAAAAATTACTCATTTAACTAAAGCTGTATAAACACAAAACACTTTTAAAATGATTGAGAGGTTATAAAGTCAAGAAGTCCAGCTTCTGAGCTTAGACAATCCTGTGTAACCCACAGGACTCTGACAGCTGTGTTGAAGTTATAAGAGAGCAAAAAACACTATCTGTCTTGTACTTTTCTCTCCTCATCAATTGCCATGATTCCAAGTTTCCAAGTTTCTTTCCCAATGCACACACAGTCACTAACACAACTGCCTCCATGACAGTAACACAGCATGTACTGTACACATAGGCATGAGCCCAAGATACCTCTTTCTAAGCATTTACAGGTTAAGACATAACAGGAACAAGAGGAAGGAGTGGGAAAAAAGAAAGCACTAGTCAGTTGCTGATGGTTACAGATCATGTTCCACGCTTTACTTGTACAGTTTTCTTTTGTATGGAATTTTCCCTTAAATCCATTTAAAAGTTTTTCCCTCTCTTAGATATCAACGGCACAAGTTAATTATGATTGCATTGCTTACAGTTTCTCAAATAGTCTTATTAAATGTCCATTCAGCCCTTTTCCTAAAGAGATTCATACTCAGCTTTTGAACATCTCTGAACTTAAGAGTTAGTACCTTTACCATAAATTTACATCTACTCTGACCAGACAGTTTTGGTGCCCATGCAGGTTTAGAAATGTGTTTCCTGCACCTAAAAAAACACAGCTGTACACACTTTAGTCTGCTAAACATTGTCTGTAACAATTTAAAGTATATAAGTAATTTTAATACTATTTAAAAAAATAAATAAAAGGAAAATATCATTAGTACAAGAAAGAGATGTATACTTAGAAAAGGATGCCTGCATTTTGGCAAGAATTCTAATCGCTTTAGCAAGTCAGAAATTTGGAATAGAAATAAAAGTTCTCTCTCTTGTGAGTACAACAGTGGAACAAAACTGTCTAGATTTTGCCTGAAATTATTTCACATTTCTCTGTTCCAGAAGCAGTTTAGAGGCAAGCTTTGTCCCATACAATGTCATTCAGTTCATGTATGTACTTAAAAATTGTGTTCAACAATTTGAATTTAAAGTGTTAATAATGTTAATAAAAACTAGCTAACTTCTGGTAAATTAAATCAACTACCTTATAAAAAGGATTTTATTACTGATTCTTATTCAGAGTTTGCCTCATTGGTATTCTCCTCCATCCACTGCAACAAAATGATACATCTGTTTTAATTTTTATATGACTATAATTATTTTCACTGTGGGTTTTTTTGTTTGGTTTGGTTTGGGTTTTATTCCTATTGACAGTGTGGGAAAAGATTTGGTTTTAATCTATACTTGGATGACATGACTTGTTTCACAGCAGACCTCACAAATCCTTGGCTATTCAGTGCTCTGTCAGCTCTAATTTCAAGATACCCCTTCAGACACTCTGCATAAAAAGACACCAATCATTTTCTGTACCAGAAAGCCCACCTCCCAGGCAACCTGGAAATGGCTCTTGGAGAACAGTATATCACTTTTATGTTTTCAGGCACTAAAATACTTCTTTGGAGAAGTGTGTGTTTAGCTTACCTATGGCAACTTTTTTATTCCTTCTCTGTGCTTCTTAGTGATGATTCTTGGAGTTCGTTTAAAAAACTGATGATTTGGGTGAATTTCATAGCCTAAGAATTCACTAAGCCCAAAGCTAGCTAGTAAAAGTGGCCAGTTCTGAATTGTTCTTAAGATAAATGAATGCATGGACTTATAGGACTTTAAGAACCTTGTGATACATGCACCACAGGTAACAGTAGCTATAAAATCCAGGTCTGAATCTAAGTTTCGGTAACTATTTTAGTCATGTGGGTACACATTTCTAAGTCAGCTTATTCCTAAAAGCAGAGAAAAGTTTTAATTCTGCACAATAAATGCCAAAGTTGATTCACCTTCAGACTGAGACTCTGCTCACTGAGGTGCACAGGTCTGAATCCACATCACCCTGGGTACCGAGCTGAACAAACCCAGTGCAATGTGTCCGCAGGTCAGCATACTGCATCCAGTTTGCACCATATAATTGATTGAGAAGCCTCTGGGAAGAAGAGTCAACCTCAGTACCCACCCACATATTTTACATAGACTGAATTTAAACCAGGTTTTTTCCTTGTGGTTGTAATTTCCATCCTTCTGTATGTGAGTGGCTACTCAAGAAACCCCATCAATGGGGAGTTCTCAGGCACATCAGATTCTTCAGGAAACAGAAGTTTTATTTCTCAGACTCTTGTTCTTTTTCCATTTGCATACAAATATTGATAATAGCTCCCTGCAAATCAAAGTGAATTCCCTCAATTTTGTGTTTTACCACTGCTTATTAATAGCCTCATTAGGTGAGGCCTAAGGGTCCCATTCAGGATCCATTTGCAGTGTGCTATCAAAGCAAAGGGTTTGCAATAAAGAGCTGATTGCACAACATTTGCCAGAACTGTGAAGAGAACAACACACAAAAGTGTTGTACTGGGAGTAGAGGGGTTTTTTATATATGTAATAGCTAGCCTGGTGCTTTGTTTTGGTTTTGCAACCAAAACAGTGTTGATAATGCAGCGATGTTTTCACTGCTGCTGAGCAGTGTTTTCACAGCATCAGGGATTTTTCTGCTGCTCACACCATTCCAGTAGGCAGGGGGATGCACAAGGAGTTGGCAGGGGACACAGCTAGGACAACTGACCAGAGGTGTATTTTACACCATAAGGCATCATACCACACAATAAAAGCTACAGGAAAGAAGAAAGGGAGAACATAAGGAGTTATAGTGTTTGTCTTCACAAGTAAAATCTACACGATGGAGACCTGTTTGCATGGAAATGGCTATACATCTGTCTGCCAATGCCAAGTAGTGAATAATTTTACTTAATCCTTATTTTACTTTGGTTGTGCATACAGATTTTTCTTTCCTTATCAAACTGTTTTTTTCTCTACCTGCAAGTTTTCACACTTTCAACCTTCCAATTCACACTCCCATGCTGCTGAGGGGGTGTGAGTGAGCAGCCAGAGGAGGATTGACTCCCCACCAGGGGTAACTCACAACAAGTGTGTTTTCTGTTGTCACTGGAATCTATTAGATGATGTAATGACAGGTGAATTTGATTCTTTTCACATATCACCAGCACATTTTACCATTCCTGCACATGCTACATAATTCTGAAATGTTTCCTTTTTATTTAAAATAACTTTTGACTTCATCTAGGCCACTCTATACACTCCTAAAATGCATAAAAATATATACTTTGCTATAAAAATGTTTTAAAATTAAACATTTGTTTTTGTTAAGATTTCACTCCCTTCTGCTTTTTTTCTACTGGTTTGCATAAATGTCACTTCTGCATCCTGTATAACTGAAGGCGAATACAAAAAGAGGCACTGGCTAGTCAGAAGTAAAGAAATATAATTAGGCAATTATATACTCAGCCTGGATCTGCTTTGTTTTTATTTTGGCCATGGCCATTAGCTTGCTTGCAGATTTTACAGACCACAGACCAAACTAACTCCTCCCTTAGAGAGATAGTCTGTTTTCTCTCACTTGGGAAATAAATCTGTTCCTACAATATTTATTTCCTATATTACAGCTCTTCATCTTCTTTAAAAGGGAGAAAAAAGAAGATTAATTAAGCCCAGTGGTGCCAATAAAATTTGTGTTTCAGTTGATAGAGATACACAAGAGGAAGCTATTTCCACATACATGAAAAATGAAATAACTACACAAGAAAAAAAATATTTCAGTATGCTGAACAGAAGTTATAGATGCTTCAAGAACAGCCATCAGTATTTTTAAGACATCAGTCAAATTATATACTCACACCATGTCACTGATGATAGGGAAATTATCATCTATTGATGCTATAACCATATCAGGATTTAATTTAGCCTTCAGTATAATGTCCTCATCAGAGTTCTGTAATTCTTAATAGTAGAATATCTTCCAATAGTACTGATATAAGTACTATAGCTCCTGTCTCAGTATTTATTTTTATTTATAAAAATTCTTCCTTGTATCTGGTTTGAATTTACCCTCACTGAAGTATTGCCATTTGTCCCTAAGCAACAGGGCCTATTAAAAACTTGGTCCCCATCTTTCTTATAGCCCCCTTTAAGTACTGGAAAGCCACAATAGGTCTATCCAGAACCTTGCCTTCTCCAGGCTGAACAACCCTAAATCTCAATCTTTCCTCATAGGAGAGGTGTTCCATCCCTCTAATCGTCTTTGTGGCCCTCCTCTGTTCATGCTACAACAGGTCCATGTCTTTCACGTGCTGAGGACCTCACAGCTGGATGCAATACTCCAGGTGGGGTCTCACGGGAACAAAATAGAAGAATTGAATTACCTCCTTTGGTCTGCAGATCATGCTTCTTTTGGTACAGCCCAGAATACAGTTGGCTTTTCAGTATGTGAGTGCACATTGTTGGCTTATAAACAGTTTATATTATAAAAAAATTGGATTAAATTAAATTTTGGAATTCCCTTCCTTGCCCACGTACGAGGATCCAAGATTTCAAAAATTACCTTATGTTTCTTCCTCCATGTCAGATTTGTGTAGCATGGTTTGCAATTCCCCTTCCAAAACACCTCTGGTTAAGCTTGACAGTCAGTTACATTGTGCCTTGGAAGTCATGAACTAACGTTAATTGCAAATGGTTGAACCTAGGATTGCACAGACAGCCAAGTGACAGTCCTCAGGTTATGGCAATTTTGTCTGTCAAAACAGTGCACTGGCAACTCCTGAGTGTAAAAAGTCATGTTGCACCTCGTTTCTTCTCATAGCAGTTTGCTCCAAGTGTCATAGAGAGATAACTATAAATCTGAGAAAACTACAAGACATGGCTAATAATAGTAGGAAAATTAACAAGAAGGGAGCCGGAGTATCAACAATGAACCTTTACACAATAACCATACATGTCATTCACAAAATAAATTTAAGGAAAAAAAAAAAAAAGCTTGGCAAAGATCTTACTTCTGTATTGAAATTATTTCATGTCCTTTTCATTAGAAAATGAAATATTTGATATATGAAAGATGACAAACATGGTGAAGTGGGTAAACAGGGATAAGTCAGAGTATACAAGGATAGACACTTGGAAGCCATCACTGACATGTAAAGCAGAAATCTACTAACAGTAGTGAGAGCCTGGATGTCAGAAATACTTGGTTTTAACACTTGTGAAGGAATCTTTCTGTGAAATTTAGTTACACAATTAAAGTTGTGTTTTCTGCACATGTAAGAGCCACAATATGCTTAGTAGAGCTGCTCTGTTTTGTAGATTTATGCTCTACAAACTCTGGGGTAGTAATTGTTTCAATCTAAACCCAATGAAATGCTTATGTCTGACTGGGCCCTATAATGGGTAGTAAATGAAGAGTGCCCTTTTACATATACCACAGTATAAATAGTGTGTACTGGGAAATACATGCTCATTTCCTCATGCACCCACACACAACTGTGAGAATGGACAGCAAAAGCAATAAGTTTGCATAACAACATCACATTAACACCTCTGCTAAGTCAAGATTCACTTGGGAGAAGAGCAATCTGTGGCACTTGTGTATGAGATGGAGATCATTCTCCAACTGCTGTCAGAAAGAATAAGCATATAATTTATAATCCTTTATTTAATTCTATGTCCTTCTAGTACCAGGAGTTTGCCTATATAATTGCAGCAAGTGTGATGCTGTGTACATGAGAAGTAATGACATGAGTAGAGATCTGTAATTCAATATATAGATCTGAAGATTTTGCTGCCAATCGTATAATGTCATCATAGCTTACAAGAAAATACAAGTGTCAGCTGTACCTTAAATAAAAGAGTAAAGACAGAGATTGCAGTTGAAAAATGGCTCAAAAGGTTACACACGCAGGGAGTGTGGAAACCAAAAGTGAGAAGACAAAGACGTTTCTAAGCACTGCTTTCAAAAGTGGCAATGGTTTAACTTAAACTCCTATATAGAGTCACATTTAAATTTAGAATGATTTAGTTCCATTCAACTTGGACTTACACTCTAGTACACTTAAACCAGCTCAGGATAACCATCTGTCTTACACTCTGTAATAACCACTATTTTTTAACAAGTCTTGGGACAAAACTTCTAACAGCTCAGATTTTGTACTGTGGCAAACATATATTTTCCTGAAAGTTTAATTTAACTTTCCAACATTTGGGACACACTATTATGGACCAGGAGATTGTTTGACTGCATCTGTTTTGTTTTGATTAAACAGATAGAAATTTAGGTACTCATTTAAGGGATTCGATTTCTAACAGTTCTGCACAGACTCACGCACTGTCAAACTCTAATTTTCCAGAAAAAAAAAAAAAAAATTAAAAAAACCAAAACAAAACAAAACAAAAAACCAAAACAAACAAAAATTAAATCAAGTTTTAAAATTAGTTCCAAAATCTTTATCTGAATAAAAGTTGATTTTGTTGACATACCTTCCAAATAGTGCCCATAAGTTACAGTGATGAATATTAACCATGTTAGTGTCCTGCTCTGGGGAATGCTGCTTTATGAAGAAGCCCTTCTTATGAGACTGTTTTATTGATACTTTTGACACTGCTTTTTGAGAAAATGTGTCTAAAGTTTCAAAGACCAACAAAACACTAGAGGCAGCTTATGAAAAAGACATAAGGTCAGTTTCCCAAAACCATTTTACCTAGGCTTTAAAATACATTCAATTTCCTTTATCTTTAATTCCTAACAAAATCTAGTGATTTTAACCAAATTGTGATGTCCTTTGGTGTTTTTTGGGGGGAGGGGTTAGTTTGTTGTTGTTTTTGTTTGTTTGTTGTTGTTGTTGTTTGTTTTGGGGGGGGGTTCGGTTTTTGTTTGTTTGTTTTGTTTTTCATGCAGGGCATTTTAAATACAACAACCAAACTTGTTCTCTTTATGTCAAAAGACTGCTTAAACTTTTTCCCAATAATGTGAAAACCCCTTTTCCACTCTTACAAAGTACGTGAGTGGTCTCTGATTCCACCTCCAAGAAGTTACTCTTTCCCAGTCTGAGAAACTTTATTGTCTTTACATTATCTTTATTCTGTGGAATGTAAAACTTTGAATTTGGTTTGATTAAAAAGACTGGATTGGGTGTTTTTCAACATTTTAGCATCTTCATTAGAATCATTTATATTCCTCAGAGAAAGCTACAAGAAAAGGGAAGTATTGCTACCTACCCACACCCCCCTTCATCTAACAGGATAGTCCATCAAGCAATAAACAAATCATGTACATCCTCCTTTATTCTTTATACCTTGTACTTAATATTTGTCTACAAATTTATTAATTTATTCATCTTCAGCTAACTTGTAAGACAAACTACACGGAGCATACAATGATTTAATGGGCCATTCAGAATATATTTCAAGCTTTCAGTGCATCAAAAAAAGCAAAAGCTTCAAAATATATGTATCTATATTTCTTCCATCTGAATTTTTGACAAAATCATCACTGCTGATATTTCTTTTCTTTTGTATGGAAATAAGTAACAGTGCCTGGAGAGCTGTCATTTACTAAATGGCTTCCTGAAAGGAAAGAGATTGACTGACTATGGCTGCTACAAAGTCCCATCACTGTAAATACTAGAATAGATAATACTTCAAATAATAAATTTTCATAAAAGAATTAATTCTGTCTGATAGACATCTCCCTCCAAGACATGTTTGCTCAAGGCTATTGACTGGAATGATTACTGCCAAATATATAATACATCTTGAATGCTCTTTAAAAATTGAAAACAGTTTTGATGCTGCATTCTCTGTATCTGCCAATATATCTTAGCACATTAAAAGTGTCAAAATAATATCAGATTTTAAAACTTGCCTTATAAGAAGGAGAACTTGCAAGTTGCAAGCAACTTCTCTATCCTTACATTCCTACCTTAGAGTCTTCACATTTCAGTTGTTGACTCCATGCAACAGTGAAAACCTTCTAGCAAAATCATAGAGGTAAGCTTGGGTTTTTCCTGGTGAAGCTACAAGACATAAACTTGACTGGGACCTGAAGTAGTGTATAAATGAAGATGCCTTGGCTTGACCGGAAACAGTGTGGCCGGCAGTACTAGGGCAGGGATTGTCCCCCTGTAATCAACACAGGTGAGGCTGCACTTCAAATCCTGTGTTCTGTTTTGGATCTCTCAGTACAAGAAGGACATTGAGTTGCTGGAGCATGTCCAGAGAAGGGCAATGAAGCTGGTGAAGGGTCTGGAGCACAAGTCTTATGAGTGGTTGAGGGAGCTGGGGTTGTTTATCCTGGAGTAAGTGAGGCTCCAGGGAGACCTTGTCACTGTCAAGAGCTACCTGAAAGAAGGTTGCAGCGAGATGGGGATCAGTCTCTTCTCTCAAGTAACAAGAGACAGGACAAGAGCAAATCACCTCAATTTGTGCCAGAGGAGGTTTAGATTAGAACAGGCTGCCCAGAGATGGAGTTGAGTCACCAACTCTGGAGGTATTTAAAAGACATGTAGACATGATACTAAGGGACATTATTTATTCATTAACAGTTAGACTTAATGATCTTATAACTCTTTCCCAACCTAAATCATGCTATGATTCTATGATTCTTCTTTTCTTTTCCTTCTGAACTACTTAAACTTCTCAGATGTACACTTCTGTGATAGGACCTAAAGGTACACTGACATAATAGGGAACATTAAACATTATTGAAGATGATAGAACCCACACACCTCCTCTTTTTTTTTTTTTTTTTTTTTTTTTCCCAATAAGACAAAACTATCATGGGCCTCCTCCTCAACATTCAAAGTTTCTGTCTTACTTTAGGATGGAAACCAAGTCATTGAGCCATTGTCCCAGGTTGCACTGCTGATGAGGTTGCACTGCTGGTCATGGTTCACACTTAGGGGAAGCTGTAATGATAAAAATTCCCAGCCCTATCTTTATTGCATGCTTCAGTATTGTTTAAGAAGCTTCAGAATAACAAATCTTTTTGTTATTCTCACAAAGCATATTTGTGCGAGAACCTGTAGGATCCAATGCAAAGAAACGTGACTAATCATTTCTAGCAGAGAAAACATGCTGTGCATTCCAGACTGCAGACTTGGAAAACCAGGAGAATACAGCAGTAACAACTGTGCCTCAGTTCCATGATGAATAGTGCAGACTGCCAGCACGTTCCCCACCCTACATCTTTCCACATCTTCATTCAGTAGACTTGAAACACACTTATCTACTGTGCTGATGTGACACTGTCAATGAGACATCAAATACAGTAATCTAGAATTAGCTAGAAAGTCCTGAAGTAAAGACAGGACTGAGGGAGAGAAACTCACAAGCATGAGACCAACTCTCAAGACAACAGATTCCTGTTGTTTGGTCCAATGTTGACTGAACAAAAGTGGATTAAAGAACTTAATTTTCCATGGCCAAAAGATTTAAATATTGTGAAGTAGTGACTCCAATGATATCATGAAGAGTACTGCATCCCAAAATACCATATAGACTATAGAATGGAAGAAAGACAGAAAAAATACTTCAGATCTCCCTCTTTGCAGATGGATGCAATAACCAAAAGAATCCTGAATAAAAGAAATCACTTTTTTATCTTTGGTGGTCTTCTGAGAAGAAGGATTGATGGATATGGGTTTATTTGAGACAAACCTCCAGATTCACAACTTTGAAGCCTTTCCTGGAATTAAATATCTAAATACCTACTATGACAGAAACCTCCTATCTCTTAGAAAATGTAAAATGATGGCACTTGCACCTCTTCAGGACTGTTTGCTTGACAAATTAAAAGCCGTTTTTCAATCTCACATTTAATTTCAGTTATCAAATTAGAGATGGCAGGATTTCCTGGTTCCATCTAAGTTGCTTGGTGCTTTTATGTTCCCTTTCCTCAGTCTGATGTAGGCTGTTGAAACATTCCCCACCAGGTTACCTGTGTGATCGAGTTGACTGGTTTTCCATTAATCTTGACCTGTCTTGTGACAAAGTTTTCCTCTACATGAGAGGCAAACCAGAATTTTAATAAGGCTATTGTAGAGAACTAACTACATTATACATGAAAAAATACCAGTATCATTTTGGCCACAAATGTTCAAACTGTCCTGCTTACTTGCTGTCTCCCACCTTTGAGATGTTTTTTGGTGTATTTGGAGGCCAACTTTCAGAGAATGTATCTCTTAGTATTCCAGGCTTGACTTGCATCTTTGAAAGCCAACAGCTTTCTCATGTGTTATTCAGTGATTTGATAAGCAATATGCTGTACAGGGCATGTCTTCACTGCTGTGATTCTACATGCGGCATATATATACACTTTAAGAATCAAAGTTTGAATAGAATTAGTACTTTCAAAAAATGTTCATGTGTTCATATGGAAATTTTATATGTGGGTAAAATGTTTTGGGCAGGAAATCTGGAAGTTGTGCTTCCATAAGACAAGGAAGAGAATCTCCAAAAAGAAATAGTAGCAAATTATTCTAAGTTGGGTGAGTCTTGCACATAATTAAGACCTTGCATTCTAACTTCAACAGTCCCAGAAGAAAACAACTGCAGATCAACTCAAAGCCTGAATTCAGTAGCAAAAAAATCTTAATATGCAAAGATCAAGACTGTTTTGTTCACTTCTGTTGCTGCAGGGCTCTTGTCTATAATCTAGCAATTACAATATTTGTCTAGTACTATGAACAATTCCCTATACAGCACTCTGAAACTCAGCCTGATGTAAACAATCTCAAGATACTAAGCCAGATTTTTTCTTCAGATACACATGCAATAATCTCAATGATACATGTAAGACAAGTTGTCTCCAAAGGTAAAAGTGAGATCTTTTTCCATAGGCTTGGATCCCAGACCCTGTCGCCATTATCAAGGGTAAGGTAGAAATGGAAACAGAGAAAACATGTAACCAACCCACAATAAAACTAAATAAATAAAATAGAAAATAAAATAGAAAAACAAAATAATAAAATAAAGCTCATACTCTGAGGGGGAAAATTAGAGTACTTGGAAGGCTGTGAATCTGTAAATAAAGGTAAAATTTGATCAATGGCCTAAGAATGTAGGGGTTTTTTCCCATCCAAACCCTGATCGTATAATGCCAACTCCATTTCATTTTTACAGAGCACTGCTTCTGTCAGAAAACATGAGAGGACATAAATTTTTTTAAAATTATGAGCAGAGCTAGAAATAATTCATCATTATTTCAAGTGACCAAAGTCAAATGCTTCTATAAAATGCACAATTTTTATTAAAAAAAAAAATTAAAAAAAAAAAATAAAGAGGTTAACTTTTAGGACAGAATAATCAGCACCTGTGGACAGTGATTTGCCAAAGCAGCTTTTTGTACAGCACTCATAAGAGTAATTGAAGTACAAAAGTAAAAGAAGACTTTTCCATGAAGTTTTCTCCCATATTTTCTAAACAAAAAGGAAAACTGTAGCAAAAACTTGCCATTTTTAGAGATATCTGCTTGTGGTTTAATTACTCAAAAGCAGACTACAGTTTTGATTAGCAAATACTAGAAATATTGATTAAAAAATAAGTATTAATTGTAAATGCTTAAGTTGCTAAATACTTTCAGAACTCATCTTCAACATACCTCTACAGCAGGCAAACTTGCATACTAATTGCTGAGCATAGAACATTCCTGAGGCATATTGATCAATATTTTAATACCAATATAAAAGTCCCTTTTAGTCCCGAATCACTACTGAATTTCAGAAATAAGACCCACTCCCAAGCATCCAATTTTTTGCTTTTTTTTTCTGTATGGGACTAGTACAAAAATGCTCACTTTTTAACTTGGTTAAGGAAATTCATCAAATTGCTTTTCTTTGAAAAATCTGACTTTAAGGAAAAAAACAGCAGCTATTCATGTGTACAAACAACACTAGGTAGTGTACTGTGTAGGAAAGAAGGGGAAAAAACACACGTGTACTCTAACATCACTTAGACCAAGTGCAAACTAAGGTTGATGGCACACTATTTTTTTATCTTCTGTGAGGACTGCTCCGACAGCATCACAGCCATCTCTCCAACTTCCCAGTCAGCCCAAAAAAACAGTAGTTTGAGGTGGAAAAGTGGTTGAGAGGAGACACAGACAAGACAGCTGACCCAAAGTAACAGAAGAGATATTCCATACCACATGGCATAATGCTCAGCAATAAAAGCTAAGAGAAAGGAGGCAGAAAGGGCAGACATTTGTTATTAAGGTGTTTGTATTCCAAAACAAATGAAGAGTGTACTGAGGCCCTACTTTCCAAAAAAAGTGGATAGACTTTCCATGATGACAGGAAATACAGAATAAATTCTTTATTTTATTTTTCTTTGTTTTTGTATACAGTTTTTCCTTACCTTTATTAAACTACTCTTATCTCACTCATTCCATGAGCTTTTTTCATCCTATTTTCTTCTCCTATTCCTGGAGTTATAGAGGGGTTCAGTGGGGACCTGACAGCCAGCCAAAGTTAACCTACTACAGAGACCGCATAATTAAAGGAGGCTGTTGGTTAAGTTTACAACATAGATGCAAAATATGATGAGACTAGACCAACATACATGTAAGACATAGATGTCCTTTCTCATCTGCAACATACGTTCTATACAGCTCACATTTTGGCAAACAAAATGCAATCTATAAAAGCAACCCCACTTTTAATCTTTCCTACTAACACAGAAATTCAACTTCATGCTGAGAATTGGGCATGTATAACAAAAAGTTTTTGAAAGGTTGGACAAATTAACTTCTTGGCAATGAACAGATGTTTCTACTCATGCAGAAAATGAATTTACTACTAGCTGCTAATCTTTCTCTCCTCCAGCTGCTCCATTCTATTCAGTAGTGAAGCTTGACCTGATAATATCTTATACTCTTCCTTCTAATATCCCTCAAGAACACCAAGAAAAAAAACAAGAACATTCCACTCAAAAAGAAATTAAAATTCAAAAGGATTTTTATTGCCTTCTGAGATATGCTTCAAGAAGTATTGGCAAGACTCTTTCCTTGGTAAAACACTTTAAGCTAAAGTTCAGCAAACTTTTGGTTAGCTCCTTGCATGCACTGTTTTTAAAATATTTTTCTTCTCCAGAGGCAATAAAACTACTATCTTAAGACTAACGCTCCAATAATAATGTAAAATAGATGAGAAAAATCTTTCAAAAAATACCTTAACAGGGCACCAAAAAATTCGGGACAAACAGTATTCATCTCTCATTTAAGTATCTACAGAAAGTATTGTTCTTGTCTGTGAACATCTATAAATCATGCAAAAATTCTGCTCTCCTGCTAGAGTACATACATAAGAAAACTGTCAGCTGTCAGCAATACAATTCTATAGTTATGCTGTGCTGCACCTATGAAAGTCAATGAAGACTTTCCTAGTAGTTTCTATGATCAGTCTGGTATAGTTATATATGCAAATTAGGACATTCATCCATCTTTCTTTGCATGATAAGAAGATCCTTCTAATTTGTTAGGCATAGAAATAGTCCTCTAAAGACCATATTTTACTGAAAGAGTAAAGGGAATTGAAAATTTGTATCTTCCACTTCATAAAAAATTAAAAATAAATTAAAAGAGAGTTCAATATATTTTCAACCAATTTTCAATATATTTCAACCAACATTTTGAAATACCCATACCTGAATTATTTCATCTGTATCCTATTTTGAATAAACTTTTACTGGAATTATTCAGAAAAAACCTCCTGAGATGTTCCAAATTAAGAGGTTATTGCCATCCATAAACTATTTAGACACAGCTTAAAATTCGTGCTGTTTCTAAAGCATTTACTTTACATGCATTACTATGCATTTGCTCAGTTTGTGGTAGTAGAGAAGAGCCTGTGTGCTTGTCACGCACCTCATTGCTGAGTGGCCACATTTCATTTTATAAAGAGAAAACTCGGCAAGTCAGAGTATCTGCATGAGTTTAAGCTCTAGAAATGAGCAAGGAGGTTGTTTTAAGGCACAGATGTTTTAGTTTTCTTTGCTGTACAAGTATCTGAGGCTGAAAAACACATTCTGCAATAACTTTATCATAAATACAACAGATTATACCTTTCTTCTCTTCTGAGAAGGATATTAATAAGGAAAATTTAAAATTCTGTAGTTAAGACCAAGCAATTACTCTCCTAAACATGATCAATTTAATGCTTTCCTTGGCAAACTATCAAATAACCTTCTTCTTTTTTAATAAAAAAGTAAATAGACAAGCTCTGCATGAAACATGTTGTGAATGTGAATTGGTTTATGAACTAAATCACTCTAGACTGCAGATTTCATAAATATACTACATAATTCTCCTCAAGTTGTCTGATTTTTTACTGACAGATCTATCACATCCTGTACCATGATCACTAAAGATCTGTCATTGCTCTGGCTCTATATGAGAGACTCCTCAAACACAGTGAAAGAAGAAATACGTTGAACCAAAATAAAGATGTCTATACTGTAAGAGGCATACAGCATTGAATAAAAATTATTTAATGCTTGCATGTTGTTTTGGTTTGGTTTGGTTTGGTTTTTTGTTTTGTTTTTTGTTTGGTTGGGGTTTTTTTGTTTTTTCTTTTCCTTTAAGAAAAAGACAACTACTCACCATACCAATTTTCGAGTAATAAAACTGGCGAGGATGTATGCTTGTTGTGTAACTGTTTCGGGCTTCTTAACCCCACTTTCCCCCACTAATTATCTGAAACACCATAATGGGACTATATGAAGAAAAGAAAGGTTTTTTGAGAGCTGTTGGCCTATCTTTAAACTTTAAACATGGTATTAATCAATGCATGGGATTTTTTTTTTTTTTATTTTTCAAATGAAGTGAAGAAAGTTATTTAGAATTTCAGAGATTTTTGCTATCATCTGGCTAAGTTGCAGAGCTGCTTTCATACTACCCTTTGTGCCATGTGGTAATTGTAACCTTGGGCCTCATGAGGCCAACTACACTTGATCTTTTCTAAATGAAAAACAACGAACAGAGCGAGATGGCTATATTAAAACTTTTTGACATCATCATTTCCACAAATGTTTGTGTGGAAATCTGCCACGTGGGAGTTTGTATTGAAAAGGAAAAATAAATCAAACAAGAACACCACTGCAGCAGAAGGGATAGTTGTTTTTCAGCTGGAGGACACACTTCTATACTGCAGTTATATCTAAACATTGCCAATATTGTCAAGGCCACTTCCTAGTAAAATCAAGTTTCCTCATTTCCACCCTTTTGTTTCCTAGATTATCTGATGCCAGGACTGAGAGATGATAGTAGAAAGAGTATAGTTTAAATTTCAGCATAAGAGTTCAGGGTAAACTCTATACAGCATTGCAGCAATAATAACTTCATGCTGGAGCTGTGATGCTGGTGACAGAGTTTCTTGGGAATCTAATGTAGCACATGGAAATTATTTGTATTTTTATGGTGTCCTGCTTCCTTCCAGACAGGGTTAATTTTTGCAGTAACCAGGAGGAGGCATGGCTAGGACCCAGAGGTTATTCTGTACCACCTCACACCATTGCCAGGGAGTTGGGACCTGGAGGTAGGAAGGGAATCTCTTCCAGAGAGAAGGGATTCTTTGCAGTCGAGGAAGTGTGGCAGAGGGAGAGGTGGGGTAATGCTGGTTTTGAGCAATTTTGTCTATCTTGTACATTTTGTTGTTGATATTGTAACTGTTACTGATCATTTTCTTATCTCGCTGTTTCCAGTAAATTGATCTTATCTTGACCCATGATCTTTACCTTCTGTAATCTAATTCTTCTCTCCAGCCCCCCACAGGATGAGAAAGAGGAGAAGAAAGTAAACAGAGCATGCTTTCAGTGGGAACACTAATTTGGAGAATAGCATTCCTAAATCACAACATATGGATATTAAAGAAGAAAGTAAAGCTGAGAGTAAAGTCACAATGCTTGGTACAAACCATTTTCTACCAAGCAAACTGCTCACACTTTTTCCTAAGGAACCTAAAAAATGGCCAGCTGTAGGATTGATATTAGCAGTCAATTTAGCCTATATTTGTCTGGACATTAGCAGCTGCTCTGGCATGTTTTTAATCTATTTACACATAGGAAAATTCTCTAAGCTATGATAATCAAAATTAGTCTCATTTACAAAGAATTTCCAGAGTGTGAGCAGGATGAATGCACTTATTTAACCAGTTTCCTTGCTGCTGTTTTAATCTCCATTTTGCTGTTTACAGTAGGTCAGGAAGAAGAGCATTTAATTACTGAGACTCAGAAATAGACAAATCCTGTCTGGTTTCCTGAAGGAAGAAATACTGTCAGAACACAAAGCAGTAAACATTAGTCTTTGAAGAAAAAAAAATTACATCTGTCCCATTGAATCGTGTACATTTGAATTGATCTTATACTAAAAAAAAAATCTGTTCCTGAAATATTACTTGATTTTTCTAGGGATCCATACTGTATATTTGTAGCAAGTGAAAAACCCAAAATAAAAATGAGGCACTTTTTCTTTGAGTACATGGTTCTGCTAATGGACTGTTGATTTTCAGAGTGAAAATGAAACCCTGGACATTCCTGCGGCACAACATATTCATAGAAAGGTTTAGGTAGAAAGAGACCTTTAAAGATCATCTAGTTCCAACACTCATGCCATAGGCAGGGACACCTTCCACAGGCTAGTTTGTTCAAAGCCCCATGCAACCTGCTGGTTAAGACTTTCAGTAATGGGGCATCTGCAACTTTCCTGGGCAACCTTTGCCATCTTCATCATAGAACATTTCTTCCTGATGTCTAATCTAAGACACCACCTTTTAGTTTAAAGCCATTAACCCTTGTCCTATCACTACAGGCCCTGGAAATAAAAATTAAAAAAATATACTTTCCGTTTTTCTTTCAAGTCTCCTTTAAATACTGAAAGGCCATAATAATGTGTTCCTGAAGCCTTCTCTTCTCTTCTCTAGACTGGACGATTTCAACTCTTTCAGCTTTTCTTCTCAGGAAATGTGTTTAACAGTTACATGTCTTTCTCACACTGGAGATCCCAGAGCTGCAGCCCTCCAGGTGGGGTCTCATCAGAGCAAAACAGAGAGGGGAAACCACCTCCATTGACCTGCTGGCCATGCTGCTTTTTATGCAGCCTAGGATATTGTTCAACTGGAAGTAAATATTGCTGGCTCAGGTCCAATTCTTCATGTACCAGTATCCCCAAGTCCTTCTCCACAGGGCTGCTCTCAATGCCTGAATTCCTCAGTCTGTACTTACAGATTGGGGATTTTCCCAACTGAGGTGCAGCACTTTGTATTTGACTTTGTTAAAATTCTTGAAATTATGAGATTTGTATGGGCCCACAACTCAGGTATGTCAAGATTCCTCTGGAAGGCATTCCTTCAATACAGTGAATCAACTGCACCACTCAGCCAGATGTTGCCTGCAGACTTGGTAAGGGGGCACTCAATCCCATCACCCATGTCTGTGAGGAAGACATTGAATGCTACTGGTCCCTGAGGATCTCTGAGGGACATGCCTTGTAAATGGTTTCCTCTTGGACACTGAGCCATTGACTATGACTCTTCGGATAAGGCCATCCAGTCAATTCTTTATCCATCTAACAGTCCATATGTCAAATCCATCTCTCTCCAATTTTGCAGCCAAAATGTTCTGTGGGACTGTATCCAAAGGCTTTACACAAATCTAGATATAGTACACTGTAGCTCTTATCTTGTCCACTGATGCAGTCATTGCATTGAATAATGCCACTTTCTTAGCAATTAAATGAAGAACTGGAACACATTTCAGTTCACTTGTATCATTGGGCTTTATTAAAGACATAATAATCTTGAAGATAGGGAGAAAACAAGGCTCAGTTGAAAGAGAAAGTGCTTCTGAAAAAAGAGAAGTTTGCAAGAGTATGAACTGCACAAGACTGGGAAAGACATTTATAATTTTTACTGCATATCAGATTTGTCTTTTAGAATTGTCTCAGAAGTATACTAACACCAGATTTAGGATAATTCTGAATATGACTCGAAATTGCTGGAAAGCTGCAACCTCATATGCCTATCTTGGATTTCTTTCTAATTTTCTTGCTGGGCTTAGTTATAAATGTTGCCCTTTTTCTATTAATCTGATCTTTCTTCCTTCACTGATGACCTGCTTATCATGGAGCAATATGGTTATGATACATGCAATATTTAGTAGGTCACAGGAATGAGTAACTCACTTCACCTTTTTGCATAATGCAATCTCTCTGCCTAATATGCCTTAAATCTTATTTTGAGGTAGAAAATAAAATTAAATTTAAAATTTTTGGATGTCTACATATCTATGGGAAAAAAGATAATTGCATGATATTTATCTCATCCAGAAATCAGAGAAGCAACTCACTGCACAAACAAACAAGTGAGCTTTTGCATAATAAATGAAATCATAGGATTAATGAGTTGCTGTGGCTCAGATTCTCCATGCTTAGAAATCTTGACAGCCTAAGTCTTCTGTTTTCTTTCTATTACAGAATTCTGTATACTTGTGTAATTGTAGAGGACCATATCATATTAAAGCATCTCATAAAAAAACACATCTATGCTTGAGCAGGGCTTAAGACATATGATGTCTTAGCATTATTAATAAAGCCAGCTGTATTTTATTTAACACTAGATTCATTAATAGCATAGATTTGACCGTAGAAGAGAATAATTTTCCATATGATATTGTCAAGTAATTGAATTAGTAAAATTTTTCTTGGAATGATCCACCCTGGCTTGCACATTCTAGTTTTATTGTATTTGCCACTCTCATTGGCTTTAAACATACTTGCAATGTGTGTTGAAAGAGATTATCTTCTCCAAAATAATATTGAAGCCTTTGATTAGCATTGGAGAAGTTAAGAATGCTATAATACACATCAGTTTTGAAAAGCTGTTCTATTTCTGTGTTGTTTCTCTATATAAGTTGAAATACTCCCTGGTCAGAGTGAAAATTTTGCCAGAGTAACACAGGTGGATTAAGATACATGGCAAAATTAGTCCAAATCTGTGCTCTACCATTAAGCAAATCTCCTAGAAGCTCTGGTGAGGGTCAGTGTTGAGCCCTGAAACGGTTCATGCATAGTATGTCTTAGTTATGGATTTGCCTATCTGATTTCCCTGTGATCTAGCAGGCAACAGACTAGACTGAGACCATACAGTCTCAACATGATAATCTTGACAAAGAAACAGATCCAAAAGTTCCTTTTTTTTTCTTGTCTCATCCCTGTTTCTACCCATATGTTGCTGTCTGTGCCTTCTTTTCAGGTTATCCGTTATCATAGATCAGCCCAGTGATTCATCTTTTACTGAAGACAGGAAAAACCTGCCAGCACAGCCAAGGAGACTATGAAGTCTTACAGAGGGGTGAGAACAAGAAGTAGGAAAAGTTATTTCAAAAATTATTTCATAAACCACCTTTGCTGTTAAATCTAGCAAATTCTGAAGCACAGTCCAACTAGAGACCACAAGAGAAGCAATGTAATAGCTAAGATAATCAGACCTACTCCAGGTCATCAATCAACTGTATTCACTATTCTGTGGATAAGATATATTGCACGTGGCTGCAAAAAATAGGGAAGCACAACATTCTGGCATCTCAGGAGTGGAACGAATTGATCAGAGACATTGCAGCTTTCATTTACTTCCAGCTAAAGGTTTTTCAAGACAGCAGCCAAACAAATAAAAAGAGGTTAACCCCTTGTTCCCCCCCTCAAAAAAAAAAAAAAAATCCAGGTACAACCAAGTTCTTATAGACTGCAGCAGGAGCACCAGAGGTATTTAAAACTTTTGTAATTTAGATGACACTATTATTCTGATTTCATAAAGCTCTTCTCTTTCTACCACTGGAACATCTTTTCATGGACTCCTGAACCCAAAGTGTGTAAGCATATAACAAAAGGCTTTAAGAACAAAATGGCCATTATTTTCTAAGCACAAAACCAACAATTTGGTCTCCATCCACCCAATTCTGTTCACAGACAATAGAATAGATCCCGGTGGGATATTCCCTCTTCCAAAATTATAAAGTGAAAAAGCTAGTACCCCCAAACTGCTACCACTTTTTATGTTGTATTTTTAGATAATGAAAATTTTGCTTTTGCACAAATTAAATCTTAATGGGAAGATAGAGTTGTCTGCAAATTAATCAGCAATGGCAGATGCCACGGTCTAATTATAGCACTGAAATGTGTGAAGAACTGTAATGAAAACTGATTACCTTCCACATCATTTCTCCAATTTTAATTATAATAAATACTTTAAATAACTGATTATATAAGTATGTACATTTGCCTATTCCATTCCTCATTAAAAAATTCCTACAGCAATACAGTTGCTTTGCCATAGGTTTTTGTTCCATTAGTTTACTTATTCCATATGACCCTCTTCATATTTCCATTTCTTAATAAAAAAATTTAATTGCAAGTTATTTCTGTATGAAGAAGCTTAAGGAAGTAAGCCAAAATATTTCATCAGTATTTAAGCCACAAACAATATAGAAAAAGAAACTTATCTTTAACATAACATTGACTGGACAAGAGGAAAGGGCCTCAAGCTGCACCAGGGGAGGTTTAGAAAATGTATTAGGTACAAATTTCTTTGCTGAAAGGGTGGTCAGGCACTGACATAGGCTGCCCAGAAAAATGGTCAGAGCTTGGTGAGCACAGCGGTACCAGGTTAGCAGCTGGGCTTGTTGATCTTAGCAGTCATTTGCAATTGTATTCTACTGTATCAGTTTTACCACTTTGAAGAGAAAAACAGTGAATAAACTGCTAAACACCTGCACAAACTTCCCTCTCTTCAAAAGTCCAAGAATATCTAAGAAGCCAGGTATATGTACACCATTAAGTGTTGATTTCATACTATGTGAGAGAAAATAGAGGCAATCTCAGAACTTGGATACTCTTAATGGAAAGTGGTATGTCATCTGAGTAAGAAGAATCTTCTATGCTATCTTCAGTTAAAATATTTAAGGATGATTATAAATAAAGGGAATGGGGTTATAGAGGCCTGAAAGAGCTTTGAAAAAAGAGTAAGATGTGTACAGAACAGAAGAAAACTTTCCTCTAAAAAGAAAGAATTTATGGTAATTGAGGGCAAAATGATTTGATAGAATCCCAAGAGGACACTGAGTCTTTCATTTAATGTCAAACCAGTTTTAACAGTACCAAACTCCAATATAAGCAGCACTCCTAATACACAAAGTGCATGTGCAGTGCATGCAAGCAATACCTAGATGAGCACAAACACACGTAGAGCTCATTTTTGACAAATTGAAACACTTTCCCTCCATGATATTATGTGATGTAGGAATATCGATCCCCTTCTTCAGCCATGCTCTAACTGCTGCTGCACCCTTGTTCTGCTTACACACACTCTCACATGCAAGAAACTTGTGTGCACATGCTAATTCAAGTCTATACAAAAATAGCAGCTATAGTGGTGCTGCCTCTAGCTTTCAGAGGCTGGCCCATAAGTCTTTATTGCTTCATAAAACACTACACTTTGTTATTATTCTGATTAGTGACAGATGACTCTGTCTGAATTAAGTGCAGGCAAGACTATACGTCAAAGTCGGTAGTATGAATTTTATTTAATAGTAAATGTGAGGTAGAGAGAGAAGAAGGAATAGTAACTGAGGGATGTGAGACAGAGTGAGAAAGAGATCAAACAGAAGGCAATCATCACCACTGGAACCAGCAGCATACAACATTAGTCCTTATTCACCCTGGACTGCTCAGTTGTAGGAGTTCTCAAGTCATTCTTCTGGGGTTACCATCTTTATACAGTTCAAGGTGCAGGTATCTGCAGGGTGGTCTCAGATGCCATTTCCACTAATTTGGGGTGATATGAGTATGAGCAGTTGCTTCCTTTCCCACAATTTGCTACAGTGGGAATTTTTGTCTTGATGCATTTACTAGGTGTCACCTCGTCCAGGCCTGGAATCAGTGCCTTCCTGTCATAATTTCTCTCTTCTGTGCTTATCTCAAGTTCCTGCTCTGGTTGCTTTGCTTATGGCAAGTTCCCTTTGTAGCTTTGGCAGTGTTTGAGAGAGACAACTGTGCTCTTTAGGTCCTTAGACACTTCATCAAGACAGGCTTTGCACATGGTTGAATATGTACCTCTTTTTAAAACAGCACTGTATATCCTGCAGTGTTCAAGTCACTTTGTAAAAATCCATTCACGCTGAACTGTATTCTGCACGCACTAACACCTATTCTGCACTACAGGACTGAAATACCAAAAAGTGTGTTCTGATGAGACAGGGAGAAGGGTGGGGAGAGGTACAAAGTATTTAAAAGCCAAAGTTTTGCAAATATAAAAACCTAAATTGGCCCAGATGCTTAATTGCTTTGAGTGTCCCTGGGCATAGAGCTTGTGCCTAATGAAGCAGCACTAGCATAGCCTTTGGATGTACACAACACATTCTGTCACCCCTGACGGTTTTACTGAAAATGATTAGGCCATGCTAAAGGATATCAGATGAATGCCAGAGATATGTGTCATTCAAAGTATAAATGTCATAATTATTTCAACTAGGAGAAGAAATGCCCAAAATAAAACCCTTGTAAAGGCTGGCAACATAAAACACATTCTCATTTTGCATATAAACATATTTAAAAATAAAACTGTTTATTTGCTTCTCTGAGTTGCAGTGCTGCCTGCTTTTATCCATAATTTACTGTCATTCATTACTTAATTCATTTTAATTCCAGTAAATTAGTTTTATTTTCTAAGCCTTCTTAGCAAGTCAATTTGACAGATGGAAAACTATCACTATTAGAGCTTATATTCTTCACTGTTCAGGGAGTTTTATGCAGTTTCCAAACAAGAATGGATGGAATAAATGTCCTGTTTGTACAAGATGATGCTTGACCCAGAAAGGAGCAGCATCCATTTGATGGCACTGAAAAAAAAAAAAAAAAAAACAACAAACATGGAACCATGGAGCTTCAGCTCATAAAAACAAATTCTTTTTCCTCAGAATTCTTCATTGAAGCCAGAATTACAGTTTGTGCTGCTCCATCTGAACACATCAAGGTGCCTACTACAGCCTTGAAATGAGCAGGGACAACAGCTTAGCTGAAGTTCTCATGGTTGTTTATTTTAGATGAAAATACTTCAGATACGATTCTCCCACTCAGTGAGATACCTGTGCAAGCATTTTGCTACACCATGGTGCCTGGAAGGAAATGAGAGACTGGGCAAGAAATTGAAAACAGAAGGATCAGACTGGGCATAAGAAGGACCTTTTTCCCCAAGACATTGCTTTGAATATGAGGTTGGATGGACTAGAGTATTCTTATATCTCTTCCAGCCTGAATCACAGTCCTGCATATGCAGAATAAATAGGAATATGGTTATTACTAGGACTGGCTTTGTGCATTTGAAGGAATCAATGCAGCAATAGTTACTGTTACTCTACCTGAAATCTACATACTTTCTTGCTAAAGGTTGTGATAAAAAGCTGACATTCTAGCATATGTGTATTATTTAAGGTTTTATATGAAACTTTAGTCTTTTTGAAAATAAACATGCATCACACAGATTATAACATATGTACCACTTGCACAAAACTGAATTGCTACTAATTCTTCAGAGGTCATTAAAGTATTTTAGATTATTTGAAGAAATACAGCATCAGGGAAAACTGACATTGATATATCCCTGAGTTTAAATGAAACAAAGAAACAAACAAAAAAAATTAAGTCAAAGGTCATTGTAGGTACTGTGTATTATTTGAGTCTCAAACCAAGACACCTGTAAGATGGAGGTTTTGTGGTTTGATTTTCTCCCTAACCTAGAAGTTCCTCTCTCTTTCCCACTTTGTTTTCAATGACCCAAAAAAACATTGAAGAAAACTGGTCATGGGGAACATTTCAATGTGCCACAAATGCATAATGAATTCAGAAGAGGTAAAATATAATCATTGTCTTGCTCACTTGATTGTTATTTTTTAAAAAATAGTATTACTTGTTAAAAAATCAAACACAACATAAGAGGAAGTGTGACTTTAAAGTTGACAAACCACCTAAATTTTTTGATAACATCAGTACTTATTTTTCAAGTGTTCTAAATAATTTGATGAGATAAATGATTTTATCAAAAGGAACTGCTGACTCAGATTCCTAGAAGCATTTCTTTTGGCACAAATGAGTGCCTTCAATCCTCTATTACATCTAGAGCTCAGTTTGGCTAGGATACTAAATTCTCCTTCTGAGCACACAGATTTTCAGCTTGTACTAGAAAAGAATAAATCTAGTGGTTTATGCCACAGCCTTCAGCACTGGACTGGGGCATAAGAGGCCACAACTGGGGCCAGAACCCTTTATCTCATGCACATTGCTCAACGTGACAGCAGGGAATGTGCAGTGAGAGGTCTGAGTAAGAAGAAAATCCAGGCTCTGACTGCAGCCTGAGATGTCAGAACCTGCTGCAGAAAGCATACAACAGGTGGAAGGATTTCAGCCTGCAGGAAGTACTGGACAATGAGGTCTTGAAATGTAACTGCGTTTGCAAATCAGACAAAATAATTTTTAAAGGATCCATTATTAAGTTGTTAAAAGAAATAAAGCAGACGTTTTGCCACTATACAAGATTTAAAATCTTTACATGATGAACAGTTCATGAGTAAAAAACAGGTTGTGATAGCCATTGTCTATTTAAATCTACAAAAGGATCAAAGACCTCCTTGCATTTTGCTCCGTGCTCCACGAATTGATTTCAGACTTTGCCAACAGAAATGAAATCCATGATTTTTTTTTTCTTCAAATCAAATACATACTAGTGCTCAAAACATTTCTAGTCTTGAGAAAGATTTGTCAAGAAACAAGGCTGAAGCACTTATATATTCTAGCACCAGCAGCAGAAGACAGCCAAAGAGAAGGCCAAGCTCTCAGCATAGTATTCTGAGGAAAGAGATGAAGGAAAGCTCACACCTCCAATTACAAATGCAGAAACAAGTAAATTAAATCCAAGAAGTTTTATTAACTGATGTTATTCTAAAGTATTTCCTTTTGCCAGAATGAACGTATCACACTTACAAACTGGTAGCTAATGAGAATCACTGTCTTGACTTGCAGTTTATGCTTTGGAACTGCTATAGGCAGGGCCCCAGGAGGTTCCCCCTAAAACTACAGGAGCAGAGGGTGGGGGATTGTTATTCAGAGCAATCTATTCCCAGTTTTACCATCTGCTGTCTCGTGTTTAATATTTGCATAAGCTTACAGGAAAAAAATAATTATGTAAGAAAACCATGCATAAACATTTTTCATAACATTATTTTTCCAGTTTCTTCTCAGAAGTCAGTAACAGAAGAAAGATGCTTGAAGCCAGGAATATGCAAATTAAGGTGCACAGGCATTAATCAAGAGAAGAAGAAAGAAAAGGGTTTAGTTTCCTGCACTGGAAGATGCTGGTGCTAATTCACAGGAAATTACAGGAAATAAACAGGAAAGAGAAAGGCAGATAATTTAATCTGGGAATGAAGAAGAAAAGACTTGTCCCAAATCTTTACCTGAATGATTTCAGTAAACACCTTCTAAAACATAATTCAAAGAACTGCATTTCCAAAGCTCTCAAAGAAGCATCAATCCCTTTTTTTTTTTTTTAGATTTTTTGTAGGATTTGAAGACTGACTCAGAAGTTGAAATAGCTAAGGAGAATCTTTGTGGTTAAATACATGTTAATAACTTATTTTATGAACCTTTTAATCTATTTGATTTGAATATTTTTTTCTACATATATGATCCTAATTCTCTTTTATTTTAAATCTTGTTATGTGCAACATGACTGAATGAACATTTCTGCATATTCAGTAGATTACTTTGTAAAACATCCTGCATCACCTTTCTCTGTTTCCCCTGAGTACTGAGTTATAACAAGTTTTCCTGTCTTTCAGCTGCACAACCAGGCTCTGTACAAGTCCAACCGTTCCAAGGGATGAAGGACCAGCAAGGAAAGCTTCTGCTTGCAATAAGGCATGACAGTGAAAATGGTGATTTCCCCCACCTCATTTTGCAACAGTTCAGTGCAAAAAGTGGTATCACAGGGGAGAACTGAGTGAAGAATTGGCTTTTCACTAACCCATAAAAGCACCTAACACATAAGTAGTCAATGAATAAAAATTTAATAAATAAAATATGGCAGATCTTCTGACCTTTGCTACTGACAGCTGTGGGAATGGGGTAGAAGCCACGCTACAACTGACACAGAGGAGCACTGACATTTTCAATTTAGCCAGCAAACTTCCTCAACTTCCTAAACTTCCAGGTACTACGAGGCTAATAAAACATTTTTCTGTTCTTGCAATTTTTACACATCATTAATCCCTATTTAGCTTAGCTCTGATCTCTCTTTTCTCTGAACAAAGAGAAGCTCTGACAAAGCAAACAATTACTGTAGAGAAGTTGAGATCATAAATGGTCCAATTAATGGGAGGTTTTCATAACTTCCTTCAGAGTGCCAACAGTGTTGCTAAGGACTGGAGTTCTCATTCCACTATTTGCAATTTTTCTTCCCCCTCCCTTCTTCCTTAGTCTTCAGTATGTGCAATCCACTAAATTTCCTCCAAATTTCTTAGTCATAACACATCTCTTAATTGGACTTCATTCTAAAAAAACCCTGTTATAGTGTGATCCACTGGTAAAACCTTTGAAGTAAAATATTTTACTCACATTGTTGGAGTATGGATTCAGGGTCTGAATGTTTCATTTGAAGGGGCTTACAGATTCTTAGTAATCCACGTCCTTCACTGGACATCTTCTAACATATCAGAAGCAGAAAATGCTTTACTTTTACAGTCTAAAGAAAATAGTTCCCCTTTTCAGGTACAGGCTTAATGACAGTGTACTTGCAAATAGACTTAGAAATGTATACATTTTTCATAGTATTTTCCAGGTAAAGGATGCAAATGACAACAATTTTTTGAAAAATGAACTTGAATTTATGCTTACACTATTGGAAAAAAAAAAGGACAAAAACATTTTTCAGTATGAGGATGGCAATTTGTCTTTTTTTTTTTTCCTTTGTTTTGACATACCTCAAGATCTTCTCCAAATTGGTGCATTTGGCACACACTGGATAAAATATAATAGACCTGGGTCAGGAAAGGTAGTTATCTAAGGCTTAGTTTCTAAGCCCTGGGCCTTAACCAGACATGAAATGAAACTAAGATTTACTGCAAAAAAAAAGTATTTGTGTGCATTTACAGACAAGTCTTTACTAAAATTTGGTGCATCTATGAAACCTAAGTATGACAATCTAAGTAAAAAAATCAACAAGGATTTTTTAGTCTTAACATTTTGAATTGAGACTTAAGCCACAGGTCAGTTGAGGGATGGAAGATTTAAAATCTAATTACCTTCACAAAGGAGGTTACTATGGATGATTTAGAGAATCTTTGATTTCAGGAACAATAAAATATAGATCAGTTTAGAAAGTTTAAGTATTTTCTTTAATAATTTTGAATTATAAAATACTAAAAATATAAAAAGCTAAGCATTAATTTGTAGAAAACATTTTCAGCAGAGAGTGAACAGTGCAATTATAGGGCTTCAGAAATCTAAATTCTCCTTATCTATTAATCTAGAAAGTATACTCTATAGAATTGTGCTAGTTATGCTTCATAGAAGCCCAAAGCTATTGCTATCAGAGGGGAACTTAGTCTTTTCAAAAGCAGTTTTTTATAAATGAAAGTAGAAGAGAGGAAGAAACCTGATAGACTTTCTTTGCAGAGGAGGGGGATACAGTCTGGTGTGTGTCTTATGAGGTTTTGGAGGCGAGTGCTGCAAGAAAGTCAGGATAGTTAAAGTGATCCAATAAAAGGTAAAGTTCAGTGGACAGATTCCTCAGGAGTGTTTTCATTCTGTTTGTCCATAAGTCTGATTCATGGTCATCATAATCACCTCCAGTCAGGAGTGTTCACTTTTTAATTTTCTGTAGAACCTCAAGGACAGGAAGTCAGAGTTTCTGCATGAGCAAAGATGATAATGCAGCACATTTTACCCCGTGAAGAAGAAATATTTAGGAGTTTAAAAAAACAAAATGCTATAAATCTCATAAATTAATGCAAAAAGAATAGAGGGGAAATTTAGAGAAAACAGAATTAGGTACTGGATTTTCAGCTCATTCGGTTTCAGGCCTCAAAGAAATTTTTCACTGAAAATTATTATCCTGGAAATTTGCTAGCATTTCAGAAGATTAAACTGAAGAATGATCACAAATGCCTTGCCAGTGAATCCCAAAATTCTTTGGTATAATCCTAAAAGAGGTTCTAAAAATATAAAAATATCTTTCAAAAATTTAGCAATAACTTTGTAACTTGTTTTGTACTTTGACAGAATAAGCCTGCTGTAGACACTTTTAATAATAGTTTTAATAACTTTGCAAGCAAGTGCATTTAAATGAGCATGTTCCTATGCTAATCACCTCGGTAAAGTAACTACCTCAGTCCAAGATAACCTACAGTTTCAAGGTAAGGTCACAAGGAAGATTATATTCATAAGTAGCAGATAATAAAATCAAATTTTGAATTTGACGCTAGAGAGCAATGGATCCTGTATGTTCCTTTGTCCCTGCAGTGTACCTTTTCCATCTACTCTGCCTCGGGGACTACCCTTGTACCTTTGGATTAATGGAGCAAATGTGTTTGCAGAAAAAGAGAAAACAAACAGAGAAAAACAAACAAACAAACAAACAAAACCCCCACAAAACCAAATCAAAACAAAAAACCCAAACAACAACAAAAAACACACACCACCAAAAAACAAACCCTGCCACAAATCTAAATCCTCTTATGGTGTAAAGTTTGTTCTACTGATTAGTAAAAGTTTCATCATTTGAAAAAAAAAATAATGAAGTCACTATAGATTAAGGAATCTTTAGAGAATACAAAATCTGAACTATAGCTAGGATACATTCTTGGAAAATACCTTCACCTTTCAGCTGACTTTAGTGATTAACACTCAGTAGTACCAGTTTGTTATAAAAAAATAATGAATGCATTTTCTCTGCAAATTTTGAACATGTCTGTTAATGTGTTTTCAGTATTTTCCAACATGATGTGGACTTCTGACTTATGACAAATTAAGAGAAATGACAGCAGCAAGTTCATGATTTCTCAAGATGGCATCTGTTCTGAGAGTATAAGTTGCATTTTATGTTTTATCAAAACAAAGTCCATATATAAACAATTAAAGTTCTCCCAGATTTAGATCATATTGGACTCAATTTCACAAGGGTATATATTAGTACTAGAGTGACATATGGAATATTCTCAGTCCCTGGAAATTTTCTGAGAGAGAGACATTGTGGAAAAGTATCACTTGTATAATAGAAAAGATGGATGACATTCACATCATAAGCTGAAAGAAACTGAACAGCTGTCCACCCCAGAGAACTAACTTCAAGCAATAAAGACAAAAGGACATGGTTTAAAAAAAGTGCATTTCATGAGTTCAAAAGTGGTGTATGCCAGCTACAGATAGATAGGAAATTAATCAGAAGTAAAATCACAGCAAAGGAGAAAACTTCAATATTGCAACCAAAAAACCTAAGCTCTGACTATTTTTTAATCATTAGTTCATATAATTCATTTCTCTAGTGTTTTAGGTTATTTGCAAGCCTTTCATTACCTCCTAAGAAGGATATTTTTTAAGTCTGAAATTCAGGGAAGCCTAAAAATTCTTTGTTTATTTGGCAAGACAAAAATGAAACCTTGTATACATTCTTTGTATGTCAGTCAAAGATTTGTCTCTTAATACAAAATATATTACAGATTTACCAACTTATTATGCTTTCAGGTCAGAGAATAAGAATGAGCAAAATTACTTTGTTTTTGAAAAATAAAGTTTTGTAAGAATTTTAAATATATATATATGAAAAGAGATTTTTGTATGACACTTTGGACAGTTTGCTTGACCCACATGAGAAGACAATAGCAGTCAAAGCAACTGTCCACATACGCACTGGGATTTAATATTATCAGCATATGAATTAAATGGTCTAAATAGTATGATTTTATCCCTCTTCTACTGGACAGACTCTTCTTGAAAATCAGGGACCAGAATGATCTGTTTCTAAGGAGCTTCTGAGAGAAACTCTTACTACAACAATGAGGAATAGTGAAATTTCACAAGCAAGAAACTGAGCAAAGGAAGATGTGATCCTGCCCCTGTATATCCTACAGAGATGGATGGAAGACAATCCTACCAGTTTGGAGTCCATGGCATCTACAAACTTCTTCACAATTTGTTGCACAGAGAAAGATAATCTAGAGATGAAGCGTGAGTGCCTACACAGCAGTTGTAGTACCTGCAGCAAAGAGGAAACACCTGTCAAAACTCTTGTGTTTCAAAGCACACTCCTACTTTCCCCTCCTCACCCATCTGTAGGATTTTGTAGCATTTTCTGCTCCAGAAATCTGCACACAGACACATCTGCTCAACCACACAAACCCTACAATCAATCCCATGCAGTGGAAAAATGCTTTGCTCATAATAATGCTTCTGCCAAGTAATAGTAAGTTCATACAGTGACCTTAAACAGCTCTGCGGGCACTGGTGAAATGCTTACAAAAGTTTACAGCACTTTATAAGGACTCTTGTCACAAGTGTCAAACCAAATTTTACAAATGTGGAGTTAAAAGACTTTCTGAACAGGAATGAGATTTAGCAAGTCCAGAGTTCTCCCTATATCTGACTTCATAGGCTTGTTTAATTGAATTGGGGTAATATCACAGGGAATACCTGAAAGACTATAGAGGGATTACAAGGAGAAATACTTCATAAAATGAAATGCAACATTTAAGAATCAAGTTTCAGGAATGGAACTTACAAATGAGAAACCTCTTTCCCTCTTTCATAAATAAAAAGACTCAGACTCTTTTAAATATGGTTTATAAAACACATTAACAAGATGACATTCCCTGAGATATCTGGAAATGCTGGAAAGCTGTCCTACTCTTCCTGCACTTAGAACATGTTCTCTTTTAATGTTTCACCTCTCAGAGCCCAGAGCTGGAACTAACTGAGAGGTGGCAGACACATTTGAAATTGACTTTATGTTCACTAACTTCAGAATATATAGCATTTTTATACAGGTTAGTTATAGTCTTCCTTTAAAACCAGTCAAGGGAAACAGGTACTTAAACCACGTTTCACTGGACTCATTTAAAACTCTTGCATTAGCAATTGATGACCTATGCATTAAAGGTCAACCTAGTCAAGTAGTTCCACTAGGAATCTCAAAACACCAAAACCAGTGTTCATATCTCCTATTGTCTGTATCCAAATAAAAAAATCTAGGAAAGTAGTAAAAACTAGGTGATGAGTAATACCAGCAACTTTCTGATTAGTAGATAGCTCTGAGATTGCTCTTGTCAATTAATTGTTGTGTTAGTTAGACTTCTGATAGACATCAGAAAACCAGCAACCATAAAGTCTGAAAAGTCCCAAGAGGAACAAATGAATCAGGGAGAACAGCCAACAGGTTTTTTTAGCTAGTCTGTCTTAATAAAACAGAGCATACTAACTTTCCATGTCTACCCACTAGGTTATGAGATGAGGAATATGTGTTTCCTATTCCATACCTTTACCAAGCAACAAGAAATCAGGTGAAAAAGGCAAGAGATTGGCAAGGCTGAGTCAGAATCGGCAGGTCAAACTAAAGGGAAAGAAGCAATTTCACGGGAAGTGGAAACAAGGACTAGATGAAGCTGGTACTGAACCTGGCAAGGTTTGCAAAGAGTTACAGGAAGGGCTTTTACAGGTATGTTAACCAGAAAAGGAAGGTGTACTCCATTCCACCCTCCCTTCCTCCGCCAATAAACAAAGATGGAAAACTGGTAACAAGCTACTCAACAGATTCTTTAACTCAGTCTGAACAGTAACTTCTCTTCCCATATCTCTCGAGTGGATGGACAGCAAAGGAATCACCTTTTTATCCATATGGTGATTATGTAGTTTAAGCATAATGACAAACACTTGGGACACAAAATTTTGTTTCACATCTTAAAATTTTAGTTAACTTATTATTATATTTAGTTAATATTCATTGTGAATATTTTGTTGCTTTGTTGAGTTGTTGGAATTTGAGAAGAATATTTTTTTCTTTAAGAAATTTCCTATGATATACTCAACATTGTCTTAAATAACTATATGTTATAATCCATTCTTTTTTAAAGTATGACCAGACCTTGACTAAGTGACCCCAAATTTACAATGAAATTACCCTTCATTGCTATTATGTTATTGTGGTTTTTAAATCAGAGTATAGAGTGATAATGTGGAAAAAAAAGAACAGAACCAGGAAGGGACAAAAAAGGTAGAGAATTTACATTCTCTAGCAGATGTAGTGAGTGGTTATAAGAAGCCATGTAGCATTGATTGCACTGCTATGTCTATGAAACCTTATCCAGCCGTAACACTCTCACAGAGAATCTCGATAAATCACACTTGAGCGATTTTATGTGAGTTATGCTCACATAAACCAGGGTCAGATGGCAATTAAGAGGTGACATTACTCCATGTTTTTAACCTGGTGAACAGCTGTGGTGATGATACACAGACACACACTTATACACATCCCTTTTGTTTTTCTCAGCATCGTAATATTTCCATTTTGAGCTGCAATAAGTCTTGGTAACAAATGTCTGTGTATGAGGCTGACATTGAGCAGGAACCAAGTATTAGTTTTGAAACGCAAAGATACAGGACATTGCAAGATTCTCTACATTCAGATCCTATATTCAATGGGAAGTTCATTTCCATATTTCCAGGACAGAATTTGGAAAGCAGTTGTGAAGTATATGTAATTTTCTTCAGAAGAACAACAAAACTAAAAAAAAAAAATGCCCTGAGCAGAAAAGATCAATGTATTTCACTGTGTCCAACCTTGCACATGGACAAATTTCCTTGGAAAGCAGGGAGAGGCACAAAGAAAATTCAAAGACCCAACAAAGAGCATCTGGGATAGATCATCTGCCTTTAATGACTCATGTACTCCACTGCCTTAGATCCCTGCCATGAAAAATTCAGCCTGTGTTGTAACCAGATTTTAAAAAAAAAAAAATAAAAAAAAAAAAATATGGGGCTTATGCAATTACCTTAATTCAACAGGTTTCTACGCTTGGACATTTTTATGCTCTCAAAGAATTCCTGTTCACTTATTGGTTTTTATCAGCAAGAATGAAAAAACAACAAGGACATTGTTGTGGTTTGCTTTTTTTTTCTTTTTCTTTTATGTGCAATAAATGCATTTCCACAAATAAATAGCTCAAAAACACCATTCACAATTGGTTTTCAGCATGAAAGAGCAGGACATATAAAAAGTTTGGAACATCAGGCTGGTTTCATAAAGTGCTTTTCAAATGCTGTGAAAAGAGGTATTTCCAAAACTGAAGACTGCATGATAGATACTTATTGATTGAAGGCAAGATCTGCCTTCTTTTTATTCCATATATCATTAAAAGCTTTAGACATTAGAACAAGTTTCATATAAATGATGCACTATGCAAGAACTGTCCTTACTCTAAGAAAAATATCAGAAGCCAATCAAAATTGCTAGGTGAAAAATCAGCCTAATTTAAAATGTGTCAGAAATAAAGAGCCCTCCTAGTGAGAGCCTCTGTGACAAGGTCTTAGATATGAAATCACGTTCAAACCCCAAGTTTTGTATAGGACTAACAGTTTAAACTTACTTGCTTTTATAACCCTTTACTTATACCAGGATGGAATCATACCTTCTAAAGAGCAACTTTTATAAGTCTGTGACTGAAGAAGGAAGTGCCTCTGGTAATACAGAGACTTAACCAAGACAGTAATCAGGGTAATTCACTTATAAAATGTTCACCTGGCAAAGAGAGAAGAATACTGTAATCAAATTCAATAGGATTATACCAGCAATTAGGACAAGATAGTTAGATTCTCTGCTATGCCTTGCTCCCTGCAGTTTAGTACGTCTGTAGAATATATGTATAGCGGGGTTTTAAACAATAACAGAATGTAAGCATTTTATTTTGTGGTTTAAGGCATGAAACCCACATTACTGTGGAGGCTGTATTTTCTTCTGTATAGCCTTTCTGGACAAAAATAAGTCCTCCTGGTCGAACTTTTTGCATTACTGAATCCAGTTCCCTGTCAACATGGACACCTATCACTCACTCATTAGTGTATTGAGCACCACCTGCAAAGCAGCTAGTGTCTTTGCTCCAGTCTCTTTCGCTGGGATCAGAGACAATTCCAGAACGTCCCAGTCATTGCAAATCCAAGTTAGTTCATGGTCACTCTACTCCTAACATGAGGTAAGGTAACACAAAAAAAATCAAAAACTTTCATGATCTGTTGGATATTTGATAAATATTTATTTTGACAATTCTTTTTAAATTAATACACTTCATTCTAGATTTTATTTATTACATAACTTCTAAAAAATTTGAAGTTCATTAGTGGCCAAGTTCTTCTACTCTTTCATGGTGGTGTATTATCAAGTGGGTACCAGAGACCAGAAGCTTCTTCTATTCTGTTGTAGAGCAGAAGTATATTTCATTTGTCATGGAGAAAAGCAATCCTTGCAATGAAGCACTAGAGATCCCACGTTGAATAAGCAACGGAGTTAAAGTGAGCTCTTCGGTATTCATAGGCACTCCTGTTTGACTGAAAGAGCTGGAAATCCCCACTATAGTGTGAATTTCTCATAAATGCTTACCTTGTAGCACCATATCCCATGAAGGACTAGAGTACTGGAGAAGGACATCTTGCTCTTTCAGGATCCGCAGAAGTATCTTGCAAAATGGAAGTGTACTTTTAATCACAAGAACTGTCCTTCCTCAGATTTCTTATCCATCCTCAGATTTGTCATCTTATTTTCCTCTGAACTCGGATATGGTATGCAAACAGTATACTCCATTTGTATAGGTGGCCAGTTTAGAAGAGTTGCCTGAGACCTGAGAACCATCCCTAAACAAAGAACAATCCCTCAAAGTATAACTTCTAATCTTTTAAAGTAGAACTAAGTCTTTAAGAATAGGACATTCAATAGCTTTTCATTTGTGAATACAAAAAAGAAGGATTAATGTCTTTCCATGCTGATTTCCTTTTGAGGAAGATGAAGTTTCACATATTAAATGAAACTGATGAGGAGATTCATGACAACTTACTTCATACACTTTGGCTGGTAAGCATTCAGAGAGATCTGTCCAGTTTTTAGGAGCAGAACTGCCCTGTAAAGACTTTTTTTTTCTTTCTTTTCATTCCCAACAGAAGGAGTTGATATACTAATTTAAGATTTAGACATCTAGGTTTATATGCCTGAAGTCTAAAAGGTGACTCATAGTCAAGTTGCTGTCACCCAGAGGAAGTGCCTGCAATGATAGAATACAGCTTATCTGGTCATTCGTCTTCTTCCCAGTACCTCTTTAATGCTAACAGTAACATTGCCTCAAATGTTGAGTATTTGAAACCAGACTATCAAAAGGCATATCAGTGAATTAAAGACTTGTAAAAATAAACACCAGATCCAGTGTAAAACCAGACTTCTTTCTTTGTTTTGTTGATTCTGTGCAAATCCTGTTGGTCTGCAGGCTTCTTAACTCTCTTGTCCCTGACTTTTTACAAGTCTGAAGATTTTACTCCTGATGTTTCTTCCAACTTTCACCAATCCTCAGGCAATAAAAATCCATGTAAATCCTGCATCTGAAACTCAAGTGTCTGGAGACGACAGGCTTCTGTGCTTTTATATCCCACACCACAGAGTAATCCCACAGTGTCATCACTGCCAATAGCAGACAGACAGGAAAACAAGACCCTACTTCTTCAGTGTTGTGATTCTGTCCTAATAGCACAGGTACTGCCACTCAGTTATTTTAAGACACAGAATAAACCATTAAACAATACTCTGGCACTGGCAAGAGGGGTCAAAGGAGTTCTCAAATGTAAACTTAGATCTCCCTCTTTTCTTTTCTAGATAGGAATTTGGTATGTCCCTGTATTTTCCTCACACCAATTATTGATTTTTTTTGTCCAGTAGAGGAAAAGAAAACAAGGAACGAGAAACCTAATGCCACTGTAATGATGCAGCACCTTTCTACTTTCTTTTCACCAGATTTCTAGGTCAATCCAGATCCCGGCATCCAAATCCAAGAAATTACATAGATTTTGAGATGTCTCAAGCAACCTCCATGGCCATGTAATAGTCCCAGTGCACTGTGAATCAATTATAAACCCAGCAGGAACTCATAAGGCATTGCATAGAACAGCAACAACAATTACTCTTTAATGCAGGCCCAGCTGGCTCTGAATCTTAAACCAGCAAGAGTTTTGCTAATAACCATAGCAATACCAGAAAAATAAATACCTTTGCTCAGCATAATCATTATTTACTTGCATCCACCCTACTGATGTAATTTAACTTGGACTTTTAATTCTATTTTCTCTCCTCATGTCTCCCAACCAGGGTATCCAGGACATATGACACTATAGAATATGTTGAATGATTGCATTGTTTTCACACTGCAGAAGATCTACCAACCAGAGGTGGGAGCACTGAACCAAAGAGAAACACAGGAAAATCTATATAGGTCGCTCCTATTTAGTTAGTTTACCTCATTGATGGAATATAAAGTTGTGTATCAATGAAAGGAAAATCATCAGTGACAACAGCATTCAGGACTGTGATTTGTGTTAGGAAACATGATCTTAAGTATCTAGAATTTAATTTTAATAAAACGAATAAAAAATACAGCTTGCTACTCATAGCACTTCAGTTTTCAAGGAATGGAAAGAAAAAAAAAAAAGGAAAAAGAAAATCTGAGTGCAACTGAGTCAGAATGTGAAATTTTCATGTCTCCAGGCTGTTAATTCAGGAGATGATACAGACCAGCAATTGCTAGAAATTAAATGGAAAGTAAGCTGTGATATTCTGTCAAACTTCACCTGCAAGTTTAGAATGTTGATAAAAACTAAACTCAGCTCAACCCTTCTATTTCCACAAAGCATAAAGTGTAGAAGATAGAGGTTATTTCCTCAGTGTATTAAAAATCAATATGTTTAAAAGATTTAAACTGAAAAGCATGTTTTGCAATTCTAACTATAGTATTAATCACACTTTCTATATTCAGGAATGTAGAGTAACATTTTTAAAAGTGTCCAAGATTTTTAACTGGCCAGACTTTGAGTTCTCTTGAAAAGTTTGGGTTTAGATCAAATGAAATGTGTAGAACAGCAGTTCTCAGCCAGTACTGGTCCTTGAGCAACAAATCTGTGAAAGCAGCATTTTCATAGCAGCCCTGCATTATGTCCATCCCACTGTGCTCAATTTTAATCTTTCAGTTCCCTTTGAATGAGAGCAACATCACAGGATCATTCACTGCATTTCCCCCCAAAGTAGAAACTTACTTTGAAAGAGCTTCAAGAGAAATAAATGAATGTTAGAGACATTAGTTCCACTAAAGATATTGGAGACTATTACGGCTCTACTTTTTACTATGTTTATTCACTGTTGAAAACCCAGTCTTCTAAGCTGATACATGAAGATGGACTCTAGCTCTTCCATGAAACCCCACAAATTTCTGTAAAGCTTTTTCAAGCAAATAGTCATATGACTAACGCAGACTTACAGCTCTTTGCACCTCATTCTTTCTGAAGCAGAAACAGATAGGAAAGTACTATTTGTCTCTGTATTTGTCTTTTATTGGCTCTAATCTAGCAACATCAGTCGTCAGATTCATTGTACTACCTTCTTCTTGCTTACATGCAAAAAATTATATGTCATATAGTGGAATTCTTTAAGATAAACATCAACATGTTTCTCTTCATATAACACTTCTTTAACTCACTCTTGATCCTCCTTTGTGCTTTTTTCTTTAAAGTTTTGTAAAGACATATTTCAATTTTTTTCATATAATTATTTGGTAGAATGCCATTGTAGTGACTTCTACAATCTGTGTGATATCTTTGGAAAGCATTATTAGTTCTGGAAAACAGGACTTTTTGTGACCTAGAGGAGTGAAGACCTCCTGTTTGTTTAAATGTAAAGCATACTTTTTGAGGAAAAAAATTATTACACTTTGTTTCTCACTCAGATTGGGGGAGAGGGAGCACACAGAAAGATGTTTGTGAAGTTTCAATCAGATGATATGCACTTTGAAGCTGTTTCTGTTGAGATGTTACTATGTAAATCAATTCTTCTCAGATAAGTTTTGACCCTTCCCTCTCTACTTGATATTTTACTGGTACAGTCTTTCAGTTGTAAGTGTAATCTTTTACTGAACAGAATACAGGCACATCTGTTATTATATGCTTACAATAGGGGTAGAGGAATTAAGATGAGGGAGTGGATTGATTTGCCTACTGCACCAACTTTAAATCAGTATAAATTTTCAATGTAGGCAACCCCTTACCTGGCTTCAGCAACCATACTGTAGTGTGTAGGAGCTTTTCACACTGCAGTAGGAGCCAGACTGCTCTAAACTCTTGTGAGTTCTGAGAAGGCTTTGAGAAAAATGGGACTGAGACTGAGAAAACAGAGCAATGAGCAACACTTGAGCTTTATGAACAATCAGCAAACCTCTGACTGAAAAAGATCAGTCAGTAGAATTAGACTATACAGCTAAAGTGCCTAGAAAGACTTTGGTTTTTTTGTTTAAGAATAAAATCTATTTCATATACTGAAAAAAAAAAAAATAGGGGGAAAAAAACAAAAACAAAAAAAAACAAAAAAAAACCAAAAAAACAAACCAAAACAAACAAAAAACAAAACAACAGACTAAGGCATTAAAGAGCCTCATATCCAAAACTGGAGAGTTATTTTTAATTTACAACCCAAGATCAGTGCTGCAGCTCAGCTATATTCCTAAAGGATGATCAGATCAAATTATCAGGATCAAGTGATCTAAATCTCTTTGGGTGATGTGGACAGTCAGAACTGCACTACAGAACAAGGAACAGTGATCATGCTAAATGACAACAGACCTCCCTTCTGAAGGAAAATTAAGAATAATAAAAAAAAAATTCACATTAAAACACTCTAAAATTAGGAAATTATAGAACTAAGGTTTCCATAAAATCTTGATATGTTAATCCCTGTGTATGTTAAGATCCTTTTGTCTTCAGAACATCTGTTTCATTCAATCCAAGAGTACTAAGTGAATGAGCTTATACATATATCTTGTTTTGCCATATCTATGTTTTTCTTCTAGCAATTTTTAATTCATTTACCTTAAAACTCTTACCTGAAGAGCTTGATTAAATTATTCTACCCATCCTGCTGTGGTTTTCTTCTAACAAGTGCCTGACCATTGATAATTTGTTTCCTTAGGCTGACCCTAACAGACCCTGAATGAGAAGAGTCATCACTTTCACAAGCAAAGAAGACTGAGATATCCCAGCCAAAACTCCTCAATTACTTCCTTCATGGTTTGAGGTTCTAAATACTTGACTCCCATCCTAGGGGGCTCAGCGAATACTTGCCCACACAAGTCTGCAGCTCTCAGAGACTGACAAGAGTCTGCAAACAAGAATCCAATGCCTTCAGTCAGGCCCCCAAGAGACAAAGTATGAGGTATTTGGGGATCAAAACAAGACTGGGTTTAGTGGCTTGCCTATTATCCAAAGGAGTTCTGCAGACCAGGCAGAACAAGTAGTCACTTCTCCAAGGTGAAATTCATATCATTTGGAAGAAGGCTCAGTTTGCAATGCCATCTGATTCAATACTTTCTCTATGGTTGAGCTGCGGAATGCACAGACTGCAATGACCTTTATAGACACTACAAACCTGAATCATGACAAAAATACTCACAACCCAACACTGAAGGAATAAAAAACAATCTTAACCCTACCATATTCTGATATACCACTGTGTAGCACAATAATCTCCAAATTTAAGTGTTCAAATATGAATGAACAAAAAAAAAACCAAAACAGCAAATTTCAGTGTGACACCACACACAACCTTTTGACGGTTTTGTAGAAGGACTAGGACTTTCATGAAGTCCTTCATTAAAACACTGTCTGTTTCCAACCAGCCTAGTAGTATATCATCCAGTATCTCTCAATGTACAGCAACAGCTTTTCTAAAAGATATGTAGAATTGCTATATATAGGTTTTTACTTGATATAGGATTGCCTAGTTGAGGAAATGTATTTTCAGTTGTTCCAAGAAGATTTAGATAAAAGACTTTAAGGATTCATAGTCTAAAAAAACATGTTTCCCAAACTATTCTAGTCATTGCTGAGATCTATTTTGAGACTAATCACGGAGACAATCACTTAAAATGGTCTCACCACAGCCTCATGCTACTCTCCTGAAATATCCCTCAAGTATTTTTTCCAAGTCTGGCCTCTAAGTCTCTGACCATAAAAATTCCTTTGAAGTTCCATAGCAGGAACTGTGCAGAAATCCAGTAATTGGAGGAGCAGAACTTGAAAGCAACTCCAGACTGCTGCTTTCTTTTCTCCCCACTCAGCTTTATCAGCCTTGTTTATAGATTCCTTATAGATTTTGCTTGTTCTTTCTGGTTTTAGGATTACATTTCAGGTCATCCACAGAGATGCAGGCATATTTCCTTTCATACGAGTCAGACTCAGTGATCCTTGTGGGTCCCTTCCAACTCAGTGTATTCTGTGATTCTGTGATAAACATTCCCCAGATCCCTTGCACAACACTGGATGACAGCTAAGTTGCACCCACACAGCCTTCTGCCTGATGATGGCAACATACAGAGGTGGATAAATTTCATTTCAGAATGTTCTCCACCAACCTGTTAAAGTGTGTGACAGGATCTCCTGGAGACAGTAGTGGAAAGCCATATCGACATGCAAAAGAGCAGACACCTTGTCAGGAAGTCAGATTGATTTATTACACGGAATCAAAAGTTTTTCACTATTCTGTATGAATAATTGGGATTCATTTTCTTTATGTCTTGGTACACTGTTGCTGTGCTACTATGCAGAATCCTGTATATCATATGGTTTATAGAGGGCCACAGCAAAACTTCTTTTTATCCCTGTTCATTATGGCATCCATTGATAAAAAACATGACCCTCTCCAGACTGACAATTATCTGAAGAAGTGGCAAGGCAAAATGAATTGATAAAATGCTATTTCTAATTCTTTTTGGAGAATCAGATCTGCCTCAACCCATGTTAATGTAAATTACTGTGGCAAATGTGACATCTCTGTCTAAGAGCATGTTAATGCAATTTACTGTACTGAATATCACATTTCCATCTGCTAAGCAATCTGTTAAAATTCACTGAGATTATTATCTTCAAGAGGCAGAGGTTTTTAATCTTTCAGATTGCTGTTTATAGGTTCCTTCTGACAGAAATAGTATCTAACATATGATGGTGACTGACAATGTTTGATTAAATTAAAAATGGAGTATGCAAATTGCTAGTTCTTCCCAGATCACTGTAATATAGCAGCTGGTAGGAAGTCAAGGCCAGAATTTCAACAGCTCAAAAGATTTAATTTCAGACAGGTTTACTTCATGAGTGGTAGACAGAGACCAGTACTATGAGAGTAATATGAAAAACTTTATATTTGCCTAAATTATGTCTGCTTTAAACAAGTCTCTGCTTGCTATCAGAGATCAGAAAACCAGCTCCAAACCAGAATGTCTTGCCATAGCAGGTTATGTAAAAGTAAAAAAAAAAAAATCAAAAACAATGAAAGAATGTAATGGATATGATTATTTCATTATTAGAGTTATGCAGTGTTTAAAGTATCAGTATAGGCACTACCTCTGTGGAAATCAAGAAAAAAAAAGGATGACATATCTCAAGTAATCACACATCTTTCTTAAGAGCTACTCAGTCTGTGCTTATAATGCTTAACCTATAATAGTATAGAAAGAATGATATTTTTACTATTAAATGAAAAGTTTTCAGAGTCAAATGTAGGAGGATGCCTTGTAATTACACAAAATATTACAAGATTCCATTTCATGGAGGCCTAAAATGGGTCTAAAAAGACAGTACTTACACATGGTCGTATAAATGCTGACATTAGTGTTGAAAACAAATGTCATTTAATATTGTTTTACTTTAGCACCTAACAGGTATTACAGAAAAACATTAGTGTGTATTATAATAGCAGTTTTAGGAAAAAAATAGATAGGATGCAACAGCATTTCAACAGCTTTGATTAAAGTCCGTTGCAATGGTCAAAACAGCCAAGTATCCCACTCATAGACACTTCTCCAGTGTTAACTGGATTTGGCCCAAATGTCTAGTGCTCACAGAAGGGCTTGAAGACTGAAATCAGAGACCACAGGGCCTTGCAGTTGTGGGGACAGGGAATGAAAATGCTATGGAAAATTAAACTGCCTACTTTAGGGATGGAAGGGTTGCTTAATTTCCCTCCCCTCTTTCCTCTTGGAAGATGGCTTCCTTCCTGGTGGTGACAGAGCACTTCACAAAGTCAACTTTCAAAGTGAGATATCCGAAGTACTTACACCCTGTTCCCGCCTCACTATTTCTGTGTCTGGCTTCTGGACAGCTTCTTCACTTTGGGGTATTGACACCTGCTGGCCAGCATAAAAATAGCAAACTGTTTTTCTCAGGAACACAGTCCCAGTGCTGGATGCATATGGTTTCATATTCTTTCTCTGCCATATGTTAGAAACTTTCTGATTCAAACTGGCTGGAACTAAAAATCTTAATTTTAAAATTATTTCTTCTTTATAACATATCCGGTTTGGATTTTCTATTACTACTAATGCAAATGCACCCTGAACAATGGAAACATTACCAAGTCTCTCCAAGTTCTCTGGTATGATATAAATGCCAAAATTGCTCCTTATTTTCCAATTTTCATGGATTCTGATAAATCCAAAAAACAATATACTCCAGATTTTGCTGGAAGATAATCTGAAATGAAAGAAAATATAAGGTCCATATATCATATTTCTGTTCTTCCTACACTTATGAAGACCTCCACATCTTCAACTGTTTTTCATTTATGTACCTTTAGACTCTAAACGAAGAACAACATGCTTTTAAACATGTACACAAGTTAAATATTTTCAGTGGAAAACTGGAGACACCAGAGAAAAAGTTCCCAGGGTCAGTTATTGCACAGGAATTATGTTTGGCTTAATCTAAAAAATTTAGAATTTGAGATATCATCAGGGGAAATACAAGATACTTGTTATTTCTGCTTTCACTCTTCAAATAGGTTTTCCTGGGCATCCTCTTCTGCTTATTCTCAGTTAAAGGATGTTGGGTTAAATTGCCCTTTGGTGTGGTCCCATATGAACCCTTTCAAATACTGAAATACGTCTATTAGTGAATACATGATAAATGCTATGACCACTCCTTGCAAACTTGGGTTTAAGGACAAATTTATTTGTATTCCTTTATGATCCTTCTGTAATCCGAGGCTCACAAGACATTTATACTTAACTCTACATCAAAGATTCTCCCAATAACAATTTCCCCAAATATAAAAATAAAACTTCACATTAGATATCTTACTATTGGTAGTCTACCTCTTCTTTTTGACAGACTGTATGTTAAAGAGTCAAGACAAAAAAAGGTAAACACATCAAAGGTGTAAATTCAGTTCTCATCTACAAAGCACATTAATTCCCTGTACAAACGCCTTCGTTTTGGAGATTGAAGAGTAAAACGGTTTTCATTAAATGCAGGATAATCTTATAACATTGTCATTGACTTCACTATTTCCATCAGTTTTTGTCAATATTCCTGAATGATTCTTTGCAACAACAAACAAACAACAACAACAACAACAACAACATCAACAAAGAAAAAAAAAAAAAAGAAAAAAAAAAGAAAACCTAATGTGTTACTTTTTTTACTCTTGATCTTTATTTTGGATAAACTATTGGGTTCAGAAAGCATAAAAATGAATTAGCCATGCGGCTGAGGAAGACTGTAATATGACTGTCATCATATTTTTCACTGCAGGCAAGATGGAACTACTCATTTTCTCCATTTCAGCTCCCTTTATCTCATCCAAACAGTCTGAGCTACTGCAAACTGAAATGGCAACAACGCATGACTGAAAGGACATTGCAGTGCAGTACATTTTTAATGCCAGCTATTTTACATTTCAATTTATACAGAATTTTCTCCACCTTCTCTAGCATTAGCAGACCAGTTTCCTATTCTATTTTATCAGAAGAAAGAGGAGGAATTATATCCATTGCTATATGAGAGGCAGGTATTGAAACATTAATCAGAATGAAATAAAAGAGGGGATGGAAGAAAATTAAAATCTCTCTGTTACCTTCATACATGATAGTAAAATGTTTAAATAAGCAAGCAGTGTAAATCTACACTATGAACAAATAGAAGTGGCATGTTTCTCATTGTTAGAAACTCATAGTCTAAGACAGGACAGGACAATAAAAATCGATAATATCTGTGGAATATTGATGAGCTGAAGAAAGACTGGTCAAGAACAGGTGTGCTGACAGTAAGTGACCTGAACAATCAAAGGGAGAAACATCCTTTCAATACTTCACAAGCAATGAATGAATTTCTTCATCATCGCCATGGGTAAAGTAGGCTTTGTGCTTTATTCCTTTTCCAACATTGTTTTGGAGGAATTGTTCCCTCACCACATGAATCTCTCACCACAGCCAGATTGAGGGTGGGCAGAAAGGAACACGCACTGGTAGTCTTGGCTGCTGGAGTAGAAGTGGAACTCTCTCCATCTGGGAGCCACCTCTCTTCCTTATTGTGGGAGAAATAAAAGGGAGCAGCCACGTGAGCCCCGCCAGCCACACGGCTCCACGCGGCTCCACACGCCTCAGCCACTGTCAGAGACAGCAGTCACTGCCACTGAGCCGAAATGGAGCAGAGCAGCTACTGCCACCTCACAAATCCCACTTCATAAAATCTTGGTGTGAAGTTCCAGCTGATAGGAAGAAGCCTGGAGCCATCTGCTGCTCCAGGACTTTTACCCCACCGTTGGCTGTTTTGTGCAGTCCTGGTCACCTGTTGCTGTTGCCATCCTCCTCTGGAGAGAACCAGAGAAAAGGAGGGAGACCACCCGCTCCATACCAGTGCAGCACCAGGATCCATGCCACCATCTCGACACATAACTTCTTTTTGGACAAAATAGTCTTCCAGGTTTTTGCCTTGACCCTGTTTTCCCATGGTTTTTTTTGTCCGACTGGGGAGGGTGTTAAGCCATAGGAACTTGTCTGCCACAGTTCTTTCTTTGTTCTACCAGGGGTAAGTGGGGAGAACACATGTCGACATCATCTTGTCTGTGCACCAAAGGGGGAAAGACTTGGAACAATATCTGTCTATTATTGGCTTAAATCACTTTGTACTGTTATAGTTGTTCCATTTTAGTAAACTGTTATTTTTTCACTCATACCTTCTCTCATTTTGTCTCTGTTTTGGTGAAATAGGGAGAGATTTTAATAAAAATGGAGGGGACTCGTTTGTTGGAGTCTCCACCCCAACATTGGCCTTAGGCCAAGACAATCATCATCAAGAAAATCTGCCCATACGAATACTCTTACAAATAATGGAGTAAATAAAGCCCAAAAATTAACTGATTGCTTGAAATGTCTCCTCATGTGAAGAAAACACTGGTTAGTAGCTTAGCAAAAATACAAACAGAATTATACAAGGGTGGCTACTTTCCAAAACAAGTACAAATCCAGAATACAGCACATGATAAAAATGAAAACCACAGTGATCGGAAATGTAGGTTGTAACTGATACGAATCACTCTGATGTTCATGATGCTCTTCTCACTTGTCTTGCTTTCATTTGTAATTCTTTTACTTACATGGTCAGTGTAACACTGTTTCGCATATACAGTTGGCATCAGCTTCCAGGTCTTGCTGAAACCAATCAAAATTGTCAGATTTGAAGCTAAGGGAAAGTAAATGAATAACCACGATATCTGGGGAGCTAGCTCAGTTTTCAGTTTGTGTTTAGAAACTGCCTGAACAGGAAAATGTTCTTGGTTATCTTTCTCTGCTTCTTAGTTTTACTGTTCTTGCAATAAATGGAGAGGAAGAGCATTTGGTTGTGTGTCATAGCTGGAAGGGTCCCAGATGACACTTAAATATTCATTGTTTAGAAGAAAAGAGTTCTGGAAACATTATTGATTTGCTAATGTTTCTATCATCCCCGTTACCCCTACTGAGACAAAGAAACAAGGCATGAGCAGACATGAGACTTGTATGATGAGACTTATCTAGTTCAAAGCTAACATACCACCTGAAACCTGGTAACTTTCCTCTTCAGTTTGCAGCATCTCTTTCATGACTGGAGAATCATATTCCTCACATTATTCTTCATATTCTTCAGGATGAAACCAAGCAGCTGCCTTATTTGTAACTAAAAGACAAGAAGAAAAACAAACAGAACCAAACAAACAAAAATAATGAAACCCCAAACCAGTATTAAAGCATTGAGTGAAAATTAGCCAGTATGGAAGCAACTAAGTGAAAAATACAAACTACTAAGTACCTTAAGAAGCATCTGCATATCTTAAGTTTTGCTAGTATTTATGGTCTAAACTCTTGGTTTCCTATCTGCTGACAACTGTGATCCCTGTTTCACTTGCAGGCTTGTTTGGGGTTCAGGAGTTAGGTATTCCAGGCCTATAGAAATGCTAAGTTTCAGCTGTTCCTATTAAATACATGCATGTAAAAGAAAAAAAAATTGTCAAATTCTGTTCTCATGAGTATATGAGGACTTTGTTCAGTAACTGCTTGAATTAAAATGCATAATATACCCTTAGGAGCAGGCACTGGAGACTGGCTCCAGGTCTTTCCCCACTATTTACTTTAATGCAAAGGCATACTCTCTCATGTACGTCAACTTTTAGTGCCCCTTGAATCTTCTGCTCCCAACTGCACAAAGGGTTAGACTTACCACAAGACAGAAAAGCCACCACTGCTTCTGTCTACCCTGTCTGTACTGGTGCTCTCCTGTAACACAGTCGGTGTGTGTAGAGCACACACTACCAAAGGAGTGCACAGACCTTAAACTGACTGCTTTGCCTGGTTACAATGAATCTGTTACATGCCCCAGATAATATCACTTTGGTTTGCATTAAAGGAGTCAGGGATGATTCAACCAGTCCAGACAGTCCTGCCCAAATGCATTGCCTCAGTATGTAAACTCAGGGGAGGCAGTATTTCAGCAAGATCCTACTGTGTGGCACAAACTGTTGGCCTGTTTAAGCACCTGGCCCTTGGCATGTGCTTGTGAATCTCATGTTAGGTCCTCCTGACTTCACTCAGGGTTGAAAATATTCACTGTTGGATCCAGTCTACAGGCTGAATGTTTGAAAGCATGTGCATCTCAGTGCTTAGGTTTCTTTTTGTATTCAGAACTTCTGAAACTCTTGTCCATATCTACTTAGCTGTATCACTGAGTTGATTTAAAAAAGATACATTTATTTTAAGTGTTCTGCCCCTTAATAGACTGTGAATTATCTTGTTTCAGTGGTTCAGAATTTTCAAACTTGATTTTAATTACCCTTAAGTTATAATTTTCATATCTTCTCTAATGTTCGTAATTTGATGAAATATGAGACTGCCAGAGGGCAGAGAAGAATCTATTTACATATACAACAATAAGACAACTCATGAAACAAGAAGAGTCCTTTGTTTAATTTTTATTTTGTGTTTGTTTGCATATCTCTCTGCATGTAGGCTTTGCTTTTTACCTTTCTGAATTTCAGGAGAATTTTGTTAATATACACATTGACGTTTTGCAAACAATGCAGGAAGAAAGGTGGAAACATTTAATCAGTTTAATATTCATTTCAATCACTTCAAAGGTTTCATAAAGCATATATTAAAATGAAAGTTGCTAGTCTATATCAGTGTTTCAATATGTAATACAAGAGCTGTCTCTAAGCCTAGTTTGTAAAGTGAGGACTTTTAAGCACTATTTCTCTTTTTCCTGATAAAGAGTACTACTTTAATGAAAAAGGAACTTTTTGTATTAATTTGGAGTTCTTGCTTTTTGAAGCAATTAGTAAGCAAGAGAAGAGGAAGTTGAATTTTACTCCTGAGTATTCATCAGGTTAGGACAACTAAACCATTTTTGCAAAACTCTATGAAGAGATGCCTGATGGCCTTTGCCATATGATTATTGGCTTTGGGAGTGTCATAGGAGGAAAAGTTCAGTATTCACAACAGGGTTGTATTTACCTCTAGTTACAAGCCACTGAAATATTGTACAGGATCTGTGTGTGAAGATTTAGGATAATTTTTCTTTTTTCCTATTACAAGAAAATTTTCATTCAAGAGGAACCTTAATATTTTTTAATTTCTGACATCACACCAAACCTTATACCTCTGGTTATGACATTTTAGTGTTTGTGAACTCTGGTTAAATTAAATGATTTAACCACTAAACTTGATCTTTCTCTGCAAATGAATTAAGGCAGAATTATGATTATGTAAGTGTCTTGGATAAGTATTTCCATATTTTTACACAGCTGGATATAAATTTGTTCCTCCCTCTGAACTCCCTAGATAAAAAACATTTGGCTTCCTAGCAACCTCATTTGTCCTCAGTCATTCAAATTATTACAACTTAGCTCTAAACCAGTTTGATTTGTAATTATAAAATATTCCTATGTTGCAGATGTATAATTTCTTTTGGTGCAATGCTCAGTAGAAGCAAGAAGGGAGTCAAAACTTGATTGAACAGATTCATGAGCAAATGTCCCTGATTAGAGCAGAGGTTGGACAAGATAACCCCATTATTCTTCATTATTCTGCAGCTCTAGCTATTGAGCACATTCCTGTTTCTGAAGCAGCAGTGTTACAACTACATGGATGCGTACTGTACAGAACAGGTGCCCCACTCTCATCAGTAGAGTCAGTTTGGGCTTCAGCAAGTGACTTCAGCAGAAGCAGATCCTAGTTTCCATTCCAAATATCTGCATTTATTCATTAGTGTAAGTTTACAAGTTCTGATTTTTCATAAAGAAATGCTTGAAGTTGTTTACTAGCTGTTCTACTTCGTTTAAGGCATATGCAAGAGCAAAGTAATCCAAATTCAAGTGACTTGAAACTGCCATTAATCTCTGTCTATGATGAAACTGTTTGTTTCATCTCAAAACCTCACTTAATAGCTTTGCTTTTCTTTTTTGCATTTGCCTATGTCCCTACACTTCATTTTTTCCATGTTTTTTCTCTGACACTTCAAAGAAGAAAAATAGAACATGCAGTGTAAATCAGAATAAGTTTTTCCCTGATACCTACTCTACATTAAAAAAAAATAAATAAAATAAAAACTTAGTACAGAATTTTATGGTTTCCATGGCTGTTACCATCCTGTTGAGTTCAATACCCCAAATGAAGCCTTCAAGAAATAGCCAAACACAAGACTCTGTGTACTTCTAAGTCTGGATATATAACATTTGATATTGCAGTACTTAGTTTATTTGTTGCCACTGATTTACTCAGATATGTCTGAGAACTCGAACTTAAAATGGCCTTTGGCAAGCCACAGAATTTTTATTTTTTTCAATATAATGTCTTTTGCATCTTTTTAAGTCCTTCACTTCCCTGATCTTTACAAAAGAACAGATAGTAATTTAGATTGTAATGACACAAAAACATGTGACTTTCTCCCTACAAACATACACCAGGCAGAGAAGGAGGAGAACAAAAATTTGTAGATGAAAGCACAGAAGTATTCCCCAGTCATGCTGCCTAGTGGTCAGAAACAGTACCAGTTTAGTGGGAGTCAGCTGTTATTGCAAAATCTGTACGTTAATATGACCAGTTGCTTTAGGGAGAGGAAAATGTGTCATAGCTACACTGACAGTATTGCTCTCCTGCCTAAGGAGTACCTGATTGGTTGCAAATCACTGGGTTTCAATAGATTTCTAAAGTAGTGTGTACATAGCAATGTCCAAATTTCATAGTCATCCCTCTCCAGGGTAGGCTGTCACTGTGAAAGACTGAGTAAAATCTGATTTCTCCCTGTTTTTCAGTGTAAAATCTGAACATATTAAGTCTGCTAGAATTTATACAATCAGATCAGGTGTGCTTTTGAGCAGTGTAATTCAAAGTTAGCTTTTGTTTAAACCCAGTATGGTTTTCTATATGAACATGTTAGTCAATAAGGCATTTATGCATCTGTTAAAGACATTTTAAAGTAGCAGGTAATTTGTTTCTAGTATGTTAAATAATATTTGGTTGGAATTTCACGTTTCACAGTAGTTCACTGAAAATGATAGTTTAAGAATATCTTTGTAAACATTTTGTCACTACAGCTAAACATCATAATTTCTTGGAAATTATATGCAAATACCACAAGTGTAACTGCAAGCATGTTTTTGACTAGGCAATTAATATACTATTGTCAAGGACAAGGATTTAGTGGAAGTCAGATGAGATGGAGTTTTGTGACACCAGGTGAACAAGTGTGCCTTATGGGTGCACACCCAAAAAGATGGTAGCTATTTAGGCATCTGTGTTTCCTGCAGCAACACTTGCTAAATTTTACTCCTTACAGTAACTTACTTAGCCTAGTTCCATTACAGATATTCTGAGTGTTTCTACATTGTTGTGGATAGACCCCAGTTTGCCAGGTTCTCAAGATCACATGCTACTAGTTTTAAGGATGAAAGTATTGATACTAGTTACCCAAACCTATTCCTCCACTGTGTGGTGCTTAGGTAGAAAAGAGAAGATCAAATACAGTACTAGTGATAACTGAATTTTTAATGGTGACAAATTGGAAGTAGATTCTTTCAGATGAGGAAGCTGAGCAACTGCCTCACTCACATAACACAAGGAAAATTGAGAAACATATATAAAACCCTTAATGATGAAGTTCCATGATTTAAATGTAAGACTACTTCTCACCTTAAAAATGGTAATAACTATCCTTCAAACAGAGTTACTGGAGAGACCAAAGGAAAGCTGTCTCCAGTCTGAGCAGAACTGATTTTCCCCTGATCTTACATTCTCTTTTTCTCACAAAAATAAATGAGGAATTTCTTATGTCTATCTGCCATCCTTTGGATCTCTGTATGCAGGGCTCCACATCTCAGCTTTAAATGTTCTGAACACTGGAAACTCAAAATGCTAATAACTGTCTTTGCTAAGTATAATTTTCAGAATATGACCAGAGTATTTACACTATTGACTGTACTCTCTGAAATGCAGTGAGAAAGATATCCTGCAGAGACTAAAATAACTGTATCTACTCCCCATGGGTAAAACTGCCATCATCTTTTCCATAGTGCCACTAACTGGCCTGATTACTCTCACAGCGTAGTCAATTTTGGACTGGAACAATTCCACTATCTTCAAAGAAGGTTGTCCTCATTTAAATTTAATCTGAGGAGGAGTGTCAGGCTCCAAATGTGATTTAATCCACAGAAAAATCATAAGAAACTGAAAGTAGGTCAGTTTAAATCTTAAGCTATTTGATTCTGCCTCTTTGAAAGGGAAAAAAAAATTTAGCACTGAAGAAGATAAGTCAAGAGATTTACCAATCATAATTATTTTGAGTTATTCAGATTTTCTCTGCCCTTTACTCCAATGTTTTGAATTTTTTCCAGCTTTCTGCTTTTTTGCTTTACTTCCAGCAAAATGAAATTAGCTCTGAACAAAATCCATATTTTTCAGGCTTAAGGTCTCTGGTTTATAATGGTATTACAGTAGTTTATCAAGGCAGAACCACAAAGTAACTGGTGAGGATCATTCAAAATAAATTAATTAAACATGAACTGTAATACTGGGATATACCTTATATTAGAAGTACTTATTAGCCTTCCAGGACTTCCTTTTCTCTGTCTAAAATGTTGATGCAACAGTGTAAGAGGAATCAGTATGATTTTGAGTATTTGCTCCAAAGCCCTAATAATTACAAAAAGTTATTTGGCACATGACCAAAGTTGTGAAAATATTTCTAAATTAAAAAAAAAAAGTATCTTTTCAAAAAAAAAGAAAAAAAGAAAGAAAAAAAAAAATAAATAAAAGAAAAAGGTGTGACCATCACTTGCCTCACAAGTTATTTTCTAAGCAGAAATAGCAAAACTCGGTGATCACTGAGTTTCTGTCACATAGCACCTCTCCCAAAGACAATAAATTGTATTTTCCTTTCATCCTCTAGATCCTACACTTGTCCTTCATTCTTCCCCACCACTCTGACCAAGGACAAGCCACCATGCAGTTGGTTGATTTAGAGCTGTGGACATAATAATAAACATTCAAAGACCTCTTGGCTAGCTGATTTCTCTCTGCCCAGCTCACAGATAACACCTACTTGCAGCAACAGCAGAAACACAAATCCAGATATCTCCCTAATGTTCTGAGAGTTTTACACCTGTAAGCTTTTGTCAAGTTTGGCTAAATAGGCCAACCTAAAAAAAAATTACTGGAGTGAATGAAAGTAGCTAACATGACTGTAGAAGCCTGATATTGTTAGACTGTCAGGCTAAAAGCATTATCACTTTGTTATTGCAGTCAATGTTATTCTGTTACACTTTGAATCTCATTTGTATTGAGTAGCTTAAAGAACTGCAAAATCACAGAAATCCTGAGCAAGCACGTCCTGTAAATCTCAATAAAAGACAGAGAATCACAGAATCAAATAGTTTGGACAATACTTCTGAGATCATCAAGTCTGTGATCTAACACAGACTTATCAACCTGACCATGGCACTAAGTGCAACATCCAGTCTTTTCTTAAACACCTCCAGGAATGGTGTCTCCATCACCTTCCTAGGCAGTCCATTTCAATGCTCTATCACTCCTTCCATGGAGAACTTCCTCTTAATGTCTAGACTAAACCTCCCCTGGTACAGCTTAAGACTGTGCCCTCCTGTCCTATTGCTGGTTGCCTGGGAGAGGAGACCAATACCCCCCTGGCTACAACCTCCTTTCAGGTAGCTGTACCGAGAGACAAGGTCTGCCCTGAGCCTCCTTTTCTCCAAGCTAAACAACTCCAGCTCCCTCAGCTGCTGCTCACAGGACTTGTGCTCCAGACTTTATCGTTCCCTGGAAGTACTTTCATCTTCTGGTTCTGTGAAAACTTTGTGTGATGTTCTAACAGCTTAATGCAATGCTTCATATAACTTTAACCTTAAATTAAAGCAGAACAATGGAAATACTAAGTTTGCAGTATTATTTATTTGACCTGAGATTGCCTTGGGATTTGTAATAAATTTGAAGGCTGTAGTGCTCTGGAAGAAGCTTTTAGTAATTTTCTAATTTACTGTCTTTGGACATATCTTGAAAAGTAGAGATAGTCAATTTATTTTTATTTCTTTGCTCAGACTTGGACTCTTTTATGCTTACATTGGCAAATACAAAACCATTTATAAGCAAAATAAAGAACAACTTTCCAATAAATTAGTGAGGTTCACAGATGAAAGGGCTAAAGCAGTTAGCTGAAAAAGATTGCATGTAGGACTATTATTACTTAATTTCACGGTGAGTGATGCCTTCAGGAAAAAAAAAAAAAAAAGGCGGTATTGCTCAGTATTAGAAAATAGAATAGTACACATCAAGTATTTTTAAACCTGGGGAGAAATGAGCACTCAAAAACAACTACCCTTAATTTAAATATTATCCACCTTGTCCATAAGCATGTCTGATGGTCAACTGGCACATATTTCCCATGCTGACAGCTACTATCACTCCCTTAATCAATTCAGTTCTACAGTTGAAGCTATTTTTCTTAAAATTTTATATCATAACACAAGGAGATTAACCCTTCTGAAAAAAAAAAAAAAACTAAACTGATTCTGACATAGCCTCTTTGGCATCCAAGTCTCTATCCTGGTCCTTTTTTGATTAAAAAAAAATCTTCCCACACTTAAATAGTTTTTCCTGTCGGATTCTGTATGTGCTTTTCCAGGAAAAGTTCAGTTTTGTTGAAGCAACATGTTCTGATGTAAAAAACCTTTCCGCTGGAAAATCCTCACTAGTTCCAATCTAATTCTCTTCACTGAAGTCTCAAGAGTTACAATATTCATTCCTGCTAAGCTTTCACCATCATTTTAAAATGACCATGCTGCTGTCCTAGAAGTTCTGGGTCCCTTAAATGGCTGTCCCAGAGGTACTTTGCCCATCTAAAAGTTAAAGCTGAAGCTTTCACCCTCCCTGTTTTAAAAATACCTATTCTTGAAGCTGATATGAGTAGGAGCCACATGGCAGAAGTTTCAAATTCTCTTATGTGCTGCAACTTCTTCATGCCCCCTCCAGCCACATAGCACATATGTAACTGTTCAGTACTGCACAGGATCTCCCAGCAGCTGCCCAGTGCTCTCCCCAGCACAGAGGGTGCAGAGCAGGAACAATGCGTCTGATGAGACAAAGCACAGCTTCTTGTCATGTGTCCCCAGCTGTGGTGCCTCTTCCAATCTAACTCAGCCACCCCATGGAGTTTGGGGGATTCACAGTGGTAAAATATTCCTGCTCACTCATGCTTGCAAGATGGGTGTTCATAGGGCTGAGGCTGGCTCTGAAAAAACATCTTGTCTTTCTTTTTCTCCAGAGCCTTCTTTCCATCATTCACTGCTTCATTACAATGTGATCCTGGCTTTGTGCCAGTAGAAGCTCCAACAGGTTTGTGCTACCCATATACAGTAGGAAGTCTACATGTCCCTAGATGTATGTACAAGATGGAAGACAACTAAGCTTTGTCTCTTCAAATATATGCCATGTTTATAAGGAAGTGTTCTATAAGATACTTGTTCAAACTAGTATTTTTCATTATTTCCCGTTTAAAAAAAAAAAAAAAATTAAAATCTAGTATGAAACTGAATGGAGACATATCACCATCCAAGTTAAATCTAAAAGACAAGAAATTCAATACACAGTCAGTAACATTTTGTTGTTTTGTTTAGCTGGGAGATATAAACCACTGCAAATATAGTATAGTACTTAATATATATGGTATATACAATAAAATGCCATGTAAAAGCTTATTTATATGACAGTGACCTTAATGAAAAATAAAAAGGACTTGACAAGGACAGATTTAACGATGTGGAACTCTCATTTAAACTACTTTTTTGTCTCAGGACAATGAGTAAGAATTCATCCATTTCTAAATGGGTGCTTCTAGTAAGAACTCCTATTAACCTCTTGTGAACCTTTTATAAACTGAGGAGTATTGAAAATGTTCTAAACCAGTAAATGGTGAAAATGTGAAATAAATTTTGCAGAAACACAAATCCACTGGGATTTGTTCTTTGAAATCTTTCACCTTGCAGAGATTTGAAGACAAGGACTTTGTTTGTTTCATAATAGGTATTATTTGGAAGATTGATTGCATGGTTGAAAATTGAACTTAGTATTTTTGAAATATGCTTTGTTTAAGACCCTATTATATTTGAACCTCCTTCTGTTTATAGCTCAGTAACTGCTCCACTAGCTTGCAATCAAAAATGCAGCATTTTTTTCCCTCTGTTTATTGTCAGTTTTTCTAGAAAACTATGTATCTTGTTTAATGATTTGCTTCTCAAAATATCTTTCAAGTAATTTAAAACTTTTTCTTTTGAATAAACAAACCTATATGAAGAAAACCTTTAAAAAATTCTTACCCTAAGTGACTGCAAGACTTATGTGCCTATCCAAATACAAGTTCTCATCATGGACTCAGTACAGCCCATGATTCACAAATCCTATGGGATTATTGCAAAGTATTAAAAATATACACACACAGTCATACTTCTAGTCAGTAAAAAGAATGTGAGAAGAAACTACATAAAAGAGAGAAAGGATGCAACTTTCAGAGTTTATGGCTTCATGGAATGAAACAGAATCCACAAAGAAATAGAGTCTTTTATTTCCTGAATTTGTTTTTATTCCCAAGAAGACATTTACTGAACAATTAAACAAACTCCAAAACAGTGTGAGAACCCACTCACTATGGCTCTAAAACACAGCAGAAACGGAGGGACAATCTTTAAATTTAAGATGTATTTCAGGATTAAGATATCACCGTGGGCAGGTGAAAAGATGAAGAACTTCGTTCTTTTTTTCTCATTGACAGATTTTGGAGCATTTGAATCCATAACTGCAACATCAAGTCACATTTACATGTTTGTCCTAATGTGCAGTCACATATAATCATCATGTTCTCTATAGAAAATTCTTGCTTCTCAATATGGAAATATCTCAATATTTTTTCATTTCAAAACTTTGTGAAATTGTTCTCTTGTCTTGGATTTTTTTGTACTGAACATCCAAATAGCCTCTTGGCTCTTCCAGTTTTAACAGTCTCATTTTTAATAGCTTATTTAATTTCTACTTCTATTCCCCCTTTAGTCATTTGTACCACGCTCAACTCTCACATGCAACATAACCTATTCTCTTCAAATAAGTCTCTGTTAAAATCCTATTTCAAGTAAGAACACTCCATTAATTTTTCCACATATGCACATCTTTCATGAATTTATAAAAGTACCCTGCCTTTCTATCTTTTATACCATTAACTCTTCTTAGCAGAGACTATATTTAATTTATCCATTCAGAAGTTGAATAAATATTTGTACGTCCTGTAAAAGCACGACACCCTTTATATATGTTGGGTCATAAACTATGCTAGATATTTTATGTTCACATGGATTTTGTGTATTTTTGAGTTTCCAGTATGTATTTGGCATGTTTATGTTAGGAAGCATGTGTCTGTTAACAGACATGGGGACTTTTGGATAGCAGGCAGCCAGTTGAGAGCTACATAAGCAAAATGGGTGGTCATCTAAGATAGCATGGCACTGTCAGTTACCCATCCCACACTAAGCTATCCTGATTTCTGCGTTTGGAGAAGCAATAAGTATACATGTCAGTTACTAATAAAAGTGAGGAGAGATCATGTCCAAGCAATAACCTCAACACTTCCATCTGCCCCCAATGCAAGAACAGCAAATTCAACTGCTTAATTTGCTTTATCCTAACTTACAGTCTTGCTATCACAACATGGAGTGGATCCTCCTCCTTGAAGAAGCAAATTCAATTTTAACAACACTTCTAATAATCCCTAATCCATAATCTAACATTTCCTCCCACTCACATTACATGTCATTAGTAACCATTCCTGGTATCCATGATATAATAATTCATTAGACTAATATAGCATGCAAAGTTAGTAAGCATTTTAGGACTTTTCCTGTCTGCATGAGGACAAGAAGACCCAGGTTGGTCACTCTCATGTCCACTCCCACCAAGTTTATGGAGCAGACCATCCTGGAAACTATGATAAATCATATGGGAAACAGGGAGATGACTGATGACAGCCAACATGGTTTCACTAAGGGTGAATTGTGACTGGAAAATTTGGTGGCCTTCTATGATGGGGTTAAAGAGTTGGTGGATAAGGGAAAAGTACTGACATCATCTGCCTGGACTTGTGCAAACATATGATATTGTCCCACATTATACCCTTGTCTCTAAACTAGAGGGGCATGGATTTATATTTGATGGATTGACCACCTGAGGAACAAAGTATTGGTTGGATGGTCACTCTCAAAGAGTTGTGGTCAACAGCTCAATGTCCAAGTAGAGATTGCTGTTGAGTGGCTGTGTGAGTTGACACAGGCAAGCAGGCAGCCAGAACAACCACAAAACCACAGCTGAAATGTAAAGAGTAAATTTATTTCATTGCCTCACTAACCAGAGGATCCTAAAGCAATACCTGGCTGGAGCCACAAGTGGGAACACAGGCACCATTAGGCTTAGTCCATCCTAGCAGGCTGCAGGCTAGCTGTTTCCACCAGTTTATCAAAGGTCCATGCACACATCATCATATTGTGATCTTCCCTATGCTTTTTTATGACCTCTGAGTTTTGATCTTCTCTCTTCCAAAATAGGTAGTTCAAATATGTCTGTGAGAGTGCCTCCAAGTCTCTCAAAACCCTCTACATTATCTCTACACAGAAATTCTACTTCTCAAAACAGAGAATAAGCAGCAGTAGGCATAATATTCTTATTATTCTGCAAACCTTGGTATTCCCACTGCAAGGTCACTTAAGCAAATCTACCATCCTCCTTGCCAATCTTCTGCTTTTAACCCTTTCCTCCCAACAGCGGTGATACTCAGACGTTGGTTTGGGACCAATGCTGTTCAACATCTTTATTGGGAACACGATGTTGATTGAGTGCACCCACAGTAAGTTTACTAAGAACACCAAGTTGAATGGTGAGGTCAACACCCTGGGAGGAAAGAATAGTATACAGAGGCATACAAACCTTGACAGGATTGAGAGGTGGGCCCGTGAGAATCACATGAAGTTCAACAAGGTCAAGTGCAAGGTCTTGCACCTGGGTCAGGGCAATCCCAAGCACAAATATAGGTTGTGTGAGCAGTGAATTGAGATCAGCCCTGGGGAGAAGAACTTGGAGAAGCTGGTTGAGTAGAAGTTTGACTTGTCTCAGCAGTGCACAGTTGCAGCCCAGAAAGCAAATTGTACCCTGGTCTGCATCAAAAGAAATGTGACCAGCAGGAAGGTAACAAACTATTGAACAGCAGCTGTGGTATTCCACAGAAGAAAAAAGGCATGAAAGGATGGTGCAGGAGAAATCTACATTGCAAATTATGCTAAGAGCAGGACTTGGTGACTCAATCCAGAACACAGAAAAGTTGTCCATCTTCCAAGATGAGAATGAAATAGAGAAGCACACTCTCATCCCTGAGTGTTACTGCAGTATCATGCCTTCTGTGCTATGACTTTTTATAGAGCTAACATGCATCCATGAACAAAACTTGTCCATCTGTTAGAGAAGAAATCTCTATATTTACATTCTTGTGGCTTTGCTGCAAGAACTCTAAGAGACTATGTCCAGTAGCTTCATGTACAGGCATTTTTCTCCATTATCCAACTCAAGAATTCATTTGTCTTAATTCCTTTCATGATGTTGTTAGAAGGAATGAATAAATGAGCCTAATCTTCGTTCAGGAGGTCTACTGCTCCCCCTTCAGATAGTTGAGATGAATCTCAGCCTCTGCACTGCTTTAAGACAAAGCAAAGAAATGAGAATAAACCTGTTATGTTTAGATGGCCATACAGAGTTTTTGATCACAGTGTTTATTGTCAAAAGAATCCTTTTCCACAGTTCTGTTTTCAAATCCATTAGACAGGTGTGTGACAAAGAGTATATTAACTTAAAAAGGAGAGTAAATAAAGTACACAACAGGATTAAGAAACAGTTAATACAACAAAAAGAGTTGCCAAGAAAGCAACATTATTTAGAGTGTGGTATTAATCAAAGGCTAAAGCATAGTAGGTGGCTGAGGTTATTGCATTTTACTTTCAATGACATGGTTCCTAGGCAGATTTTGTAGGCAGTATACATCTCAAAGCCATTTTTAGCTTTGCATGCTGCTGAGTCCAATGGGAATGCATAAACTTCTCTGTGTAACTCATCCAACAGGATATATTTATTTCATGCTACTGTGTTACAAAGCAGTACAGCAAAATCTGCTTATTCCTTTTCAAAAATAAAACACAACAATTTAAGAAACATCTATATTAAAATATTTGCATATTCTCTATGAAGTACTTATTTCATTTAGAAATAGCAAGATATGATTTTCAGTCTATGTTAAAAGAAACTGTAAAAACATAACTAACCACACTGCTTCTCCTGTGAGTCCAGGGTCATACCTGCATACTTAGAAAATATTTGTTACTTTTTTTTACTTCTCTTGATCCATCAAACCCCATACAACTGAGAGTATATGAAAGAGATTAAGCTTTTGTCCAGTGATGTGATTTTCTGACAATTTTTCCATCACTTGTGCTTGAGGGCACCACTAAAGCAGGAGGATTGCTGAAAGAAGAGCTTGGTTATTTTTAAGAAATGGCAGGACAAATCAGCAATTTTTCTACAAACTACACAGATTTTCAGAACAACCTTGACATGGGAGAGTGGAAACTGAAAGTTTGACTAATGCCTACGATGAAGTTTGATTGATTTCCAGAAGACTGTAATACATACCTATCAACTGCAATGAGGAAGCAAGATTACACAAGAGGAGCCATCTCATACAAAATTATCTACTTGAATAAATTAATACATGAAGAGGTACTATCCAGCAGGAGAGTAGAGACTGCAGCAGTATGCCCAAACCTACTGCATTTGGTTGTAAATTCACCAGACCTGACCCCTAAGTATTCAGGATTGAAATCACAAAAGGTGTTTCTGTGTGCCTTATACTGCAATAGTCATTTAGTGTTTATTGACTTAAAAGGAAAGTAAGCAATAAAATCTCTTTACAGATATAACACTTAAGTCTAACCAAAGAGTATGAAAAGGATGCACCCAATCCTTTACTGGAGTTTTAGAACTACTTTCAAAACATCTCAATGTGTGTATTGGTAAATAACAGAACTCTTCAACTCATGATCTACAAACTAATTTTGGTAAATTATAATTAAAACATATATGTCCATATGACCATTGTCATCCCAGGATGCTGTACATCCTGAACAACATTCAGCTTGTATGGTTTACTTTCTCTGTGACAGATTTGGCAGAACAAAAGTAAAATGATTAGAAGATTAATAGAAAATAAACTAAAATGAAGAAACATCTGAAAGAGACCTGCTGTAACATTCAGCATGATTTTTAAGCAGGAGACCTCACTGGAGCTCTCACAGAACAAGCAAGTCCAGTGATCTCACAACAAAGTGATACTGGATCTCAGGTTCTCTGACCTTGACAAGGCAGGAATCAAGACAGAGTGCCTAATGAAGAATATAGTGTTTAGTGACCGTGGACAAACTGAAGAGGAAATTTAGAAGATTTAAGAGACATTTTGCAAAATGCATGAAGAAAGAAGGAAATTTGGATCATTATGTAAATAAAAATTAATAACTATATGTCATTGCAAGACTCATGGATTTTCTGGGTTGGCATGAGGTTGTGGGTGAAAAGGTGGGAAATTTTTCTAAACTGGTGAAGGAATATGTTTCTCACAATACAAAGGGGTTGAGGATGCAAAAATCCAGGGTAACTGAAGGTATGAGCAGGTGCCATCCTCCATGCTCTTCTTATACACATACATAGAACGAAGTAGAATGGGATTATCCAGGAACTCACAATGCTTTGCTGTTAGTCCACTTCCATCAGTAAGATGCCCTTAAAGATGAGGGGTCTTTGCTAAAGACCAAACAGCCCTGTATAAATAAGCAGGAAAGTTGTAACTAAGAACTTTTTTAGGATTTCAGCTGAAGGAAAAATGACTACTAGTCTGCTACTTTGTAACTCTGGAAAAACTATAATTTTAAAGAGAAACATAAATCTCTTTTCACTGATAAAATTTACAGCCCTTCATAAACTGCTTAATCACAAACTCACTAGTGCTTTTGATTAATGACTAGAGAGAGAAAAACTGTCATATTTTATCTGAATAAGAAATGACAGTTTTGTAGTAGTGAGAGCCATAACCATGCTAACTCTATAACAGAAAGGAAATGGCTTCTTTCCAGCTTTTACTGCACTGATGGAGCTTTAAAATACTAAATACATCTATTTTCCTGGACTGCTAGAACATCATTTTTCCAAGAACAAACTTAAATCTGATATCAAATACACTGGCAAAGTCTAATACATATTAGAGGGCGCGGAGGGGGTGCAGAGAGTGCCCTACTTTAACCATTCCTTTTAATTCTTCAGGTGTTTTTTAAGCATTTTTCTATCCTTAAATAGAAGTAGACTTTCAGTACCAGTGACCCAAAAAGTAAATATTTCATTGCATCTTACCACCAAACATATTATCACTTTTGGAATCTCTTTATCTAGGTTTCTGACCACCACACAATATTTTGGAGTCTAAGAACATTCAAATACAGCTCCTAACACCTAAGATCCAGTCTTTCAAAGACTTATGGACATGGTGAACTTTAAACAAAGAAGCAATTCTATCAAATTCTTTTATTTCACAATTTCAGTGAGGGAATTTATCTTTCTTAGCCATATGAACAAATCTCAGTAGACTCAGAATCAAAGAGCATGATATATGACGGGAAGTAGAAGAATCACTAGTGCATGTAACTGTCTCACACAGCTGTTGTGTGACAAGAACTACCCCAGTGCTACGTGGGGACACAGGAGACAGACTGGTATTTCAAATGGGTGTAAGCTAATTGCAGCTACTTAGAGAATGTTTTGTTGCCCTTCTGCTTAAATTATGTGACAACTGCATAGAGGTAACCTTAAAAAGAAAGAAAGATGCTTCTGTGGAGAGGCGAGAATATTGAGGTTAAAGAGATAATCAACTAAAATGAAAAGAAACCAGGTAAATTTAAAATATTATGGAGTTTAGCAAGGCTCTGGTGGATGTTGTAGGATTTTCTTATCCACAGCATGGAAAAGTCAGAATTAATTATTTTTCATTATGAAAACCTGTGAGTAACAATCTATCAATTTAAAATTTACAAAAAACCCCACCTTTTTATTCACATTGTCATCAAAAAAAGCTCAGTAAAATGGGAACATGAATTCTTCACAGCATTACCTCAACACATGTAAACACTTTCCTGCAAATATAAAATAAATATAGTAGGTTAGCCAAATCAATAAAGGACTTTATCTTTTACCATGAAATGATAATATTTTTAAACCTATCTTACTGTTTAGCAGGAATGACTCTTAATGGTGTAACATCAGCATCTACTGCTTCTGTTAGAGCTGATCACAAGTTACCAGAAGTATAATCAATGTCATACTTGCAAATGAGAGGTCCAGGAGAAGCTAGAAGTGAAGCCTAAACTGCTTGTAGAGTCATTACTCTTCTGCCTTTTATTACTTCCAAATTATTGAATCAAATGAGCTGCCAAAACAAGTCCACTATTAAAACCACACTCTCATGAATTGCAGGCCAGATAGGTCATGGGTGCTATACAGTCAAGGCTTATTCAAAGAATTTTCCTTTTGATTTTCACTCCTACTAGTTTTATATATTTTATCCAACAATTTGAAATGAAATTATTCATAGAAAATTTCCCATCTTTACAAGAAAAACTACCAACTTGTTCTTCTTTTCCCAAATGATGGAAGTGCAGGGCTAGCACTTGCTCTGGCTCTTCTTCAACTTTGTGTTACAGTTAATCTTTAAGCTATAACATGCCCAGTTATACTGATTCAACAGGAGATGTTGAGAAAAGTTCCTTTCATCTTTACAAAAGGTCAGCCTAGTACTGCAGAAGAGTGGGAACTGTGAATATGAATTCCTTTTTGTCAGAGGTCAGAACCAAAGACAGTTCCTGTATTTGAGTTTAGGATAGAATTCACTAGATAATTATATTAAAATATTCTCACTGCTCTCTTTTAGAACAACAGCAAAATAGAAAACTGAAGCCAGTACAGCACTTGGAAGACTTTAATCATGTTAGACATCACTTTTCTGAACCAAGTTGCTTACACAAAAAGTGAGTATTTACCTAACATGAATGTTTTTGTAACACATTTTTTTATCAGAATGAAATGGAATTCTAAGTATCATTAGAAATGGTTTTAAAAAAATGAATTCACATTTCTTCCTCCAGAGGTTTCCCCATTCAAACAACTTATTTGTCAATCATCACAACTGCAAAATTTGCAAAACTAAAAAAGCTAACATTTTAAAAAATAGACTGGCCTTGATTCATCAGTGGCAGGAAAAGGCTCCTTAAACAGTAAATACTTTCAAGTGGAGAAAAATACACTAAGGAAAATGTAAAAATTTGATGGACTGGGTGAAATCAGGGCAAGACCCAGTTCAGCACTTTATCAATTATATCAGAGTAAATCCTTACTTAAAGAGTTGGGTTTTTACTTTGCCAAGGCACTGTTTCTGCAGTATTCAGTTCTCCATTTGTTGTTGTGTTGTTGACTAGATTAGGTAGTTTGTGGCATGCTTTAAATATTTATGTTAGCAAAAACATAAGACACAGCATCACTGCAGTGGGAATAGGATGTTCTGAGGGCACACAGAAAATATGATGGGTTTAGAGGAATACATTACAAACTTCTGAGAACTTTCCTTCTTTTAACAGCACAGTGCATTTCAGCTTTCCAGAAGAGATGCAATTTATAACCAAATTTCTATCTCCATTTCCCTCAGAAAGAAGTGTTAATATATACAAGTGTTAACATTACCGGCATGAAATACCTTAAATTCATAATCCTCTCTTCCTCCCTTCCCCACAGTGATCATTTGCTTGCAAGGGAGTCTAGGAAAGCAGCAGCCACAGATGTTCTTCCTCAACACATATTTCTGTTCTTCCCCACAAGTACATACCTTGCACCTCTGGGTCCTTTTTCATCTAAGTCATGTCATCATTTTTCCAATCCCTCTTCAAGAAAGTGTGTCAGGCTTTTATAATTAAACTAATTGAGAAATAAAGTACACTTCAGGGAAAAAAAAAAAAATAGAGATGTTTGAGAGAAACTCCAGGATTTGAACTTGGTATTTTTAACTATTTCAGTCTCCCTTTAAGTACCTTATACACAGAGAGCTCCCCCGGGAAAATATCCAGCAGATCACATACTGGCAATTTCCCATCTAAATGTTGTGACAGAGAATTTATTTTCTTTTATAGTAATTTATTGTTCCTCCTGGAGATGCAGGGAAATGGGAACAGAAAGGGGACTATGACCTCAGAAGAATAAGATTACTAAATGGCTGCATGTGGCATGAGAGCACTGGTTTTTACATACTTTGCTTTTGACACAAGAATGACCGCTTACACATTCCAAAACATTCCTGTTTAACAATTAAGGTGCTTGAGGAGACACTAATTTGATGGGTATAAATTGTATGGTCTTCCTGGAGGTGTTGCAGGACAGATAACTCTTTCAGTGACCTCACCTTGACTGAGAATCCCCCAAGTAGGTCTTGTGACTGCCTTTCTGGAGGGTCTGTTCTTTTAAGGTGCTAGGTCCAGAGATTCATTTTAGATACTCTTGAGCACTACCTTGACAGATAAAGCTTTTTCATGTGATGAGTCCCATTTTAGGCAGAAACAATGTTGTTACTGAAGAAATTCTGCCCATAAGAACATGTAAGAAATGCAGGCATAAACACCTACAAGTGGTGTCTTTTTTATTCTGAGGGGGGCAAAAAGAGATGCCAAAAAGACAGAAAATAATTTTAGAAAAGCCAGAAATGTTACGTGTATCTTCTACTAGTAGACAAGAACCTTTCCTAATCTTTTAAAACACCTGCAGACGAATGGCATAATTAAACACGAGGAGGCTTACATTTTTCTTCTTATGTCCCATTCCTTTGATTTGCATATCACTTTCATCAAAAGAGCTCAGTAACAAGAAGTGGCATCAGCCATCATAATTTTGGCAGGCTGACAGTCAATTTTGCCACCACCTCCAACCCACCCATCACATTCTGGCATGATTCTATGATCATACCTAAGCTATCCAGGACCTGGTGAAGGCTCTAGAAAATGAATCTTTAGCATATGGCTCCTAATTTAACTAAGCAAGTTTATATAGAGGAATGTAAAAAGGAATAGGAAATATCATTCTGCCTTTTTACAGCCTATTGTCACATCAGTGTTCTGATCTCTATTTTCATTAAGTTGAACAAATCCTATTGATTGTATTTGGCAAATAAAATTGAATTTGGAAGGAAAAATTACAGTTTGCATATCTTGAAGGCCAAAAAAATCAAGATTATTGTGTATTTTCAGATTCCTCCAGACCATAAGACCTATTACTACCTCAAGCTTAGTATGCAGAGGATTTGTGCCAGCATATAAGTTGCAACCTAAGAAAAGTCTTATGAATCAGTGCAAAATTAGATCTATTAAATGGTGAACAATCATCTTTAAGGTAATCATTGTAATTTCTAAAGATACTTCAGTGAATAATAATGTAATAGTTATAGTGCATACATTTGGTCATGACTGTGATAATACACTGAAAGGAAACATATTCCCATTAAAAGCAGGAATTAATTTTTTTTTTTT
>VXAU01005177.1:263332-334283 GCA_013399695.1 Formicarius rufipectus
ATCCAACATTTTCATAGAAAAATACAAACCTCAGTTTAATCTCAGCAACACAAAGAGAAGGTCACTGAGTTAGGAAATGGGGTGGGGGAGGGGGAAGAAGGGGGAAAGGGGAAGTGCATGAAAACCTGAAAGTTCCTAAAGTCAAATAACTTTTCTGTATACTGATGCTATCTTTCTCTAGTAATCAGCTGTGATACAATAATACACAGCCAATGATACATGCCAGAAAAATTTACTCTATCTGGAATAATAAATGCTCCTGGGTTTATTAACACTATGTTGTTACATGGTACTGTGAACACCTGGGAGTCCCCATGCATTTCTCTTTCTTCAAAGGCCACTCTGTTAAAGCTGAGATAAAGCAAGGTAAGGGTACACAAGGATTTGGTTCACGGATCTAAGTCAATAAGCATGGGAGGAAGTTATTATTTTGCAGTGAAGGTTGTTACCATCTCAGTATTTTATCTGTTATCGTGGTAGGGTAGCTCAAAACATACCAGGAACATCAGCCAAACAAAAGGTTTAGGTACAAGCATTACTAACTCAGAGATACAAAGTGGCTTGTGAGAGGTAGCACTGAGCAAGTCAGCTCTGGGAACAGGTAGCAGCAGAACTGTAAGCTAAGCAACTGGGTTTGTACAGAGGATATGAAGATACCAGTTTTTGATTTCAGCATCCAAGCCCTTTTGTGAATCCATCTGGAAATACACACAGAAGATCCAGGAACAACAGCCAACGTGTGTCAACTTGGTTAATCAAATTCTTTCAAAAATGTTGCGAACATCAAACCACCCTTATCATTCTCAGCAATAAGCATCTACAGTTTCTAATCCTGTTTATCATTTTAAGGATGAAAATAAAAGAACAGATGATCCACAGAAAGCAGAGGCCAATAATAAAGCAGAACCCATACCAAAGCAACAAGGTCAGTAATAAGCTATTTATGAGTATTCAAAGATTATCTGGACAAAATATATGTTTAATATACAGGGTTGTAAATAGACCTGTTGTTCTTCTAAGTGCTCTGGCAGAAGCTCTTATTTTTTAATTTGTGGAATAAATTAAGATCTCTGAAGTGTCATTGACCCTAGACCAAAGATTTGTTACAAAAATAGGAGCAGTACCCAACAATAACAAAAGGCAACAAGCTTTTAAGCACACAGTCTCCTCATGAATTTATCGACTTGAATCAGTTGGTTTAAGAAAATCTATTTCCTCTTACTATGAGTTGACTTCTTAGAAATCTTACTTTAAAATAAAGGTATTTAGTAGCTTAAGAAAGAAAATTGCATATTTCAATGTACCTTTTGGATATTAAAAAAAAAAAGCAAACACAAAGGTGAGACAGGCTTTATCTGATATTCAAATATTTCACAGAACAGCCATTTAAAATTATAAAAAAAAAAAAAAAGTGATGTCTTTTAAAATATTTACCATCACCATTCAGAAAACATTCAGAACTAGAATACAGGAACATAGAGCTCAGGGCGGTAAAACAGGTAATTTGCCTAAGAAGCTGGTTTCTAAAAGCAGAGGCAGCTGGTCATAGTTATTCTGCTCCTTCTTCCACCATCTCCAATAGTCAAGCCTGTTTTACTTATACCAGAGCCAAAGCAACTCCTACAGCAGCCTACCAAAATAAAGGCTCAGGATGGGTGAAGAAGCAACTATTGTTGGGCCATGTTCCCTCTTCCCTCCCTCACAGCCTCAGTGGTGCAGCTCTTTTCCATCCTCCAGTACTGGAGAAAAACCCAGCCTCCAGTTGTCCTGTCATCTCATGGGGTTTTTCTGGGAGAGCAGTTCTTTTCACTGAAGTAGCTAAGCAAAGACTGAGGAACCTCCAACGTTCTGTGATAAAGATCAGTTAAAGAGAGAGTACAGACTAGAAAAAGACTACGTGGAAATTTCACAATCCTTGTGTTTTGTGTAATCATGGCAAGTATCACAATTCCTTTCCTTGTATAATGAAACTTTTAACAAAGTCATTTTAATGCAATTATCCTGTTACACAAAGTCTGTAGCATGAAATCAAGGGAAGACAAAGTCTGACATAGATTAACTGTATTGTAACATGAATTAACTGACATGAATTACTGTCCTGTGCAGACCCAGGAGTTGGACTCGATGATCCTTGCGGGTCCCTTCTAGCTCAGCATATTTTGTGATTCTGTGATACCTTTTTTTCCCATCTAAAATAAAAAATAAATGGTGGCATAGTAGCAACTACATTATTAATTGCTTTAGGAAAGTATAGTAGCATAGTTAGGCTCCATGTGTTTTTGGGGTATTTTTAAATTCATGATTTTCTGGAAGGTATTTCAAGTCTCATTTTCAAACAGCCACAAGAAAGTGTGGCTACTAATGAGTTAGCAAGTCAACATCTATACAAGCCAGAGAATTTACTCAGGCACTACACCTCAGGAAAAGCTTATGAATTCCTGTATGCAAGTCCTTATCATCTGAGTCAAATAAGGAACTCTATTATCTGTGGGCAGAAGAGGGAGGCTGGTCTCAAGCAGGTCACGAGAGGGTCTAGATAAAAGTCCTGTAAAATGTTTTGAACTTTGTATCAGATCTAAAATCACGTGGATAGCTGCTGGAAGAAGGAAATAAGAACATCTGTGGGAAAGCAAGGACTAGAGACTAGAGAAAGCATTTTATGATGTTGTACAAATTTGGAGAGAATTATTAAAAGCACATCCTGGGCTCAAACAACATCAGTTAATTTGGCCAATTCTGTTAGGGGTAACAAAAAGTCCTTCTATAAATACATTAATAGCAAAAGGAGAAGCAAAGAAAGCCTCCATTCTCTATTGGACTTGGAGGGGAATACAATTAACAAAGATGAGGAGAAGGCTGAGGTACTTAACACTTACTTTGCCTCAGGGGTGGTGGATTCACCATCCCTGGAGGTTTTTAAACTGAGATTGGACATGGTACTGAGTGCCATGATCTAGTAAACAGACTGGAGTTGGACCAAGGGTTGGACTCGATCATCTTGGAGGTCTTTTCCAAGCCAATTGATTCTATGATTCTATGATTCAGTTAATGGAGATCAGGAAAATGGAGAACTTCGAATGAGTTAGAGAAAAGCCTTTCCATAGTCTCTCATTAGCCTCTCTGGTATAATCAGAATAAAATAAACCAGTAAAGCCAATAATCATTGTATCAGTTTGCAGTTCCATAGTCCTAAACACAAATCAACATCCCCCTTCTTTTCACATGGCCAAAACCAGCCATCACCTTCTCCCTTTCTCTTCGCATTTCACAAAGCATCATAATGTTCCCAGAACAGATGAGAATTCAGCAGGAGGCACCACTGGAACCTGTTTGATTAAAACTTGGCCATTTACCTCACTCAGCAATGCCTGATACTTTTGGCTTCTTGTTGGCCTCATTTCCACCTCCTCAGTTGCCCTCTCTCACTAGCTTGCCTTGTGATTAATTCTCTGCATAATTAGTACACTCTGTAATTAATTCTCTGTGCTTAGTCAGTTTGTTCCATAATGGATTACTTTTTCTATTTTATTCCCTGCATTATTTTTGTGTATTTAACAAAGTGTGAGTCACCTAATTAGTGGTTCTCCGTGATATTGAATCCAATTGCTGTAGTTTCTTTGCATATTTATCACCTTCCATAACTGACTGGCTATACAAATGCTTCCCTTGTTTCACCCACTGCGGTTCAATAGCTCTGTTGGTGGTTATGCTATTTAGAAGGGCGCATCCAACCTCCACCTGCTAGCTGCTGACTGCATTATCATTCTCACTTTCACAATTTTTTTCACCCTTCTAACAGCTAATTCCAATATTATTCTTTCCAACAGCCCTTTTCTTTCCCTTTTTCTGAACATTCTCAGCATCACATTTAAGTACTACTTTTCTGAAGTCTACTCTCATCCTCCTCTCATTTTTCACTTACTAAACTTTTTTCAATATTCTGGTTTTTGGTCTTCCTAATTCTACTAACTCAACAAGTATCTCAAAGTTTTTTTTCCAGAATCACAGTCACATTTATTCAGCTTTTACTGAAGTCAATGTTGACATTGCTTTGCTCCTGGTAAGACTTGGTAGGAGTGAGAAAGCTAAACTAAAACTATCATAAGGATTTCTATATGTGCTGAAGTTGCACCTCTGGATAATAAAGTAGACAGAACACCCCATCTGGGAGACTACCATGTTGATGTTCCACAATATTCAGTATTTTCAGAGCCTAAATGCTCTGTAAAGCATCTCAAGTGAGCAGTGCAGTGACTCAAAGGAAGGGCTGCTCAAATGGAACTTCACTCTAGGCTCTCCCACTTCTGTTCAAGTACTCACTTGAGTCAAATAAGGAATAATTCACTTTTCCACTAAATGTTTAACTAACTAACAAGAAAACAAACAAACAAAGAAACAAACAAAAACCCAAACAAAAACAGCCAAACAAAACAAGGCAGGGAAAAAGAAGGAAAAAAAAAAAAAAGGCAAATGTTGATAGCTGCTCCCTTTCATATATAAGCCTAGCTGTTATATCTTGTCTCTTTCATAATAAGGGAGTTCAAACCCATATCTCTCACATTCCTGAAGAGTTCCCTGGTCACCCATCTGAAAACTAGACTAGAGAGATGTGGGAGGAAATTCTGTGGCCTTTCTAATCACTGGGCTATTTTGCAGAAAAGAATGCAAAACCCTGTGAAATGCAAGATAGAACACAAAGTGGAGGTAGAACAAAATAGTAACTGTGTAGGAGAAAGGAAGAACTTTGATTTCAGTATGCATTTATATTATAACATTGTTGAATCATTGAAGAAAGGAAAAATAATTCTCCCAGCAGGTATTTCATCCTATTGCAAATAAATAAGGCCCAGAATCAAGATCTCCCCTTCTCAGAGGAAAGTTTTGATCACTGGCTGCTATATAAAAATGGTCACTCTCTTTTACTGTAGATAGAAATAAAGCAGATCTATTTATTGAGGGTACCAAAATCCTGCTGCTGTAAAACCCTGGCTAATTCTGGATAATTAGGTACTAGCTAAATCTACATGGACTGCCACTGAGTTATAAGCCTCTGAGAAGGGTGATTTAAGTTAGATGAGAAATTTTCCAGCTAAAACCTCCCTTTGGCCTGTTATGAATTTGACTCTTAAGCTGCTTTTAAGCAGCTTTACAAAACCTGTCCACCAGCACCTCAAAATCCAAGGTTAAATAAGTGGTTAGTATTTCAAAAAATACAAATTAAGTATATGATATAGTATGCTGCAGTCCAGTGAACTAAACCTGCCAGTCCATAGAGACTTTGAAATAATCTTATTCCTCACTGCTTTATCTTTTATGCTCTTTACTGTCTCTCAGAAAACAGCCAGCTATTATTCCCATAAAATGTTTTTTTTAAAGATTACCAAGAACTTGAATATGTTTGATCAGCTTGCTTTCACTGCTGCTGATGTGAAGTCTTTTAATTCCTCTCAGATCTTCATTTTTCACATGAGTGACAGGTCTAAATGCTAGGAAAACAAATTCATTTTCTTTATACAATCTTTCTTTCTTTACAAAGAAAATAAACTTTTGTTAGCCACTGAAGTTGAGGGTTGAGTTACTGATTGTTTTGCTTCACCTGCTCTGATTTCTGAATGTTTTTCCCCTGCACATAGCATTTGTTAAAAAAATTTTGCTTGTAAAGTCACAAAGCTGTCTATTTGTAATGTCAGAGCTGAAGTCTCTTCTCTTCTTCATCCATAGGTTTCCTGTGTGTTTGTTTTTTCTTGACATCTTCATGACCCTAAATAACTTTCAGATATTTATGGATAGCTCAAGGACACCTCTGGGAGGCAAGGGCAATCAGGCAAAATAGTAACTATGTCAGATGTATCACAGGAAGTTTGTAGACTACTTCTCTCATTCCCATTCTACTGCTTCAAATGTAAAGTCAGGCTTTATTCTGACTATTTAAGAGAACCTGTTCTCTACATTACTTTGCAGGCAATACCACTTAAGAGACATTTTGAGACTTTTAGCTTATTTTGAAAATTTTAACACTTTACAATAAGGAGAAATGGCCAAAAATAATCACTGATTTTAAATGTTCACAATTATATTTCTAAGGGATATATATCACTGCTAAATATCACCACTCAAACATTAACCACTCTCTTCTATTAGCAGGCTCTACTCATGTGTTTATGCAGTGTGTCTGTTTCAAACAATGCTGTCTACCCTCTGATATTTTCATGCACCATTATAATTGCCAATATTTGTATATTAACTAAAATAGTTAATGACGAGCATGTCACATTTAACCCCTGCCAGAAACCAAGTCCCACACAGGCTGTCACTCAACTCCCCTATCAGCTGGATCAGGGAGAGAATTAAAAAGCTAAAAAACTCATGGGTTGAGATAACCACAGTTTAAAGGTATGTAGACAAGCAAAGCAAAACAAGGAATGACTTTACTGTTTCCCACGGTCAGGCAGGTGTTCTGTCACCTCCAGGAGAGCAGGGGCCCATCACACATAACAGTTACTTGGAAAGACAAATGCCATCACTGCAAACTTCATTTCTCCTTCTTTCCCTCACTTTATATACTGAGCATAATGTCATATGTTCCATGTCCCTTTGGTCAGTTTGGGTCAGCTGTCCTGGCTGTGTCATCTCCCACCCTCCCATGCAACCCCAGTCTCCTCATCAGTATGGCAATGAGAAAAGCAGAAAAGGCCTTAGCTCTGTGCGAACACAACCAACAATAATAAAAACTTCTCTATATTATTAGCCCTGTGCCCAGCACAAATCCAAACCATAACCCCATAACAGCCACTATGAAGAAAATTAACTCTACCCCAGGCAAAACTGGAACAGAGCATGAGCATCAAGATACACAAGGTTTCCAGGCAACCAGTAAAAGTATGTATTAAACAGAAGAAAATAAAAAATTCCTTTATCTTTGTTTTTTTCTCTACCATGACTAATTCTCTGTGTTTCTGCTGAGTATTGAAAAGCTGATCAAGACAGTTCAGGCCCCTCCAGTTTTTCAGGTCTATTTTCATTACTGAAGGAACACAAAAAAACCCAAACCTTTAAATGTTCTTTAAATGAACATTGCTTTAATGCAATTAATCCTGATAATAAACATCAGAACTGAATGTTAACATTTTCAACTGTATTACATACATAGCAAGTCTATTAACTATATTGAGCAAGACACATCATTGTGAGATGATATAGTAGTTGTTAAGCATCAGTGTATTTTAAAACGCTTACATTTCTGTAAAAGACAATAAGGAAATAGCAGTAGAAGAAAGTATTTGACCATACATTTCATTCATATAAAATAGACATTATACCAAGATGTTCTGGTGAAAATACTGCTTTTATCCTAGGGGAAAAAAAATGCGAGGGAGTCAATGTTTTGTAAATCATCCTGTAAAAAAATATATTGTGTATTCAAAATGAAGTGAGATTATGTAAGCCAGTGATCAGGTTGTGCTAAAATGTGCTTTTGAACGACCAAAAGAAGTCCAGGGAACTCTGCTTTCTATATAAGGAACTGCTAACTTCTACCTTCATATATACCCAACCACATAGATGGGAGTGGAAGCAAGACTGCTTGAACAAAGCAGTGGAGCTGGCTGGGAATTCTAGGGAAGAAATTCTTCCCTTCCTGAAGTATGGCAAAGCAAAAGCACTTTTTCTGTTCTGTACTCAAACTGCTACTATCTAGCTGCTGACACATTATTATTTTCAATAAGGTTAATAATACATTTGTGATCATAAAGGCCAGTTATTATGGCTATGAAATGTGAACCTGGACACAAGCAATCCAAGAAACACAAATTTTAAAGCTAGTCTAGTGACCCTATGTTTTATTACTTTCTGGAAGAAAGTCCCTTCAGATTGTCTGACTGCTACTGATGATGAATTACCAGCAGGGCTGGTGGTCTCCACAGTACAAAGTGCTTTTTCTTCTGTCCCTGAGCCTCCTGCTGCTGTTTGCAGCTGCTTGCTCAGGCAGTCTCCTCCCTTGCCCTGAACAGCAGGCAGGCACCTCAGCACTTTAGTCTCCACTCTGACTTTTGGAGTGAGTAAGAGAAAGGTGCTGTCCTAGTCAGGCTGGAGAGGTGGTAATCACCTTTTACAAATCTAGGGCTTTTGAATAACACCAGTAGCTGCAGAAATAGGATTGGGAAGCAAAAGAAATGATGAATTAGAGTAAAATAACAGACTTAATCTGCCGTTCTGTTTTCTAATTGCTTATTATGGTGGCAAATAAAACCTTATGCTCTACTGATGGGAGGATCATGACAATATTCATGGCCAAAGAATAAGATGCTTTTTTTCCTATCCTAATTCTCTCCTTGAAGAATCAAAACTGAAAAATGAGAAAAATCTGAAAGAACTAAACAAATGGGTCTTATAACTTGCATCTCGCTCCTTGCCCCTTGCTGTCCTAGTATAACAGTATGGTATGAGGAAGCTTCAGTGGACCTCTAAATTTAATTAGATATCTTTTCCAATGATTCCATTAAGCCTCGTTTTGCCCTCAAAGTAATACTTCCACAACAGTCACTTTCCCCTTCCATCTTAAAACAGAACCAGCAATGCTTGTTGCAATTCAGTTTTAAAATATATATTTTTTACAGGCAAGTCAAAAGCTAGAGTGTGTAGTCACTAGTGAGCTACATTCCTCAACTCCCACTACTATTGACAACTTAACTTACCTTTATTTTAGTATAATGGGAATAACAGTAATTTAGAAAACCTCAAATCCTTTATTTTGTTGAGTGAACATGTGTCTATATGTTTTTAAAATTGCTTCCATTGTTGATGCCTCACGATGATTTTGCCTCTTTTTCTCGCATGCATGATTTCTTTACCATTTGACCAAAGTTATATGGACAAACAGAAGATTTCTTTGTTGTCCTGTAAGCCTGCCATCTACATGATGGATCATTATTTATTCTGGAAACTAACTGCTGTACTCCAAATTTTCCCTAAAATGACTACCATGCTGTTCTTAAGGGTATTCCTTTGGGATTGACCTTATAAGTCAGAGGACTATGAACTAGATTTAAGCAGTGAAGTGCAACTGTTTTATTTTAAGTGTGACTATGCAGACAGCCCTCACAATTTCACAAAGAAAGAAACACTGAAACTTGACACACAGCTGGCAATGATGCTAGGCCCTGATATCCTAATCTTAATGCAAATAAGCCCTGTACTGCTCCCAGAAGTTTAGGAATTCTAGTACGTGAAAGTTTGGAATATTCACAAGATTATAAGGTTTTCCACCAGTCTGAGTCCAATCAGCATTTAATGGTCAGTGTGGGTCAGACTGAATACCCTGAGAATATCTAGCAGGCTGAGAAGCCACTATCCTTCTGCAATGGAATTCTTGCAAGCACCATTTATTTTTAACTTTCTGTTCTTTGCTTCTCATACATGTTTTCATTTCAGAGAAGGATACTCTTATTCAGAAGCCTGTTATATCAAATAATGTGGCCACACTGACACTTCAAATATTTCAAATGAGGGATGCCCTTCTGAACAAAAGTCTGATTGTACACTACTGTGCTCTGCTTTTTCCACTGAAAATCTGTAGGAACACATAACTGGGTTCCTATAAAATAAAACAAAACCAGAAGAAGCACTCCATGAGTCAAACTACTTTACTTGAGCTGCTGATTTTCACTAATTTCAGAGCATCTCAATAGACCTCATTTAAAATACGTCTCCCAGATATGCCTGATATTTATATCTTGTGGATATAAATTGGATGCTATGCCTTCAGCACCATTTCACTGTTCTCATTGTTCATATCAGGTTGTTTCCTATGTTATTATAGACACAACTAGGACCAACTACTCTAACAAAGAAAATTCCCAAAGTGAGATGATTACAGAAATGTTGAGATTTACCTTGCTGTCACTCTTGATTGAGTACATGGCTTTTTGGTTGGTGGAGTCAGGGCAGAAAGAACTGGGAAACTACAAGACATGAATTCAGAAAGGAGCAGAAACTGCATCAAGTGTTGATTTTTTTGGCTCTTGTATCTTCTTTGATACATCATCTCATGATGATCGCAAAATCTCAGGAGCATTGTGCTACAAGGTGAGCACAAAGTCACTAGTATAATTTGTAGAGATCCCCTGGGGAAAGGGTTAAATAGAAATCTAACAAGTTAGACTTCACTAACAAGACCCACAAATTAATCAGTTATAAATAGGTTAAATCCCCCTATATTTTCTGTAACTGTAGCTCCATGCAATGCCTAGGAGAAAAAAACTAATATTTCACTGTGAGAATGTATTCACTGTGTTGGAAGCCTGAACCCATTTTAAAATTCCTCCTTCCTAAAAAAAAAACAAACAACAAAACCAAAAACAAACAAACAAACAAAAAAACCCCAAACAAACAAAAAACCAACAACAACAAAAACAAAAACAAAAAACAGTCTTTTTGACTGGATCTTCCAGGAAAGTGTTTTGAACCCCTGAAATTGAATGGTGGAAACTCTTTAATATTCTCTTGAACCTTCCTGGGGATAAGAACAGCAAGAGCCCTCTTTGCAGTTTTTGTTTCCTTGAATGTGTGCTATTGTGTAATTTGAAAATCACTGGCAGATCCTTCAGGTAACATTCATGAAACATTCTCTAATGATATATTTTCAACAGACTTTTCCTCAAGATAGTACTGCAGTACTGACTAGCTGCAGAAAGGAACAATAATCTTCATTTCCACTGAGTGGGCAAGATACTGTTATCAATTTAAGCCATAAAATTCAATTGAATGTCAGTTTTAAATGGATTTCCTCACAAAAATCTTCACACCTTACAGATGATAAGTGATATAAACCCTGCATACCAATTCTTCATGCTCAGTTGTGCTACATTTCTCCAAGGCACTGTGTGAAAATTAATCCCTTAACTTGTTATGTCAAAACCCAGTTAACCAGCATGTTGGGGAATATGGATTTCTTTTTCTCTCTTCAATTCCTTGTCAGATTGTGGATTGAGCATTTCTGGCATCCACAAACACTTCTGCCTAGGTCTTCTCCTTGATCCTATTTAAGAAATGAATTCCTGTAAGAGTAGCAGGACTCACACAATGTTCTTGCTTCTTAACATAAATGCTAAGAAAAAAATACTAGAAATGCCCATTGGTCCTGTCATTGTCTATGTGGTAAAAGTCTGAAACTCAGCCCAAGAAACATAGTGTCTGTTCTTAATAGATACTTGGAAGAACATATGGTCCAAAATCTGAATAAATGGTGATAGGAGAATAGTCTGGTATGTCAAATGCTGTAAACAAACTGACCCACAGTCCTTCACAAAATTTTGCTTCAATGTGACAGCATCTTCCTGCTGAGTATCTTAACAGTTTAGTACCTTTACCACTCTGAAATGAATAGCTCCCTGAATATGGAGCTTAAATATCAGAAAAGTAATCTTACACTATCTATCCAAATAGCCAAGGTTTGATTTTCTTTGAGATGTCTTGAACTAATAATCTTACAATATCTATCCAAATAGACAAAGTTTGATTTTCTTTAAGATGTCTTGAACTTAAAACACGGAATACCCAACAGGTTCCTGATGTGTTTGCTGAAAGGTTTAGGTGCCAAATTTCTCCTCTACAATATGGTACTTAAAGTATTTATGATGGCTGAGTTTGTTTTTCACTTATGCAAAGTGTCAGACTGATGAAAGCAATCAAATTATTTTTTAACACAAAAATTTAAAACAAAGATATTAGACTAATTGTAAAAAATCATTACTTAAGGCCCCTTAAATGGCAAGATACTACATCATTTATTTCAAACTCCACAAGCTTCCTGCTTTAGATTCCTTAAAAAAAGTTACTTGTAACAAAAATGAAGACATAGACTAGCCAAAGTATGACATACTCACATCCTTAATGATATATTTTGTTCATAATTTAGTCATCAACAAACAGGATTGTCATGGCAGCTGAAACAACAGCATTTTTAATGCAGTTCAAACACTGCAGTATAAATAATGTTATTAGCATTTCTATGCATAAGCAAATATGTTACTCTTCATTTTCTTCCTGTATTTCACAAGGCATTTCTGGGCAGATCTATCTATCTGTCCTCTAAAATTTTTTAAAAAATAAACACACACTAAAATTCTATCATACTGCATGAGTTTTTGTCCCTCAGAAATATAGAAGAGCTCTGTACTGACCATTGTTAAGCTGGTTACTGATGCATCTCGTTTAAAATCCACAAGTAAATTACATATTCTAAGAGGTGTACTTATCATAAATGTGTTCTGTACAGATGGCATTGAAATGGATTTATGCAGGAAATTGTTCAGAGATCAGGTCCCAGAAGCAGTGTCATATAGAACTTGTCCACTGAAGAAATAATGTCGGACAAAAATGTGATTCCTTCAAAAATATTAATAAAATTCTTTAAAATTTTTATTCAAAAAATTTAAACCTTTTTTCTAGATACAGGATCAGCAAAAGTACCTGAGCCTTCAAAACCTGAAAATTCAACAGAACCAGCTAAGACAACTCAACAGGAAGATCATCAACTCAAAGATGGAAAAGAAGATGTGAAGTGAGTAAATTCAATTTAAAAATTTGAAGTTTTTTCCCTGGCATCCTGACTTAATATTTTTGTGTGCCATTTATTAATTCTTTAGAATTCCCTCTTGTAAGAGTCTGAAAAGCTTTATTTCAATTCTAAGGCAACACATATATGAGGCATTCATTTAGTATGTGCATTTGATAGTTTGTTGTGTCCATCATCCTAAATTGGAGGAAGGAGAAAAAGGATTTGCTCAACTACCGTAATATGCTAATTTTAACAGTGCTGCTGCTCAAGTATTATAACTCTACCTTAGCAAAGAAGAAAGTCACAGAATGCTGCACTGAATATCTGGAATGTTTGTCACATAATTCTGACTTAAGGCTTCTTTTACCCTGCACATTTTTTTTCTGAATTATACCATTAAATCAGCATTAGTCTGCACAACCAGAGGGTTAGTACTATCTCTTCCTGAGAAGATACCAATAAATTAAACAATATTACTTCAGGGGGAAATACAGCATCATTCAACCTTTGGAAAAAGCTGAGGTAACTGTTCTGCTAAAATGGAAATAAATATAATACCTAGAAAACAATAATCTAGGAAAAATCTATATTAATTGCAGAAGCACAGATTGACAAATTTGTAGATTCATGGAATTATTTGGGTTGGAAGGGTTCTTTAAAGGTCATCTAGTCCAATTCCTCTGCAACGAGGAAGGACAACTGCAGCTGGATCAGGTTGTTCAGGGCCCCATCCCACCAGGCCTTGAATGTTGCCAGAGATGGGGCATCCACCATCTCCCGTGGGTAACCTGTGCCAGTGTTCCAGCACCCTTGTCATAAAAAATTTATTCCTTATAGCTAGTCTAAATCTGCCCTCTTCGAGTTTAAAACAGCTTGTCATACTACAACAAGACCTGATGAAATATTTGTCCCCATCTTTTTTGTGTGCTTTTTTGAAGAGCTAAAAGGCCACCAAAGAAGGTCTCCCTGAAGCCTTCTCTTCTCCATGCTGAAACACTACAACTTTCTCATCCTTTCCTCTTAGGAGAGGTGCTCCAGTTTTTGATCATGTTTGTGGCTCTCCTCTGGACCTGCTACAACAGGTCTACGTCTCTGCCACACTGAGGACTCCAGTGCCAAACACAGTGCTCCAAGTAGAGCAGAGTGGAGAGGAAGAATCAGCTCTTGCAACCTGCTGACAACATTTCTATAGATGCAGTCCAGAATACAACTGGTTTTCTTGGCTGAAAGTGTATATAGCCAAGTTATATCTAGCTTTTCAACCACTACTACCCCCAAGTCCTTCTCCCTAGGGCTGGTCTTCATCCCTTCATTCCCCAACCCATATTGATATTAGAGGTTGCCCCAAGTCAGAACTTTGCACTTGGCCTTGCTGAACCTCATGAAATTCCCTTGGGCCCACTTCTCAAGCTTGTCCAGATCCCTTTGAAGGCCGCCCAGCCTTCAGGTCTGTTAACTGTAGCACTCAGCTTGGTGTCATCTGCAAACTTGTTGAGGCTGCACTTAATGCCACTGTCTGTGTCATTGCTGAAGATAAAGACCTTCATAGATCTTTATAGATCTTCAGAAGGAATAAGGTCCAAACTCCTGTCAAGAGCAGTTAGAAGTTAGACCCAATTCCCACTCAGATCAGGTCGCCTAGAGATTTGTTCAGTATAATTGTAAAAGTGTATCTCCAAGAATGGAGGTTCTACAGTTTACATGGGCTTTTAGGTCCACCGTTTGACCACCTTTATTATAAAAATGAAATAGAATTACATTTTTCTTTCCTTTAAATTGCTTCCGTTGTCTCTTATCCTTTCGCTGTTCACCTCCATTATTTTTTCCAAATCAAAGCAAGCAGTTAGCCTCCATTGTGGCAAGAACACACTGTGGATTCATATTCATTTTGTTGTCTACCAGAACTCCTAGATACTTTCATGAAAAGCTGTTTTCTATTCAGTCAGCTCAAAGCCTTTACTTTCACAAGGGTTATTGCCTTTCATGTATGGAAACTTGCAATTCCTTTGCTAAGCTTCATGAAGTTCCTGCCTTTTGAGATCACTTTGAATAAAGACAAACAGATACATTCAGGCCAGAACAGGGTAGAAAGTTCTCCTAATTGTCTTCCCCTTCTATTATTTTTATTATCCTACTGACACAAAACTAAAGTCTTTCCCTGACAGGTAATTTATAGAGATCATTACGTATTTCCTTTCCTTTAGCAAGACAGATTTTGTACTGGACTGACAAAGAATAATCAAGCAAAATGCTACTGCACAAGTTTCTATAAAATAATACATGCAGTTAGAAATTACTCAGACTAGAAAGAATGGAAATGTTATCAGTAAGCAATTTGAATGTGAATTAGTAGGTAGAAAATGAAAACCTAGATAAAGAATTTCCTCTTTTGCCTTTGTACACCATGCTATTAGACACTTACAGTTCCACTGGCAAATCCTGTAACCATGGTTAACATAATTCATGCTTATGAAACAAAGGGGTATGTGGCTTATTAGTAGAAACAAAATCTGTCTGTTAAAAGGAAATTAAAAATGTTTATGTTAAACATTTTCTTCTCAGAGCTGTTCTGGCTCAGTGTCATATGTGCGTCCAGATATCTCTAATCAGTCTAACCTGAGCAACAGCTTCTAAAAATACAGTAAATTTTTGGTAAACTACTGTAAAAAGTTACCCACCAAATTCTGCAGCAGAGCTTGGAAGGCATGGTGCTGGTGTCATTGCATTAGCATGAAACTAAACTAAACAGATCTACTGTATGAGCTGGAGGTAGAGTCGTTTTTAAAATATGCTTTTGAGAGAATTTAATTAACTGCTCCTGAAGATTCATGAAGGTCTATTCAGATACCATTCTTGAACAAGTTTATTGCTTTTTTGAGTCTATGTGTTCAAATCTGCTCACTACATTTTTTTAAGGTAATCAACTCCCTTTATAACCTGAGAAAAGCTATGAGAATTTGAGTCAAATCAATTAGCAGTAAATGAAAAATGCTCATATCACTGTCTAATACTGAGGCTAACTAGAATAACACAAAATATTTCCTGAAGAGTTTAGTTAATACTAATTTCTTGGTATTTCTATACCTGAGTGTGTAGTGGTTTTCACCCAGTGTCCACCCAAACCTCCAGGCCTCCCCTGCTTTCCCAGAGGGAAAGGAAAAAAGGAGAAAAGGCAAAACACAGCTGAGAGATAATGGCAAAACAAACTCAGAGCAGCTAAATACTTAAATTTATTACTAACAAGATAAGAACTAAAACTAAAAGCACTAAAACTAAAAAGTAAGAAATAAATCAGTCTTAAGAACACTCCTCCCACTCCTCCCTCCCTCCAGCAGTTCAAGAGAGCAGGGAATGGGAGTTTTGCAGGTGGTGGTCGTGCTGCTGGCATTGGTCTCGTCCTGTGGGTCACTCCATGGGGTGCAATCGGGTCTCTGCACCCTGATGGTCTCCGTGGGCTGCAGGGGAACAACCTGCTCCACCATGGTCTTCATCACGGTCTGCAGGGGAGCTGCAGCTCTTAATATTTCCCCTGCTCCCGTGGGGTCCCTCTCATGGCAGATAGTCCTCAAACTTCTCCATCATGAGTCCACCCCGTGGGCAACACTTCTACCAGGGGAAAAGCCTGCTCCAGGTGCATCTCCTTCTCCAGAAGTCATGGCTGCAAGTCTCTTCCAGGATCTTGCTCCATCATGGGTCTCCCACAGGGCAACAGCTCCTTCAGGCATTCACCTGCTTCTCCAGGGGCTGAAGGGGGGTCTCTGAACCCCAAAAGATCTTCACGGGCTTCAGGGAGAGAGGGGGGGAATAGCTTTCAGTCCTTCCCCCCGCACTGCTCCAGCATGGGGTTCTTCCTTCACCTCCTCCTGCTCTTCTGACCTTGGTCTCTCTATGTCTGCATTGTTATCTCAATGCTTGAACTTTCAACTGCGCAAACACTCCAATTCTTGAATACGTATCACAGAGGCGTAACTATGATTTTTAATTAGCTCAACAGGACAGGAGAAGCTTCTAGCAGCTTCTAACAGAAACCATCCTGGAAGCCCCCCACCTTCTACTAAAATTCAGCTACAGAAACCCATGATAGAGTGTTATTTGGAAAAGTGCTGGTTTGATTAGTCAAAGCCCTGTCGAGAACTGTCAGGATAGTCAACCAAGAGCCCCACTGGCCAGGGGATTTTCCTGTCACTATTTAATCTACATTTGGATATTGCCCAAATAGACATAATGGTGTCCCTTGGGTGTGGTCTTGGGTGCACCAAGCTGTGTGGTGTGGTTTACAGACTGGAGGGAATGGAGGGCACAGATACCATCCAGAGGGACCTTGACAGGCTTCAGAGATAAGCATGCACAAACTTCATGAAGTTCAAAAATACCAAGTGCAATGTTCTGCACATAGATCAAGTTAATCACCAGCATCAATACAGCCTGAGCGATAAATAGATTGAGAGAAGACCTGTGGAGAAGGACTTGTACACATATTGGTGGATTAAAAATTATCTGTGACAGTGGTATTTGTGCTCAGAACTCAGAAAGCCAACTTTATCCTGGGCTACATCAGAAAAAATGTATTCAGCAGGCCAAGGGAGGTGATTCACCCAACTCTACTGCACTCTGCTGAGACTCCACTAGGAGAACTGCATCCAGCTCTGAAATACTCAGTACAGGAAAGACATGGACTTATTGTAGTGGGTCCAGAGCAGGGCCGCAAAAATAATCAGAGGTCTGAAGCACCTTTCCTATGAGGAAAGGAAGAGAGAGTTGGGGTTGTTCAGCCTGGAGAGGAGAAGGCTCTGGGGAGAACTCAAAGTAGCCTTCCAGAACTTAAAAGGGTCTTACTAGAGAGACAAGGACAGGCTTTTAGCAGATCCCCTTGCAACACAAAAGGTAATGGTTTTAAACTTTATGAATGCAGATTTAGATGAGATATGAAGATGAAATTTTTTTGTGATAAGGGTGGTGAGGCTCTGGGTTGTCAGAGAAGTTATGTATGCCTCCTCACTGGACGTTCAGGTTGGATATGACTCAGCAACCTGATATAGTGGAAAATGTCCCTGATCAAAGCAAATGGGCTGGTCTGAATGATCCTAAAAATGTTTCTTGCAAACAAAACCATTCTATGATATTGTTATGGAAATCAAGGTTGGTAAAATCATTGGTAAAATTTTCTTAACAGGAGTTTCAGAATTTGCCCAGCTGTGTTTCAGGCTGCAGCAAGGGCTCTCTGAAGGAAGGGGAGATGAGAGCCAAGGATAACCCTTGTACAAGCAGTGCCCTTACCAAGGTTCAGTCCCATAGGGCCTGAATACAGCAAGCAGAGCATGATCTTAGCAATAGGCTCCATCAAAAAGGCAAAGGGATGGACCAGGCTATGAATCCACCCAGAGAGTCCAGTCAGGAGCAAAAAAAGGCAGGGTGAGAGGCAGGGTTGGAGACAAGGCTGCAAAATGGCTCCAAAATATCTCCAAGAGACAGGACCAGAGGCAGAACTGGAGCTAGACACATATAGGCACAGCTGAAGCAGTGACTAAGGTCTTACCCTAAGCACCAAAGATGCTGGACAGAAAGCATGGGTGAAAGTCCCACAGAAGATTCTTCAGTGACATTAACTTATATAGACTGTTTTCTTGTACTAATTGTCTTCCAAGAGTCAAAGTTTAATTAAAAGGTACTTGACCTTCATGGTAAGAAACCATCAGTATGCCCATAGACCATGAATACTACACATAATAAAATGAGGTTTGTAGATATATAGATATTTATTTGCAATACATATACATCCAGAGCACCTCAACCTTCACTGAAATTTTGTTAATAGAAAAAGTTTTCCTTTATCTGCTGCTCTAGTGACATTTAATTTTTTTTTAATGCATCTTTTCAGGCTCAGATACAGAGAATAAGGAAGAAGGTAGTTGTCCTGTTTGGAACAGCATATTTTTCATTTGAATCAAGCCTGTGTCTCTCCATTCAGAATTTAAGGAGAAAGTAATGGGCTTTCATATAAGGACTTTAAATTTTAAAATCTTAGGTAATTTTGTTGTATGAACAATCATACTAATGCAATTATCTGAAATCAGTAAGACTACTTATATGTATGACAATTTGCAACACTGTGCACTAGTGACGTCCCTCGTTCTGTTCAGCTGCATTAGAGTAACTTTTTGCCCATAGTGGTACACAGCTTGTAGTAACTATCAATAGGAAAATAAGTTTTTGAACTTCCTCTAAAAAGACAAATATTCTTTCTCTTGCCAAGTGAATGACAGCTCTGACAAATAGTGCATTTGCTCCTAAAAATTCCAATAGAAACTGCTCACATGAAGAAAAAAAATAGTCTTTCCCTCTCAGCATATCCTCATTTTTTTTTAAATACAGAGGTACATGAGGATGGACATTAATAAACAGTAGTGAGATTGGTAGCTGCACTGGTAGTAGAGCACTGGTCTCAGTCATCTGAACACTGTGTCTGAAAGAGAGGACATTAAATAATGGATGATATTCCAATCACTGAATTATGACCCAGTGACTGAAACTTTTAATGTGTCTTTCCTAATGACTCGTAAGGGATTGCACAGGAATTGGCCCTGTCTGCCAATATGTTGTTTCTCCCCTCCATCTTTAATGTTAATGTAACACAGTGATAGGTAATTTTCATGAATAGCTATTTGCTGATAAATAATAACCTCTGGAAGGGTGAGTTAAGACTATCCTGTCTCTTCACAACAAGAAATGAGGAAGCAGAACACTCAGGACCTCATTTGCACTCTAATAGAAGACAGCAGAGTCTTATTGACAAGGAACTAGCACAAAGCATCATTGCAACCCTTATAATGTGTGGAGATTGCTTTCTGTTGTGGAGGGTTCATAAAAGCACATATCTGCACACACAATCCTGCACTTTTTGAGCTGCTGTGCAAACATTTCCTGTGAGGTACTGAGTTGTACTTAAGCAAACCTGGCACATCATCAGAGACATGCAAGGACAATCCCCTGCCTTCTGCAAGCGGAGGAATATAGCCATTTGTACACAAGATAAAGTGAGAAAACACGTTGTGAGGATACTGTTTGGAATCCAAAACCTAACAGAAAAAGATAATCAGAAAGCTACGACTGACATGGTCACTAAGGTGTCACAGGTGAGGCAAACATGAGACCTTTGCATGACCCCACACTGAAGGCTGGGAGCTGACATGGAGCCTGTGGCGTGATAAATCTGATGGAGGACTGTATAAACTGTTTTGGCACATAAATGCAGAGGGGAGACAGATGCCTAAGGAAAAAATAGTAGTGGATGTCAGGCTTCAGGGAATGAGACAGAGAAGTATCAACAAGTCCTGGAAAAAGTAGAGTATGGAAGAACGTTAAACAAAGCTCTCTTGCAGCAACTGTGGGTAAAACCCTCCTAAATCTTCATTCACGAAGTCTAGCCATGATGATGAAACAAAGCATCTGAGAGGATAGGTGAGAGAAAATGGAGGGACACAAAGAGCTTCTACAACCTTTCTCTCTCCGTACCTTTTAAAAGCCTTTAAGCCTAGCTAAATTTGTGTTTCATCTTCCCAGATTACCAAAGAGATTACAATATACTATTTATAATAAGGCAGTACTCTGAAACCCCAGTTAAAGATTGTGAACTCTACTCTGAAAAATGCTTTGTAAAATAATAATCCATATTTGCAGGCTAAATATACAAGACCACATTAATAAAAACAAATACAGTAGGTAGCTGGGACTTCCTATGCTTCTAAATTTCACCTCAAGCTCCTACATATTCTCAATTATGTTTAAAGAGGAACAAAATTTTAAATTTGATATGCCACCTTCAGAATCTAGCTATTATTTAAAAAAAATTACTATAAAATGTGCTAAAGAAATTTTTATAAAATATTAAAATTATACCAAAAAATATTGACATTCTCACCCAGAAAGTTTACTTTTCTGATTCTGCTTTTTCAAATGCAGAAAGAGATCTCCAATGTTGCAAACTGCATATGAACAAGGGTGGTTCAGGAAGACTGCATTTCATGCTTGTAGTTTGCCTTCTTCATTTTCATCCTATTACCTAATAGACTATACCAGTGCTTCTCATGCCCATAAAGAATAATTTTTTTCTCTTTAATTTGGCTAATAGCTAAAAAAGAAAACAAAACAAAGATTAAGAGGCAATTTTCTATGTGGTGCATAACCAGGCTAATAAAGAGAACTCCTGCTGGTAGCATGTTCTTAGTGAGTAATGCACTTCATTTACCTCAATTACCTTGACCAAGAAAATTACAGTGTTTATTAGTGCTTGCTATCCACTAGTTACAACACATCAATTCACCAAGTAGATGTATCTTAGAGAAACTGTGTCCTATCACAGGAACAAAATCTCAAGACACTGATGAAACAGACCCAGTATCAACCCTCTGCAGAATCTCCAGAAATCCTTGATTACTGTAGGGACACCAGGGACACAAGAAAATGATACTCATGGCACTAAACTCCAATTAAATTGAGATGAAGTAAAATAAGGCCAGTGCCAGGCCTTCTGAAAAATCCCAGCTAAAACCACATTACAGTTATATTTTTACAGAGAGACTAATACATTTCCATAGTTGTTTCCAGCTAATCACTGCATTACTCAGAATTGTAAACAGATAGGATGCATCCAATATACTTTGTGAGCTTGACTGTGTTAGAAAATAAAAATATTTTTCTTAGCACTTCTGCTTAGGGTTTGTTGTGGGTTTTGTTGGGTTTTTTTGCTTGTTTGTTTTCCAGAGGCTATCAATTTTAGTTCTAGGATTTAAATTTCTGCAATCACTACATTGAGAACCTGCATATTAAATAGAAAGGTGATGGTGTGCTGTCTGTACCAAAATGGATTAGACTTGCTGCAATTATTGCTGAGATGTACTTTCCTAGAACCTCTAAATTCTAATCATTCTGCAGGATACAGTTACCCATGTTATTTAATGCATGACAATCAAGTAGGCAGCCTGAAATTAAAAAGGTAGTGAATTCGGAAGTTTTTCATTGAAGATTAAATGAAGCAAGTAAAGGGATAGGAATGTCATTATACAGCATTATACAGACTGGAATGCTGAGGGTTTTTGTTCTTTCTTTGCATTATTTTAAATTATATACTCATACTAGTCATATATACTTATTTCTGGTTGTATAAAAGGAAATTTTTTTTTTTTTAATTTTTGGGGGTTTTTTTTAGAATATGTAAGAAGTTAAGGGTCTAATTTGTAATATTTTGCCACTGATCGATTTCTTTAATTAAAAGTATTTTGTGTAAATCCTCCATTGACTTAATATTTTTTCAAAGTAAGAGGAAAGCTTTATTTGTAAAGGAAGAAACTATAATTTATTCAAAATATTATCTCTGCTATTATCTGTTGAGTCATTTTCAGTGGAAAAAAAGCAAAGCAATGACCATTGTGACAGGTATTCTACTGTGTGCAATATAAAACATTAATATTTAAATTGCATTTATATTTAAATCACATTTGTACCAAACATTTGCAAATATATCAGTGTTTTCCTTCATAAATCTAAGGCATATAAAATTAAGACATAATGTTTACTATTATTTAGTAAAAGAAAACTGATCATTACTTCATGACATAAGTATTATGTCTAAGCATAAGTCTTCATGCCTATATTTAAACTCACTCAATATGTTTTGCTAAAACATCATGTCTGCAGTTATTTACTCATTTTCCAAATCTAAGCTATTTAGGATTAAAGTATCCCATGTCGTACAGAGAAACAGAGGAAACAGTGACAGGTGGAGACAAGAGGATGAGAAGTCTAACAGATCTTGCGGTCTAGTCTTATTCTGTGCCCTGGATTAATGATACTCAGGAGGAGAAGCGTGGTGATCTGTGTCTGCAGGGAATATGTCTACTTTGTTGCTGAATTTGGAAAAGAAAGTATCAGAAGCCTGAAGAAGGGGAAAGGATGGTCTTAAGTAGCTGTAATTTAAAGTCATCTCAGAGGAATGGGTTCTTTCACCAAATTTCTTTGTGATCCTGGGAAAGGTACATGAAAGTGACCTTCTACACAGGTTGCTGTATAAGAGTTTACCACTAATGAAGGCAGAATTGCAACAAAGCCTGTCTAATCAAGGTAATTTTATATAGTTAGCATAGACAATAATACCACATGACATAAAGTTCAGTATACTGTGGAAGTCTGCCAGGGTTCCCAGTAAGGCAGCAACTTTAACTGTCATGCAAGCTGAATCTGTACTACTGCTTCCTTCTCTTTCGTTTTTAACTGTGCTACTTGAAATGTAGTTTCCTGAAGCTTTTATCAGCTAAGAGATTCTTATTCAGTCACACACAACTCTACACACCAAAACTTATAAAACTCTTATTCTTAATCATCATACAATTATTATCTTTGTCCCAAATAATTTTCCTTATGGAGGAAAAAAAAAAAGGGCAAAACAAACAAACAAAAACGAACTCACAAACAGTGAGAAAATGAAAATGTGCAAATAGCCAAAAAGTGAGGTAAAAGAGAAGGGACAATACATTTTTTTCCATGTTCACAGAGCATAGGATGAATTGTACTGAAAGAGATTTACATTGAGGAAAAAAAATTGTAACATGAAGGTTGTGAAGCACTAAAATAAATTCTTTAGGAAGATTATGGAGTACCTATCACTAGACATGTTTAAGAACAGGTTAGACAAGAATCTCTCAGGAATACATCATCCTGCTTTGAGCTGTGGTGACTAGGATTATAAAATGTCTCAAATTTCTCTACAGCCCTACGTTGTATGATTATTTTAGGGTCTGTATGCAAACAAATGAGTAATGAAAGTATCTATTAAAAATTAAGTTTTCTAATTTGTGACTTTTTTGATAATGTTTTAAAACATTCACTATGGGAAATGTTATGGTGTTTTTATTTTATTTTTTATTTCCCTACATATTAAAAAACCCTGAATAATAAAAAATTGGAAGAAGGATTTGTGCTGTACTCATGAGCCCTGTACAGCACTGGATCATACTCCAAGACTTTTTTTCCTGTAACCATAGATTATTATATGCTTATGGAAAGAAATTATGTTTGCATTCAAATGTGTTTGAATGTAACAGCCATTATGTGGATAGAAATATCTTTAAAAATTCCTGATAAGTGGCAGATGTTCAAGACAGATTTAGTCACTTCCTTATAGATAAGAATGTCTCAATGGCACAACGGCACCAGATAAGGAAATAAATGAGGCATGACTTCGTTTGAATATTATACCTTTGTTCTAAAGCAATTTGTATTAGAAATTATGCTGTACTTACTTTTTACTTCATAGTAAAAATCTAGTGCAGTTAGACAATTTTATATCACCCGTTGCCTTAAAGAAAGGTTATTTTTTAATAGATAATTGATACCTTCAATATTCATACTACTTTCTTTTGCAGAGTTCCTGTTGCAGAGTTGTTAATTAAAATAAAATCTTATTCACATTTTAATCTGGTACCTTGGTGTTCAACACTGAGACAGAATTCTTGAGAGAGAGTACTGTTAAGATTGGAGGATTGAAAGACTCTTGTGATTGAATAACTTGGAGGATTTTCAAAGAAGCTGTTGTGACAAAAGTCTGTACTGCAGATTAATATGGGGTTATCAGCACAAATTGAGGACAAGTTTCTGAACCAATACATTTCACAGTGCCTGGAACTACATTCTTTTGTTTCAGTGAAACCTTTCACAGCTATTCCATCATGTTTTGTGTACACCTGTATAGCTATGCATTGTCACATACTTCTGAAAATTGATTTTCTGAATTAGAGATTCTCAATAATTTATTCAAAAAAATAAAATTATTTTTTCAAGACATAGGTCTTGAAATCACAGTCATAAATCACAGCATCATGGATCAATAAATGCATTAAAACCTCTATTGCAAGATCAAGAACTCTATTTCCATGTAGTTAGGAGAAAGTTCTTAAAGTGATGAAAAAAAATTTTAAAAAAGGATTATAGCTAAATCAGCAAAATGTGCTATGGAATTTTTTCAGCAGCAGTATATACATTTATAAAATACATTTTCTCAGGGATTTTCTGCTAGACAAAAGATGGTATCAAACTCAGGTATTTGATGTTCATAGCCAAAAAGCAAGAAGTAATTAAACTCTAGATGGCAATTTAGAAGAGGATAAACTTCATTTATTCTGAAACAACTATTGCATTTCTTTATCTCTGTTTCTTTGAACTCTTAACACAGAAAACTTTTGCCACAGTACTTAATGACTGTTGCATACATTAACACACTCAACAGAGTATTTCCATAGCCTCTTTCAAGGTCATATTTTTTTCACTATGCTGTAGCTGTCTACAACTTCTTGTGGTATGGGGAGAATTAAGACACTGTAATTTTATTCACTAAACCTACCCACAAGTTAAAAAATAAAACCTACAAGTGAAAAATATCGGAAAACTACATTATTATTATTATTATAATTCTCATGTAACATTCATTGCTATTCTTAAACAAAATATGTTTGAGGTATTAACAAGAAAGTGTGCGTATAAGTTGTGGTTCTGACTTTCATTTCATAGGCCACATGAAATTATTCTTTCTCATGGAATAAGCATTTTCACTCTGTAAAGGACTACATGGTCGAGTAAGTAACATAGACCTAGGCCTATTGTAACATATTGCACAAAGGTCAGAGATAAATTTACTTTAAAAATAACAGATTGGTGACAAATCCTAACACCACCTAATGCAAGACAAATAGTCAAGTTTATTAAAAGCGATTTAGTGAAGTTTGAATAGGTTTCATTAGCTATGGCAATTTAAAGTGCACCTCCACATAAAGCAGATGTACAATAAACATCTTCAAATTAGCTGTGCTCCACATGCAGCCTCTTCCATCCGTATTAAGAATAGAAAATTTAAAGTAAGCATTTAGTTACTGGATAATAATAGAGGAGAAGGCAATGCAAGCCAAATGAGAAGTAGGGCAAGGAAAATCAATTTCTCATCAACTGTGGAGCAAATAACTTTAAACTAAGTCACATAGATTCTAATCAGTGCCAAAGAGAAGCGTGGTTACTCTGTGCTACACTGTAGAGCTATAGCACCAAATTCATGACTTTTGGTGAAAAGTCTGTGAAATAAGAAGAAAATCCCATGCGATTTACAGGTTATCCTTAGAAAGCAGATAGAAATGGTCTTTGGCATGACACTTGTGATAAGTATGTTTAAGATAGCTAACGCCCTGAGCAAGTACAGCAACAACAAAGACTAAGAATTATTTTAAATTCTTTGCATAGAAGCCAAAAAACTAATTGTAATGTGTTAGCTCAAAACAAGAAAGGATTTCATTACAGTGCAGATGGCCTGAGCAAAGAGAATATGTGACACAAAAGGAACTGTGATGAGATTCCAAAATGTATCAAAACTGCTTTGATTAATCTCATCTGGGGAGTTTTAAGAAATAGACACTTCACAAGACTTAAATTAGAGAAATGACAAGCATATAATTCCAATCTGCTTTTAACAGCATATCTCCACTTTATCCAATTGCTTTATAGCTGAAGGATTTTTGCATGCTTTAATTATACTTCCTTGGGCACCGTGATGTGTGGTGTGTCTCCAGAAAACTGCATCTCTAAAAGCTATACGCCTCTCACTCTGACACTCTCCTTTTTTAGTTACAGCTCCTTCTGTTAGGAACTTCAAAGTAGGTTTAGGTCTTGAGGAGACATGGTGTTTATTCAAAGATCACTTTGCAGTGGTTTTCATTTCTCCCATACTCAAGGTGCTGTCATACCACTTTCCTTCTACTCACTTTTGGGAAGATTTTCTCAAGAATCTAGATATTTCAAGCATACTTCACTCTTGGTCTAGTGCTTCTCTTGTAACATCCACATCCCCATGGCATTTGGAACAAAGTTGAAAGACTATTAAGAAAGAAAGGGCAATTGTCTGCTGTAGCCCATGTATTGGTCATAGATTTCAGGAATAAATCCAAAAGAGTTGATCAAGAATTACTTTTTATTTGACTGTCCAGCATTCATAATTCTTAATGAAAGCATTAGTTGCAGTGCAGAACGTGAGTTTGCAGGTGTTTGAAAATAAATGGTCCTCAGACTTGAAGAAATGCTGTGAGTGCCAGAATATCAGCTCAATGCTACTGTGACCCTGTACAGACTAGCAACTACTAGCAGAAAAAGAAGAAACCTCAGCAAGAACACCAGTATTTTCTTTCCATGAAAACAGGTGCACTTTTTAACCTCATGTTAGGTACAACAAACCATAAATAACCTAGATGAAATCAATTTTCCCAAAATTAGGAAGTGTAAAGTAAGCATAGCCTCTTCTTTCCCACATGTATTTCAGTCTTTAGCTCAGTTATGTCTTATCATTAAGACATTACCATATAATAACAAGCACATTTTTGTGCACAAATCGGAAGAACATGCCTTGTCACTTAGTGATTAGCTCTGGGCTTTACATAACCACATAGAACTTGGTGAAAAGCAGCAGCAGCAAGTCATTAGTGTAATGGGCAATACAGGGTATCCTAATCTCTGCCTGAAATAACCCATAGACTGCTGCTGGCATAAGCAGGAAGCAAGAGCAGGTAACTAGTTTCCTCTTAGCATGAATTAAGTGATGTGATAAAGCACTGTGCTCAATGAAGATCTAACCTTCATATCCAATTTCAGCTCAGAAATAGAATTAGCACTGTTTCCTTCTCTTGATTTCCAGTACATTAAGACATATTTCCTTTTCTTTTAATTAGCACACAGAATCCAACTCCTTCAGGTTTCCAAACAAATGAGTATGCTGATGCCCAACTTCAAGAGATTATAAAAAGAATGCGGGAAAGGGCAAATGTCTACAAGGAAAAGCTGAAAGACCCAGTGCTGTCTTCACCTGAAGGCAGTCCTACAGCTTGTAAGTGACTCCAGAAATAGCTGTGCCTTTGTCGAGTTTCAGGTTGAAAATGATTTTGTTGGAACAGAAAATACTGTGATAATTATTTTGGAAGCACAGTGTACTTATCCAATTAAAAGGATCAGTTTGTGCCCACTGAACTCAACTATCTCTATTTCTCTCCAATAAGCTAGGTCCCTCGGTATAAGCTCCCTTTGAACCCCATCACTGAGGAATCTGGGGAAAAACCTTACAGAGGCAATATCTAGAATCATTCCTATAAAAAACTTTTCTGTATTTTAAAATAGCTCCAAGATAGGTTTATTCATAGAGATGAATCTGAAACATATGAAGAAACATACATATATTATGAGTGGATATTAGTCACTCTGATGTGAGATCTGCTTTGTAAATAAAGTTTTTAAAAAGTTTGCCTTGATGGCAAACTTCTGGACACACTGAGGACTTTAAGTCCATGCTTCAAATAGATCAAATTCAGTTGATGTTAATCACTGATTTTTGACAAAATATGAAACATAAAACAAACCAATGTTTTTCCTCTTCAGAGAAAAGTTTGGCTTTTTTTGTCCTTTTCACAAAGGATTGAGTGTGGTGGTTTTATGTTCTGACAATTTTTGGAAGCTGTTTATAGCTTAAGTGCTTTTTAAAAAGCTGCAAAAAAATTATCTGAAGAATTGCAAATTATAACATCTGTTAAAGAAAATCCTTTTTTTTTTTACTAATTATTTCTTGGATCATTTACCTCTTTTGTTCTCTATGTCAAACTTACAACTATTTATTTCCTAAATTATTATAGATCTAGTTTGCCAGTTTACTGCAAAGATTGTGTATCCTAGTCAGAGGAAAAGCCATCAGAATTAATAGAACACGTGTACACAACATTATCCAGCCCAATTATAGAAGAACTGGGGTCAAAGGAGTGCCACAAGGCTTTCATAAGCCTAGAAACGTGTAAAATCACAGGCTTCCCACTAGGTTCACCTGCTGCATCTTGCATATGAGGTCTCAGGAAAGGGGAGAGATCAGCCCATGGCATAGGTGTCTTTTCCTATGTCCATTCTCACTGCATGCATTCTTTACAATAGTCATGTAAAGAGAAATTCCCAGTTGTATTAATGAATACTGAATTATGAATCAACTTTTTTTCTTATCAGTCTCATAAAGAGCATAACTGTCCAGGGAAATACAGCAATACATGTACTCTGTGACCTAAGTGCCCTGTTTGTGATAGCAGATGCACACGATTATATCAGTGGTGATTTTATTCTCCAATTGTTTTTTCTAATGCATTTACTATAATAAATTACAATTTTAGTCACTGCCCAGTGTTTTTAGAAGAGTTTTTAACATGATGAAGTTCTTGTTCATGTTAAAACAGGGTGCAGTTATTGAGCCATTATTCTATTTGTCTAGCACCAAAGAAGCCACCCCCACCAAAAGAAGAAAAAAAAGAAGAAAAAAAAGAAGAAAAGAAAGAGGAGGCAGAAGCAAAGCCAGAGGAGGATCATTACTGTGATATGCTGTGCTGTAAATTCAAAAAACCTCCACTGAAAAAATACATGACGATACCAGAGACCATAGACGCTTATACAGGTGAATTAAAAGCTATGCAATAGAATGGGGTAAAGTCGTATTGAAGTGACGTGGTGTTACATAGCACCTGTGAGTCACCATAAGACACACATTCCAGTCTGCAGCTCAGAGGGATGCAGATGTCCTGCCCCAAGCAACATTTTTCCAACCAGGAAAAAGACATGAAAAGTGACACCAGTTATAAAGATGGTATGCACAAACATAGTATGGAAACCAATCACAGTTAGAACCCAAGTTTCTTGAGCTCTAATTTGTACCATTCATTAGGGCCAATGACCATTCTGTCAGTTACAATGCACATGTGCAGAATGCAAAATTATAGCATCAAGTTTCTTCAGATGCATCAAATTCTGTATGCTCTCACTAACTCATTGTTTTTCCCATTTCCAAATTCCTTGAGTGACTCCTAGTTCCAATCTATAACACTTTAGCAGCATGTCCCGTTGAAAAGGGGAGAATGCTAGGTTGTTCTGAGACTGCAGTAGAATAAATGTGCCTAAAAGAATGACAGTAGACTCTAAGTTCATGCCTGTAAATTCAGTGCTTTTTCTTTCAGATCGCCGTTACGTAGGATGGCTCATGCTAGTGACAATCGCCTATAACTGGAATTGCTGGTTTATCCCCCTTCGCTACGTGTTCCCATATCAAACCCCCAGTAACACAATATATTGGTTTGCTGTTGATGCCATTTGTGATATCTGCTACATCTGTGACTTACTGATTTTCCAGCCCCGAGTGCGATTTGTAAGAGGTGGAGATATAATTGTAGGTATTGGAATTGGGATTTCCATATGTAGTTGTTGTGTGTTAAAGTAGAATATAGAAATTCCTCCAATTTGATGGTATTTCTTCTCACTATATCAAACCTATGTAACTTTTTTTATCAAAGGATACATATATTCTTCTTCACTGACTTTCCATTCTTCACTGATTTTTCATTCTCCTATGTGGAAAGAACATATCCATTGCTTACATTCATAAAAATAGAAAACATAGATTTGAAAGTAACAGATGAAAGCAGTTGAAATGGTCATATAGCTCTCAACAGGAGTAAATTGGTGAAGCTTCACTTGAATAAGTAATTAGATGACATGTACTTATGAATAGCTACATCTGTTTGCATGTGTATGTGAAACTTTCTATTCACTTATATGAGAATCATAGTTGAAGACAGCAAATATTCTGCTATGGTCAGACAGCATATGCATGTTTTGTAACAGATTGTGAGAGTGTGGTTTTATCTTTTTCTAAAATCAGGGCAAATCCCTGTAATTTTTAGGATACTTTGAAAGCAATTTATTGGAGATATTATCTTTTGGGGAAATATGTACATTCAATTTTAATTCTTGCTAATGTTTTAAGGCTATCTTTCTATAGAAAAATGCAAAATAAACTTAAGAAACTGTCTGAAAAGGGTGACAGCTTGCCCTTAACACAGCAAAAGGGATCTAGAATATTAACTTTTATTTAAATCTTCCCTGGTTTTGATTCTTTAACTTCTTATTTTTTAAAAAAAAATTCAGAAATAAAATTAGTTTTGATAACTTCAGCATAACATTACAGTGCCCAACAGACAGAAAATTCAAAATAATGTATCCTCAAATGTAATTTGGAACTAGCTTTAGTTCAGTGCTTTCACATAAATTTTTATACATTGTGCATACACCATATTATTGATTCCTTTACAGATAAAGCTGTGCAAGTATCATTTGAATAGATATTAAATGCAGTGCAATGTAATGTATTGTTCCACATCAAGACATTCAGTAACTAGCAATCTCACCTAAATCCCACAAAACTCAATTTTTATGAACAAAGTTAAAATTTTGACATCGGAAGTTTACTTTGTATTTCCCTTGAAGTTGTTTGTACAGTTCATCAGTTTGAGTGCACAAAGAGATCGTCAATGCCTGATCTCTATCATTTAGTTTAATGCTTAAACTGATAATAGTTGGCATGAAAATATGCTTAAGATTTTGAAGCTCTTTTTAAAGTGTCTCTGATACACATACAGAAAGTATAAAAATACATAAATTTCTTTAGATAATCATGATTACCCTTTCTTAAGGTATTAGCCTCAGTTCCCATGAAGAACAATTTAAAAATGAATAGCTAATCACTACTAATGAATGCAATGTTGATTATTATAATGTTAATAATGCTAGGATGTTAATGCCAGCTTTCCAAGAGCTAATTTTGTGCAACACCATAAGAAGCACTCTGCATTTTTCTTGGAATCATGGAAGACAGAGCTTTTCATCCTGAAATTGAAGCTCCAAGTGGTACTTATGTCTTGAGGAGGAAGTTTTGTGGAAAAACAAATTTTTGTAGACCAACATCCAGATTGGAAAAAAATAAGACAAATCCCAAACCTCATTTTTTGAAGTAGTTCTAATAAAATCTGATCTTCTGTAAACTGCACTAATAAAAGTACTAGTTCTCCCCCCATTCATATTTTCAGACCATCATTAATCTGTCATCATCCTTACTATTACAACATAATTATAACTATTACTGAGTACCAGACGTCATTCTCACATTCTGTTCTTGACTTTGCCTTTTTCTCCTTTCATTATCACTGTAGATGGACAAAGTGGAAACAAAGAAATTCTACCATAGCTCTTTGAAGTTTCGAGTAAGTAGACCCTGTATTACTGATATCAATATGAAGTCCTGGCTGTAGCATTTCACATGATTTTTTTTTTTTATTCACTGGAAATCACAGTTGGTTTAAGAATATCACCAGAAAACATTGAATCAATGGTATATCAGTGCTCACCAGATGCAGACTGCTATCTCCATAAATAATGTTTAATTGTAAAACAGGATAATTATAAATACTATTCTAAATATTATTTGGGAATTATAATAAATGAATAAAATAGAATTAATAAAATCCTTTATTTTGGTGAATCTGTATGACGTCATCCCAGCACACACTAAAGATGATTGCACTGTTTGCCAGAGATTCATTAAACAAAATTAAAGTTCTTGAAGTTAGATAACTATTCTATTTGCTCCAATGAAGTACCTCGGGGTACTGAACAGGTCATTGCTCCCAGAAGGAGTCAAAAATTGAAACTATGATTTTTGATACTCTGTACTTTGTAAAAATGAAGATACACTTGATATAGGAAAACTGTTCATGTTGTTTCTAAATGGTGAGAGTCTTTTGCCAAAGGAGGATAGATAGTTTCTTGAATTCCTGATATACATACAGCTCTGTGACACTGAGTATACTTCTCAGTTATTGCTTCCTCCTCTTCTGTAAGTACTTTTGTACCTGTCTTGTTTCAGAGTTAGATTTTTCTCAGTAAGTGTGGTATTACTACTTATATACTTGAGATTAAGCTCAATTTACACCCCTGGGTGCAAAGGCATTTCTTTACAGTGAGATGAAGCCTACAGTTCCACATCCCTCTCTTATTCCCAAACAATAAGAACAACAGAGCAAGGCATCATAGGGTCTTTAAAAAGGCAAAGATAAATTTGCCACAGCTTTCCTTCTCTCCACAGAATTCTTGGGAAGAATAAAATATGCAGATATGAAGACTAATCACATTGTTTATGGACTGCAGGGAGATGTTGAAAACCCTAGTGATATGGGAAGAAGCAGTATACAAATAATACTGAAGACAAAACCTATTAAAACAAACAAACAAACAAAGCTCCAACCAAATTATGATGATTTTGTTGTTTGGAACACATGGCTTATGCAGGTTGTAAGCAAGGAATCTCATTGTGAACCTTCAGGTTGTTTTAGGCTTTAAAAGTTGAAGGTTTTAAAAGCAGAAGGACTTTTAAGGCATGCTTGTGGTCTCCCCATCTCCACTCACCAGCCACATGCTAACACTTTAGTCTTGTCAGAACCACAATTGAAATAATGGTATGTATTAATAATCAAATATATGAGATACATAATACCCATGAAACAGAGGCCTTAAAAGCAAGGCAAAGTTGTTGGTGTTTACAAAGGGATAACCCTGCCTGGCAGTGCTTGGAAAGCTCATGTTTAGCATGCTGACTCTTAAAATATTATTGCAGTCATGATTCAATGTAAGCAGACTTTTGACAGCAAATAAATGCATGATGATTACTATGAAGCTTAAATTGACCTCTCTGCTCTTCAACAGCTTGATCTGATATCAGTACTTCCAACTGACATTCTTTACTTCTTCTTCGGATTTAATCCAGCACTTAGAGTAAACAGGATGCTAAAGGTAAGATCTGTGTTAGTGATGGGTGGTTTGAGATAAGAACAATTTTCTGGAAAGAGCAATGAAAAAATAACAAAATGTTTAAGAAAGAAATTATTCCCATGAAAAAACTCCCCAATAACAGATAATACCAGACAGTTCCCACATATTCTTAATGAGGAGGAACCACTTCTCCCCAGAAGAGAATCCCTTTCCCCCGCCCATGGATATGACATAAAATCATATAGAATAACTTCTGGGTCCTAGCCATGGCACTCTCTTGGCTACTGCAAAAATTAACTCTGTCCTGGCAGGAACCAGGACAATGTTTAAAGAAAGTTTGATTATTGAAAAATCCATTTTTAAAATATGTATGTGAATTAATGTCAGTACTATTAGAAGACGTGTACTGAAGAAGAGTGATGAGATTACTTTCATTTTTTTTCCCATTCAGCATAATACATTCTTTGAGTTTAATGATCGTTTGGAAGCTATTATGGAAAAAGCATACATCTACAGGTATGTGCTGATAAAACTTGAGTAGAATGCAAAGTTTGGAACGGAATGCATTCCATATGATTTTATGAGTTGTCACTTAAGCACTGGCTGGAATACGATATGTCTTTAACTGTTCAATTTAAGTTTTTTTTAAATAGCTGTCTTTATTGTAATCATTAAAATAATATATGTAAGACTTCACTCACATATGAAATCTAGCTCAGTCCAGCTGGCCTGGTTCAGACAAAATGTTTACCAGATCAAGTCTTGTGCCAAAATTTAATTGATCAAAAATATCAGAAAGAAGTTTCTTTAGTGAAAGAGCTAAAGAACAGTTTCTTTAGGTTGCTAGTAGCAGTTTCAAATCCTCAGTAGCTGTTTATTTTTACTTTAATAAGAATTATGAGCTTGAGCCTGTGTCAACATTTTTCTTCAAACATGCTCTCCCCATGAACCCGGCAAATACAGAAACTTGATCCTTCACTGCATTGACTACACTTGGAATGAGGATCAATTCAGCACAGTTCTGAAACAGTGGTCATAACTGTTGTCTGCTGAACCATGTTTTCACCTTCTGCATTGACAGCAAGAATTTTGGATCCAACTCAAGTAGTCCATGCACACAGTTTTGGCAAGTTTCATAGGCCTCTCAGCCGTCACTCCTGCTGCTAAGGTGCAATGAACCCATCTAAGTCTGTCACCATTACTGACATCTACAGTCAGTGTCATCAGTCCGAGCTTATCTTGTTGGACTCCTACACCAATAGATTCTTTTCCCTATCCCAGTTTTGTGTGATGTATTGTTCCTGTGTGCTGCTGTTGCAGAAAGAAGAATATGTTGTTTAGCATTTTATTCTGTTTCAGAGATTATTGCACTCAATACATTTAAATGAGACATTTTATTAAATTTAAAACCTAATTAAATTTGAAAAGGAGGTTGAAATATAATTTCTTTCATATTTTCATGTACCTGCGAAACAAGACAGAACTTAGAAGTTTGAAAGTTCTATGGAAGTATTTTTTAGATGTTGACCTCCACAAAACTTATTCTTATATTGCCCTCTCTTTTCAGCTGTTGGAAGAATTTTTTATAGTTTGATTGGCTTGCTTTTTTTATTTTTTTTATTTTTTTTTAATCCATGTTGGTTCAAGAGATGACTTTTCTGAATTTCTACAAGATGAAAACATTTCAGTTTCTGAATCACTGCCTCCCTATCTTCTTCGTTTTCTAATTTCATTAAAAAGAACGGGCTTTCTTCCGCTTATTGTTTTTAACTTCTTTTTTTAAATGTTGATAAGTTTTAAATGTAATGATCTTAAAATCAATTATTTTCCATATTATGTCCTTTGTTTTTTGGAGTAATTCAAATTCAATTGCTTTTCTGTATGTCCTGTAATGTTTGCAGTGAGTACTGGGAGAAATATTTTTTTGATGTAGATAATTCAGAATCCAGTAACCAATTTGTATGTAACAATAATGCTGAGTGTACACGGATTTCAAAGAAATGGGAACAAATTCTTAAACTCATTTTCACTCAAAGAGCTTTGTAAGGGCAGAGTTTCACACTATATAAAAGTATGGAATGGGAAATGATTGTTCAAAAGACAAATTGAGAAAGGGATGTGCATGTCTTCAAGCTAGCATAATTTTGCAGGATGTGATGTTTATTTGAATATCAAAAAACAAGCAAGGTGCTCATTTAAAAAGGCTTAAGGCACACAGAGCAAGATATTGCTGGTCCTGTAAAATGAATGCAGTAGCTGAAAAGACAGATCCAGCTATTCTGCAAAGCTCTTCATCTTGTTAAACATTTTTTAGCATGATATTGGTTGAGTGCCATAACTGTGTGTTGCTTCTTGTGTCTCTGTTTCCTGGTCACAGGTCCATTTAGATTTTCCAATATTCAATCCCTCACAGAATGTAAATTTCATCCTCTAAATATTATAATCTATTTTCTACCTCATACTTCAGAAAACATGGACTGCCAGTTTTGCTAATTGGCAAAAGGAGAACAGGGATAGTTATATAGAAGAACAGTACAAGCAGGAGCTAAAACGTCTAAAAAAGATAGGCTTTTTGTGAAAACTACTGCGTTTTATTGTAATACAGCAATGTTGTTTTGTTCTGAGATGATGGTACAGTCATAATTTGAGGCACCAATTAATAAAATAATATCAAACTAAACTTCTACAGAGCAAGTGTATGTGCCTGGGTGGATTCCCTTCTCAAACTAATTAGTTTGAGTTTGTAGGAATAGAGCTGGCAAAAGTTATTTATATCTTTTCCACCCATTGTGATAGCTTCAATATGTGTCTAGAGAAATACAAAATATATTGTAGCAAAGGCTTTCAGAATCTTCACCCAGACTTCAGGAGTCCACTGGAATGGATTCGAACTTGTACACAAGGCCTTGTATAGTCACTATTACAATATTACTAGGTCACAACAGCTATCTGCTGTTTCAATAGCAGATAGCAAACCTAAACGGAGCTGTCCTGGAAGCAGACCAACTTTTAAACAGAGAACTGGCATTCATTTGTCAGCATCATAAAGAAGAGTGCACTTAGGTGGATTGCTTAATGGTGCAGAGAGACCAAGAAGGGCATGCAGTGGCACCTGAAGAACAAACAAAACAAAACAAAAAACAACCACAAAAATCCCACCAACAAAACAAAACAAACAAACAAAAAGAATACATAATACAGAAGCAACCACATTAATGGTTGATATTACCTCCCATTAACGTGGTTTATAGAACCAACTTATTTAGACCTAATTAAATTTTCATAAAACCACATATTCAGATATTCAGCACTCCACACTGCGTTCAACTCCATCTGTAGCACATAAATTCATTACATACCAGCCTGTGTTTACGCAAGCCCTGTACTTTTCCTGCTTATTTATCCCCTGCTTGTATGAATAGTTGAATGGAGACCTAAATCCAGGAGATCTTACTTTTGAGCTGCATGCACTGAACAGAGGATATACAGTAAGATCATTATTGTATTAAAAAGAAAGCTGCTTGGTGCTTAAGTAGTTTATCATTGGTATTCTTCAATGAACCGGACATGATCATAAGAACTGGGGTTAGGAATGATATAACTCTTGCTGTAGACACTAAATCATGCTGTTGAAAGGATCAAATGTAGTCTTCCTAGCACAGCTCTTGTAAAGCAGTTCCTTGCTGATCTCAGACATTTCTTGGCTTTGGTTCTCAAGTTTGGAGCCTGACTTGAAGAGAGTTTGTCAAATGCATTAGTTTGTACCCTCTAGCCTCATTAATACAGCTTCAAATTTCTGTGAATATTCATAGCCATTTAAAAACTGCACTATAAACTCCTCAAGGAACCATAATTTAAAAATTGCCCCATGCCAAATAGTCTAGGAAAGATATTTGACCTTGGACAAATGTGAGAGATGGGCAATTGCCAGCTTTTTTTTTTTTTTTACAGAATCAATACAGGTGGGGAACTACCTAGTAGATGCTTAATATAAACATTGTTGATTCAAAAAGGGAATGAGTTCTATATGAAAATGCAGGAAAAAATTTAAGCTGTTTTAAAGGAATCTTTTGACTTTTATAGAGTCATTCGAACAACTGGATACTTGCTGTTTCTCTTGCATCTTAATGCATGCCTGTATTATTGGGCTTCAGACTACGAAGGACTTGGCAGCACTAGATGGGTGTATGATGGCGAAGGAAGCATGTAAGTCCCCTTCTCTTGCAAGAGATTTTTGTTGATTTGGCTTCTTCCTGCCTCCGCCTCCTCTTCCCATGCCTTTGTTTGCAGGCTATGCTCTTATTTTACAAGTGCTTGGGTAGCAAACTTTTAGCACCATGACTGCTGATTAGCAGCTTTCATTACAAACATATTGGGAGGACAGGTGCAGTGAATAATCAGTTTACCACTTTCACCTTTTAGAGGTTTATGAGTCAGTGCTAAGCACCAACTTAATCAAACATTTAGAAAGCAATAAGGGTCATAAATTAAACTTACTGATTGCATATGGGAACCCTTAGAAGGAATGTATAGCAATCCCTCAAAGGAATCAGAGGAATAGTTTGCGGTTTTTTGGGGGTTTTTTGGGTTTTGCGTTTGTTTTTTCTGCCACACAGCGCTCTGTCATTAAAGTGCAATGTTTTAGTCCCTGTACACCATGGTGATTGGTTTGAAGAAATTCCACCAACTTTCCCTCATCTTTTGGGAAGATAGTGCTTAAACACATGGCAGAGTGCCACTGGTGGGAAGGACTGGATATTGGCAATACTTTTCCACCATCTCCTTATGACAGCACTAGGTTGGGTCCCGAGTAAGGAACATTTATTAAGATGATGGAGTGGAAGTAAGAGAAAACAACAACATCATAACATATTTTTTTGTGTAGTTTTATAAAAACTTATCTGGTAGGTTCATTTCTATGAATATTCATTTCTTTCAAAGGCCAGAATATAATTAAAACCACAGAAGCTCATTTTGTTCATTAATTACACTCTTTGAAAAACCACACATAATATCTTACTGCTGTCATAAATGGCCTTTTAAACAATTTTTCACCTTTCTCTTGGAGATGTGCTCCTCTTGTTTGCTCTTTTGTCAGACTTAATGAGTTTTGTGCAAAATCATTATCTTGAAGGATAGGAAAACTGCCTTTAAAAGCAAAACGCACTTTGTGTAAAGCAGCATTGACTTTTTACAATGGGGGCTATGTCTCAAAAAAATGTTTCAAGGAAGTATTGCTCTTTCATCACTGTCCAAGGAGGAACTAAAACTAAGGAGCTAAAATTCTCATGCAAACCCTCCACGTTAGCAATATATTTAGGCCAAAAAAAGTAATTTCACTTTGCTTACAGTATACTTCTGCTGCTTTCAAGTTATCCACAAGCAGTCTGCAAAATTCTTTGGCATATTTAAGACATATATTTGCATCCCAATTATGTTTCTCGGTAGCTTGCTGCCCTCGTGCTCTGGGCAAGGATTTAGTGGATATCTATAAGTCTTAAAAAGTGGTAACAGTATGTGTCTAGAACAACTCCATTTCTTTGGTATGCCCTGCCTAATGCACAGTGAGACTGGCAATTCTTAAAATGTGTCTCGTGGGTATCAGCTGTACATCATCCTCGAAATAGGTCCGATGTGTCACAATCACGGTATTTGCTATACAAAGGCAGTTTTGAGCTTCCAGACAAGCTGTGAATGCTCAGCCCAACTCATAGGTCAGACCTAATGCTTTCAGACCTGCTACCTGCAGCTGTATTTTTTAGGTAAAAGCTTTGTGCTTTACTCCATCTTCTGTCTGAGATCATCAAACCCACAGCCACATGATGAACACATCACTCTAGAATAAGGGGTACCTAAGGAGGTAATTTTATTACCAGTTTATAAAGGCCAGTTTTTTATTCTGCTTAAACCTATTCTGGTTGTAAGCTGAGAGGAGTCAAACACAACAGCCCTGAAAAAATGCCTCCCTGGGCTGAAATGAGTATGTGAATACCTTAAAATATGAGAGCCACATGCACAAATACTTGATTTACCTGCATTAACCAAAACCATGGAAAGAGTTTAGTGTATTCTAAAATGGACTTTTATGAAAAAGATATATTGGCATAATATTATAAGGTGTCTTTTTGGCAGTCTTTTTGAATGTTTTCATACCTTGGACTCATTTTAGGGAAAAATCTAGTAGTTTGATTGCCTGAAGGATAAACATACTCTCTATGGTGAGCAGAGAGAAAAATCCCTTTCTTGTCTCATGTTGTTTGCTTCAACAGTAATTTTATAGCAGGCTAGTAATCTGTATGGTGAACAGTGATGATTTCCAGACACAAGCTAGTAGGAAGCTGAGCTGCTAATATTGTTGAAATAGGAGTCTGTTTTTATTGGCTTTCCTTAAACAAAATTTACAGTCTCATTTCTTCCTTTCTTAGAGAAGAAAAAAAGTTGTTCTGTATTTCAATTGTGTAACTTTCATTTCAGATTAAAATACAAAAAATGAATAAATGGAGAAAACCTCTGCCTAAGAGATACTGAATATCATGTGACTTTGCCAGTAAAAATTTTCTTTTGAAGTAAAATTACAGAAGATTTAAACTGTATTAACACCATCTTCATAAAAAGGAGTAGGCAGATATAAAAAAAAATCTCACATTTTGAGTATACAACACTATATAGAAAAATGTTCCCTAAATTCCTCTGAGAAGCTGCTTTCAGTCTATGTAGACATTCCCAAATGAACATTATATTGTCTGTCATGGTGGAATTAGCAAGTGTGGCATGCAGGGCCATTGTAGGTGAAGGAGTTGATTAATTACTTTTATTTCCTACGGTAACTAGCACAGAAATAATGTTAATTTAGTTGCTTTTATGTTACTAAATTATACATGTTTCAAGCACTACAGCATTCACAGTTACGACAAATGATATTAATAAGCTTTACATGATAATTCCTCTCAGCCAAGATAGAGGCATCATTTTTTTGCTTAAATCTGTCATTCCTCCAAGACAGATCTGAGTCTTTCTCACTATTTGTTTATGCTACAGAACTCAAGGAGAAAGCTGCCATTTATGCATACTTTGCTGAAAACATTCCAAAACATCTGATAATTTAAACAAAATTTGAAACAAAATATTTGATTTTTTTTTTTTTAACCCAAGTGAAAATATTATAGTGGTGTAATCCAGGAGTTCATTTTACACCCCTAACACAGAAAAATAATATGAAGGCAAATATGCAGTGAATTTTTTTTTTAACTTAAGGACTCTGAGTGAAAGTGGCCAGTTCTGGCTGTTAAAATCTAAAACTAGTAAACTAAAAATCTAAAACTGGTAAACTATGGTAGAAATGACAATTGTTACTGTATTTTATTAATCTGCAACCAAAAATAAAGTGCCTTTGCAATGAAAAGTAAAAATCAGCTGCTTGGTAAAGCAAATTTTAGGTGAAAATCTTGGAAAGGCTTTTGAGTGACTTAAATAAAAACCTCCATTGGAATTGGTTGTGAGTTTATTTTCTCATATTTGCACAAAACCAACTCTACGATTGTATTATCACATGAACCAGTTATTAAAAGGAGTGGAATTCACATTTAATAAGAGAGTTTAAAAGTGAAGGCAATTAAATAAAATGTATACCTGAGATCTGCAAGAAGCTCAGGTGGCCTCAGATTCAGGATAGGCACAAGAAGATGCATGCTAGACTATTTCAAAACAAGCAGCTCCAAAAGTATTTCTTCTTTGTTTCAGTGTTTGGGGTTTTTATTTGGTTTTTGTTTGGTTTTTTTTATTATTATTATTATTTGTATTTCAAACTCAGTAAAATTCAACAAATAGAAAGAATCTTCATTGCTTCAAAAGCATAGTAATAGCTGAAATAATAGAAAAACTCACTGTGTAATTAAGAAAAATGAACTTCCATTCCTAATCGTCAGTGAAGTTTGATTGCACAGAAACTTAGGAAGTCAAATTCTGACAAATGGGAGGCCTTTAAAAATATACCTAAACCAAGTACTTGTTTGCTCAGAAAGAAAAAAAAAATGATAGCATGCTCTTGTCAAAGATTTGAACTAATTATTCCCCACAGTGCAGTATAGGGAATATTGCGCTACTTCTGCCATATTCTAGAATGAAATTTAAACCAGAATTTTAGACATGCCAAGGCACTTCTTCAAAATATTCTGCCCAAGTCCTTTGCTGCTTACACAACCTTGTGTTATCATACTAATGGAAATACACTACTTGAATGCAACAGGCTCTGCTATGCATAAGGCTGTACCAATAGGGCTGTACACTCAGAAGAAACACCTTTGACCACAGAGCTCACACTTCAGATATGAAGAGTGACAGTCAGTGGATGGATACTGTGAAGAGTCAATATAAGCTATACACTAAAGAAGAGAGTAGTGACTGACAGCTCACTGCTGCATTTAATTGTTTTCTAGATTAAGAAAACTCTGATAAAAACCTTAAAGTGGTTTTGTAGCCAGTAATCGACAAGTCTCCCCAGACAGGAGCAAAGGAAGTGAAGAAAGCAAGAAAGTGTTAAGGTGACAAGGAATCATGAAGACCAGCATCTAGGAGAGGTTAATAGAGGAGTCAACCTTTCAGTGCTGAATAAGTGGTTTGGAGAAGCTGGATAAACACACAGCTTGTGGAAACACATAACTTCTGTTTGACATAATCCAGGAGGCAGAGCCAATGAAGGGTGCTCAGAAGCAGAGTGCAAGGAACACCAGTGCGGTTAAAGGGGTAGGAATGGACACAAGTAGAACAGTGCATTTGTCATTCTCACCGTAAGTCCTCTGACAGGTGTCATCAAGTGAAAGCCATAAAAGAGACTTTCAGATGTCTGAGACTCTGGGAAGTCTCTTAACATTTTTACACTGTGTTTAACATCATTAGCATCCCAACACTGTAATGTCCACCTTGGCAACTTTTTACACACATCTTTTGTAACACTACATAGAGTTACTAGAGAACAGTAAGTGCTGTATTTTCCATAGATTCTTATTTTGCTGCCAGTGAGAACATTCAGCTCAACCTGGTTTATGTAACAATAGCATCTATAAATTCATAACCCTTTATAAAAATGCTGAAAGTCTTTTGGACTGAAAAGCATCATTGAAATGTATCACTGAAAGGCCCAACTCAGGTAAATACATATGTAACTTCAACCACATAAGTACCTACAGTCTCTAACAAAAGTGCTGTTTGTATCCACAGGTACCTGAGGTGTTACTACTGGGCGGTTCGTAGTTTAATCACCATTGGTGGCCTTCCAGAACCACAAACGCTGTTCGAGATAGTTTTTCAACTGCTGAATTATTTTATGGGTGTCTTTGTCTTCTCCAGCTTAATTGGTCAGGTACATTAAAAAAAATCAATAACAAGTTACATTCAAATTACTGCAATGTAGTGATAATATATTCAATTCAATGGAGTTTAGCTCTGGGGAAAAGTTTAGCTTGCATTCTCTATTCTACTGTCATTCCTGCTTATTCTTCTGACAACTGGATGTGTTTAATCTGTTCTTGATTTTGTAGCTCTTTTGCACACAAGCTGATTTAAAGACAATACTTTGCAAGATGCAAATGATTCTTGAAACTATTTATAATTCTTTTTTTCCCTTACAGACAAGGAGACAGTTGCTTGACATTCATATTATGCTGTTAAATCTCATATAAAAATTATAATTGTTGAAGAAGTCATGCTCAGTACTACTACCAATAAAATACTGTTAATGGAAATCCCATGATCTTCGTTGAACTAGAATCCTGACCTCTTCCACACATCACAATATATTTATTAATCTGAAAATTAATTGGTTTCTATTTCTCTTGGTTCACATTTGGCAGGAGGGAAAAAGAAGTCCGTAGCACAGCATATCAGTTATATTTCCAAATATTTCCAGCTTTAGATCCACAGGTTTCAAAACACCTTGCCTACAGAAAAGCAAATGCTGTGGCTCCCATGCGAGACTGCGTCTCATCAGTTTCTGTAGAAATCATTCCAGACTTTTTGATTTGTACTTCCCTGCTATTATTATTATTTAAAATAAAACCCCCTGAAATTTAATTTTTATTTTTAATACAACATTTCACAGGCTCAATCAGTTAAAAATTACACGTCTCTTGCTCTTTAGAAGTGCAAGAAGAGGTAATAGTCACAAAAGAGACTTTTGCCTATACGATTTAAAATACATACACAAACATTACCAAAAATAAAACAAAGCATTCATATTTCTTCCGGAAAACTATTGAATTCAAGTATATGGAACTAAACTTCAGAGTTTCCATATTTATAATCTTTTTCCTAAATTATTGCAATTGTCAATGAAAGCCTCCTTTCCCAAGAAGATTCTGCAGATTAGTTTTTGTAACCAGTGTAGTCATTTGCAGACTCTAACACACAAATTGTTTCACTGCAGTTTGTTTCTTGTAATTCCTGTTTACAAAGAACTCTTCCAATTACCGAGTTATTCCTGGTTTAGCACACTTGCCTAAAAATTGTTATTCCTGCTGCAATCAATTGCATCCCTGTAATAAAGAGCAAAATTCAGTCCATGGCTGAATCCTCGACACTAATCCTTGGCAGCTGTTAAAAGAAGTTGTTGCACTAAAAACACCTGAATACTTAAGCTTTTGAAGAAGGAATATCTGTGAACACCAACTCATGCACTTTATAAAAACTGAATTACATTTGTATTAAAATGTTAAATTATATTCCTGCACTAAAAACCTGAAGGTTACCTTTCAGATCACACTACTCAGAACTGATCTCTTAACTATTTAAACAGTGGCATGATCATAGTTCTAGAGGTGTCAGATGATGTTATCAGAGAAATTCAGCTCAGTTTGCTTCACTTCTGACTTGCATTGCATGTCAAATGTAGAGTACCTTTATTATGGACTTTTAAGAATAGCATTATCTATAATTTTCATCCAAATAGAAATATGAGACAGAAGAATAAGTTAAACCCCTAAACCCATAATTACACGCTTTCCAACACAATCAGATTAAATCTGTAATGCTTCTGAAAGAGCGGATGAAGCACCTATTCAAAACAAACAGTTGAATGAATAATCATTCAATGATTTTGAAAACGAGTGTTTTATTATTTTTATAGGTTGTTGGCAGGATATTAAAATCAAGACTATTTTTGCTGAAATGTGTACTAACAAGAATTGATGTTTGCAGATGAGAGATGTAATTGGAGCAGCAACAGCAGGACAGAACTACTATCGTTCCTGTGTGGACAACACTGTTTCCTATATGAACACTTATTCTATTCCAAAATTGGTCCAAAATCGTGTTCGAACTTGGTATGAGTACACATGGGACTCTCAGGGAATGCTGGGTAAGAATTTCCAATTCCAGTTACTTAGCATGTCCAAGTGAGCGTGGCTGTATAGATACAGATATAGGGTAAAATTTGCATTTCTCCTTTTCTGAATTGCATGTGGGAAGTGAGAGGAGGTTGCTCAACCTGCTTTGGAAAAGAAAGAAACTACACAGCAATATGACACCAGTTCACAAATTCACTTTATTAAGTTCTGGTAATAATTTTAGACCATATATTAAACATGTCAGTAGAAGCCTATTAGCAGCTTCCTCATTTGAACTCATAAATAGGTCCAACAAGATATTTCTCTGTACAATGCTCATTTTTATGAACATTCTGTCGTTTGTTTTGTTTTGTTTTGTTTCCCCAGATGAATCAGAGTTACTGGAGCAGATGCCAACCAAAATGCAATTGGCCATTGCAATTGATGTGAACTTTGCCATTGTCAATAAAGTCGACTTATTCAAAGCAAGTAGTTTTACAAGAGAATGCAGAAATGTGTGGTATTCCTAAGACAGAAATCTTATTTTGTGCATCTTGCAACACTTAAGAGTATTTGTTAATGTTCAAGGCAAATAAGTCTAAGACAATTATAAGTTAATGGATACATATCAGAACCAAGTCAAGTGCCTGTATTTGAATGTCTTCTGTGTCATCACAGTGATTTTTTTAAAAAAAAGCAAATGAGACTAAGACTCAGTCCTGTTTTGACAACATACTAAAGCTGATGGAATGGTCAGACTGTGAGCTCAGAATATAACTAATCTCAAGAGTCAGACATAGAATAATATAATTGTTAGCATAGTTCACATTGCTGTATGCCACCCAAGTCTGCCTTAGAGACCTCCTATGGTATGTGTTCTGGCAACCCAACTTTCATGTAGTGAATACTGCATTTTAGTAAATTTTGGTGCGAAAGAGCTTTCTCTTTATTTATCATAGTAGCTTTCCAGAGCTATAATTTAAATGTGTACTTAAAATTGGATTTCTGAGACAAAACTAAGGAGAATCTGAATTTTTAGTAGTCTTGACATACAGCAAGTTTGCTTGTTAGGGTATTTTCAAGAAACCACATGATACATCTGTATAAACATTACATGGCTGTATGGTTTTTCCACACTTTCATGGAGTTCTTAGATTAATACCATCATTTGACATGATCTTGTTTTTCCTCCTGGATCAGTTAAAAAAAAAACAAAAACAAAAACAACATAAAATTCCCATAACAGACCCATAAAGGTCTGAACATAACACGAATTGAGCTTCTGCAGCAGATTTGGATGTACAGCTCACTTCGTAAAAAATGAAAAGATGTTCCATCCACAGAGAACTTTATAAGTATTTGAAATAACAACTCTTTCGTCTTTTCTCAACTCTAATAGCTGATCTTTATGATGCTTTAAGTTTGCATTCCACGTATGAATCCCTTGGTCATTCCTATATTGCTGGGGTTTAAGGCCCATGTAAGCATTAATAGTCACTTTTGTTACTGGATTAACAGAGAAATCAACTCTAACTATTTTAACAGGGCTGTGATAGCCAGATGATATATGATATGCTGCTAAGGTTGAAATCCATTGTGTATTTACCTGGTGACTTTGTCTGCAAAAAGGTGAGCATTCTTGTCTTGTTCAAATAATAATTATATTATGTATTTCAGAAAAAGAGTTCAGATATCGGTCAACAATGTCCTTTAAATAAAATTAATCCTGACTGAATTAGACAGCATAAAAATAATTAAGTTACTCTGTGTAATAACAACAAATATGGTCTCAGATTACAACTTAGAACAAGACAGTATGGCTTTTATTACTTACATTATCAAATGTGGAATTATAGTAATATGGGAAAGTATTTAATGTAAATATGGATTATTAATGATACATCATGAATTTTTAGCATTTAAAATGGAGCATAATTAATGTTTCTATACATATATATACAAACTTAGCCTACAGATCTCAGTCTATGATGCTTTGCCCGTTTCATTTTCCATAAAATTATTCAAAAATGTAGAAAATACACAGCATCCCATATCGCTTCACTCATAGCTCTGAGCCACCTCCAGGCTTCCAGCTGAATACTGTCACACTATCCCTTAGCAAAAATGTCTATCTTCTCTTACTATTTTGACTCAAACAAGGCCAGATAGATAGGTCTGACCTATCTAGCCTCTGACCAGGTGAGCCCAAATCACTTTTTGAAGGCATGTAAACACAGGGCAAAGTAGGATGCAATTAAAGAACAAGGGGATGAAGTATCAGTACTGCTAATGTTCTGGCAAGTGATTCGCAGATCACACCACATCCAGAAGGGACTATCAGAACCCCTTAGCTTGTTTTTAACAGTTCTGGTCCAGTATGTTCATTAAGGTCCTGTCCACTCCAAGAGTCAAGCATACAATCCTCCCAAATGCTGAGCTACTCCCACTGACTCCACAGCATAGAAGTTAAACATTTGTGAATACACTAGGTGCCCCTTCAAAGACCCATCCCAGAATTGCTGCAGGCTAAGAAGGTTGGAAGAGTTGTTTGGTGTGTTTGTTTATACCATGTACAGCACAACATGATCTTTGCGGCTGGGATTCTGACACAGCAGAGATAATAAAGGACAGCAACAGATTCAATGTGTTGATATTGAAGTCAGATGCAAACAGTTCTTAACAAAGATGGATTATGAGAAATTGAAGTATCAACTTATTTCAGCTTGATTAAGAGATAAAAGGCCTCCCACTTATACAAATCTACTATGTGGCCAATAACCATAGTAATCATATCAATGCCGTAACACATAATACGGAACAAAATTCTTTGGAACCACTTTCCCCTTGGATATATGCTGCTCTCATCCTACTCAACCAAGGAGATGCTACATGTAGGCTTGGAGGACTAAGTGAAGAGACAGGAAGTACAAGTACCTAGATTTTTCAGTCCTGGCTTTGTTGCTGCTGCCTCTTCACTTTTAAAATGAAATTGCTGCTTTTCCTCATAATATTGGTACGCTCTTTGTTTAAGAGAGAGTGAAAAGATATTTAAAGAAGAATCTGTCATAATACTCTAACAACAAAAAACACTGCTAAAACATGGGTTCTTTATGTGTTTGTGTGCCCAGGGAGAGATAGGCAGAGAGATGTACATCATCAAACAGGGTGAAGTTCAAGTCCTTGGAGGTCCTGATGGTACAAAAGTCCTGGTTACATTAAGAGCAGGAGCTGTATTTGGGGAGATCAGGTAGGTCCATCAGTATTTCTAATACTTTCTTTAGAACTGGTCGAATAATCAGTGGTCATTTAACTTCTCTGTGGTAACCATGACAGCTATCATGGGGAGGCTAGAAAGCAGGTAGGATCAACAGAGGACACTGAACAAGGAGATGCAGGTAGGTGAAGTAAAATCTAAGCAAAGCATCAGCAATTGATAGGGCAAGAGCTGAGACCAATGTTTTGGTCAAGGTATACAGGGTATACAGCCAAATTTCATCTTCAGCATTTCAAAGATTCAGCACATCTTCCTGTTATGCTGTCTGCAATACAGCAGGACCAAAAGCATTTTACTGTCTGGATAGTGAGCTCAGGTGCCCTTAAACTGCAAATGGCAAAGATGAAAACTAATTTCCAACAAAACTGATAAAAATACCTAAAACAGCAAACAAAAACGGGCCATTTAGGAGCTGAAGTAGGAATTAAATTGACAAAAATCAGGACTCCTAATTTGAAGAAGTATGTATTTAAGAGCATACATAAAACAAGAAAAAGGGTGATAGACCAGATTTTTTTGAGTTTATCTGGAGGAGACAATTTTTTTTTCTGGTGGCTATAAGTGGTTTTATATCCTCCATGTGCTTGCTATGCAAAATCCATTAACTCTTATGTGCTGTGTTCCCCAATCAAGTGCTAGTTTTTAGGCACTGCACCCCCCTGCTGAGATTGGCCTGAGGAAAACTAATAAAATACATGTGCTGCCACATGCGATAAACTGGATCCTTGGTTTCTTCCAGCTGCTTTCCTGTTATTGCTAATCCTCCTGCTGGTAGCTTTAATCTGCCTTTGGAAAAGCTGTAATCAGCTCTATGACAGGTTTACTTTGTCTTCTACTTGTGTCTCCATTTGTAGTAGGGGAAACATTCCTGTTTATCCAGTGATGTGTGTACAGAACTTGTGTAGACCTCAAGTGGAAAACTTCTGATATATCCCATAGATAAAGAACTTTCTCACTTAGTGGGAAAGTTAAATTATATCAGTTCTTTGAAAAAAGGTTGTTTGGAAGTTATTTCTCTGTGTGACAATAAATACGTGAGCAAAGTCTCCAAACAAAGGCTGTATTGTAAATTATCTGGAAAGGCTGAGAATAAAATCATCACCAAGGGCTGAATAATGAAAAGATAAAAGAAAAAGCTAAAGCAGCCCCAATATGTAACATGTAAATGGTTTTCAATTATTTATTAGTCTGATATTTGGAGTTGAGAACTTTGTATTTTAAACTGAGAAATTGTAATGACTTGGTTTTTAAAAAAGGAAGGAATTTTCACACTTTTGATCCATTATAAGTGAGTGTTTGTTTCCACGTGAGAACCACACAGTGACCTTGAAAGATTCATTTTCCAGTACGTGTTACTCTTTACATAATTACATACAATGTGACCAGCAAACCCCTCAGCAATGTTATAATGCTACACTTCTAGTCTTGTTTTATTCATCACTGACCTACTGCAGCAGTAAACTCATTCAGACACATGCAGTTTGCATACAAAATGTCAGGCAGTGGATAAGCTCAAGGAGAAAAACTGTAGCAATTGGCAGACATGAAGCACTAAGTGTATTGGTAGAGAGATGTTCTTCCTCGTGGCAAAGTGCTAGAAAATAATGAGTTTGTATTGTGCCTTCCTGTATATATTTTGTCAAGGTCTTCTGAATACAGAATACCAGAACCAAATGGAAAAACAATTCTTTAGTGGACAAAATACTACTTGATTTAGCACAAGCACATTTTCCCCTCACTTCATAGTGTGGTGATAATCCGATATCAGGCTGATTTCTTTCTGATTTCTAATTCAAGATTTGTTTAGAGAAATAGGTCAGCTTCCTTCTGAGTGGTTTAAGTACATGATTTACAAGACACTTGCTACTTAATCTCACTTTGTTCAAATTTCATGTAAATGATGCTTAAAAAGTCTCCAGTGGCAAAGGAATTGAGTGAAATAAAAAATTTTTATTTAAAAAAAAATTCCCCAAATTATACTAAAGGGCCAATGCAAGACTAATGATCGCACACGTCCTTTGCCAATTTCATCCTTGAAAATTATTACGGAAGGAGATTAAGTAACAGAAGTTTCAACTAAAATCCTAGCCTCATTACTAGTTTCCTGCATAGATAATTTCAGTTTGGGGAGTAAAATAATTTCAGAATCAGAAACAAACAGATTGTTGCCTTAATGAGAGTTCATCAACATAGACAATTCAGAAAGAGAGAAATAACAACACTTCATTAGCCCAGAGAAAGTTACACTTTAAGCCAGACGTCCTCATTCATCTTTTTATTGGTATTTTACTAGAGCTATTTCCTATCAGAAAATAGTAATTCTGCAAAAAGTAAAACATTTCTTCATTTAATGTACATTTTTTTACAGGAAGATCTCTAAATGTTCGATCTCAGCTTTAGCTTTCAGGGTTTTTGTAATTTTAAACTTTATTTTAAAAAATCAAAACTATAGGTAATATTTAGTTCTGTGAAAGATTACATTTTCCATTACTTTGGTCCAGGATTTCCTTTAAGGTGGTAGCTGCTGCTTTGCAATAAGCTTTGGAAGGAGCTTGAAATTCTGCTTAGAAGCAAGATCCAGACCTATTCCCCTTCCCTGATTTACCAGTCCCCTTCACGAGCACATAGGTGCCAAGCTGAGCCACCACAGCCCTGCTCGCTCAGCTGGTAACGCAAACCATTCCCTGATCTGTTTGCTAATTTCAATGAAGAGCAGCTTCCTACAGAGATCAGCTACAAAAAGAAAATAGATAAGCTGAGTCATCACTTTGACAACTTTATAGCTTGAAATCTAATTTGCTAGCATAAGAATTCAAGTTTTCATCTTGTACTAATATTACAGCATTTCAGGCAAACAACTGGAGTAAAAAATGTTAGGTAAAAGAAGCAAATTTCACAATTAATATAGATACTACATTACCAAGATCAATTGCCAGGCAAACGTATGTGTTTAAAAAAATTTAGTCATATAACTCTTCACACACTAACCAAAACAGATTCAGTGCTGAAGTATATAACAGTGTCCTTAGTGAAAGACAATTCTCTTTAAGCAAAGATTGCCTGACTTGTAAATTCACCTCACATCATCACCATAATGAAAAAGCTGATGTCTTCAGTCCTCGTCTACCGTGATAGAACAAGCTTTCTGTTAGGAAAGGCTAAAAGTGATTGTTCAATGACTTGTTGAGAAGTGATTCATCAGAGCTCAAAAGCTGTTTGCAATTCCCTTTAGCTGCTTTTCATATTGTGCAAAGAGTTTTATTCTGAGAAATTGTACAGAATTGTTTAAAAAAAAGACAGTAAACAGCATTTTCAGATTGAGTTCATATGATTGCTGTCTTGGGTTGCAGAAAAACACTGTGTGCATGTAAACACAGCCTTGCACACACAGTTGCAGAGGTCTCCTATTAGCCTTTATAATTTAAATATATTATGATGCAATATTTAGAAATACATTTTAGAAATATATTTAGTATTAAAATAAATACATATATATCCTTAAAATTTTAGATAGGTGTCAATTCTTGTTTTATGGTGCCTAGACTATCTTTTATTAATGACTTTTTAAATTTAGATAATACTTAAGGTTCCTTAAAAATATTAACTCACTGGAAAATCTTTAAGAGACAAATTTTAGTGATAGAGTAATTTCAGTATTAAGAGCAAAATGTAAATTCTCTTGCTTACCACCACATCTGAGAAGTGAAATCTCTTCATTTGTTTAGTGCAAGATGAACAATTTAATTTTTATTTGTACATCTAATTCTTTTTCTAAGATATCCTTCCTATGACCAAGGTCTGTTGGCTAAACTAGTCTAATGCCTTACTTTCAGAATAAAATATCCATCTTTTTCAGGCACACACATTTGTAACTGTCAGTCTGGAAGACCTTCCTAACTTGCATCATTCAACTTGCCAACATTCAAATGTGGTATGTGGTATGAGAGAAAACTGAAAACCAGAGTCCAGCAGAAATTATTCACTCAGGAAATTAAAATTCTGGAAGAATCACTCATTCATTGTAAATAAGGCTGTCCTACTTCAGATGTAAATGATTTTCAACAATAAAACTGAGGAAATGTCAAGTTCCTGTGAGGACTAAAACAAGTGCAGCCTTTGCTGTAGGTGTCTTTTAACATGCTCTATGTAGCAAGACTTTTTACAGTCCTTAACATTTACCTGACCAGCAGTGACAATTTGCCTTTCTGAGGCAAGAACACATTTCTAATCCCAATTGCACGGGGTCTTTACAGAACATCTGATAGAACAGGCTATGTACATGAGCTTTACAATGACTTTAATGAAGAACTACCAGCAAAGTGGTTCCTCACTAGGGTAACCATCAACATGACTGATGTTTGTTTTTGTTCCAGCCTACTAGCTGCAGGTGGAGGAAATCGAAGGACTGCCGATGTGGTGGCTCATGGTTTTGCCAACCTTTTTATCCTGGACAAGAAAACACTAAATGAAATCTTGAAGCACTATCCTGACTCAGAAAAGCTCCTCATGAAGAAAGCAAAGTATGTCCTAAAAACAGTTTTTAAGTCATATCATTTAGTTGCGGAATGGACAGTTGTGACTTTTAGACAAATTCCTTTATTGGAAGAGTAACAGATTGTGGTAGTTTGTCTGTAGGCCTTTCTTCTGAATTTTCATCCAGGAGGTCAGGTAATAGAGAGTCACCTCAGGTATGGGGCTCATTTCCCCCTCTACCCTTCTTTCCCTATAAAACTCTCATCTGCTTTGAGACACAACTTGAGCCAGCACTTGTTTATTCTTCAGGATACAGGTAAGCAAGTCCAAATGTAAACAGTTTCCTCCAACTCTACCAGAGCCTTGTGTAAAACCCTTACCATTCCCAGTTTTGCTCTTATCACTGGATCTGGGAACCAAAAAAAATTGACTATAAAAGCTGCCAGATTTTCATGCATGCATTTTAGCTCAGCAGGAACTTTGCTTGGTTTCACAGCACTGCTTTGTGTTCTCATTCCCTTCCATCTCCAGGGTGCTGCTGAAGCAGAAGGGGAAACCTCCTCCAGGACCACCAGTGCAACAACCACGAGGCTTAGCCAGTCTCTTTGGGCAGAAACAGGAAACTCCAAAATTGTTTAGAGCAATGCTTGGAGGAAAAGGAAAAGAAGGCCTTGCTAAACTGCTCCAGCTGAGGAGACAAGAAAAGATTGAGGTAAAGCCACAGAAAATAGAGTAGAAACTTTCAGGTGCGGAAAGATATTAAGAGGCCTTGGGCAAACAGAGTAGATGAAAATTTAGCCTTATTGCAATCAACAGCAGAAACTCCCAGTAGCTGAGATTTAACCACTTTCCTAATCTCTGTAAACACTGATTCTAAAATTTGACTCAAATCTTTCTGAACCTGGACTCTGAGCAGAGCAAACAAAAGCAAGGGAAAAAAAAGCAAGCGAACAAGAATCTTCAAAGAAAGTAAGGATAAAATGGACTTTACAAAGGCCCTAAGGGCATCTGATCTTCTAATTTTATGTAAACAACAATAAATACAGAAATATTCTAACACAGTAATCTGATCCAGCTGACTGAGGCACAAAGTGAACTTTACAATCTATTGTCAGATCTCTGGTTGTTACAAATCCTGAAGACAAAATGTAAAGTACAGCCCACACAGCTAAAACTGATTAAATCTCTAATATATTGCACTTATGAAAAAAACTATTTTAACTGACAAAAATTAATTCCAACATGATATTGTGTTCTGAGAAATGTTACTAAGAACCTGCTCAGCTCTACATATTTACCTAAAGGTGGCAGAATCCTTTTCTTTGTAGCTGAACTGGTTGTGGTTTTACTTAAGATAAATAGAACTTTGCTTACACAAATGACTACACTATGATTAGAGCAGAAACACTGCTCAATTTAATTTGTATTTGTGAACTTAATAGCAAATAGGCCAAGAAATTAGGGCAGTATGCTGAGATTTGCATAAAAGTTTTTCTTTTTCCACTAGTGTAAATACATAAAGGAATGCAAGAGCTAAGGAAGGGTTCTGTGCCCCAATACAGGCCTCTTTCATCTTGCTATATTACTAGGAAGCAGATACCATCATTATCCACAAGCTTTTCCTAGGTTTTACACTGATACTCTAAAATTGTATTTCTCATGTAGAAGCTGACCCTCAGCATCTAAATAGAAATTTATATATGTTGCATATCATTAATCACAGTTGACATGCTGTGCGTTCCATGGCATATAGAGAACAGAACTACTTCCAGAATTTCTTCTGAGTATTAGAAAACATTAAACTTCTTGTTTCTAGGAAACTAAAGCTGGAGCAGAGACTAAGCCTGAAGAAAATGAGCAGATGCCTGAAAAGCCTGCAGACTCCTCTGCACCCCCTGCTCCAAAGGAAGAACCAAACACAGACACTAAACCTGCAGTTATACAGAGAGGAACCAGTAAGGAGTCTCTGATCATCAGTATGTCACCATCCCCCACAGCAGGAGAAGGAGAGATCCTAAAAGTTGAAATTAAAGAGAAAAAAAAGAACTAGATGGTGCTTTGGGCTGTGGACCCATCTATTGTCTTGCTGAGTTCAGAGGGCCGGTGTGACTTTGCTTTTGGGTACAGAAGATAGAGACTAAACATGAGAAAAATCTACCCCAGATCCTCTTTTTCTTTCCCTCTTCTGCTGGCACAATGGGACAAATTATTCATATCCTTAACCTTGAGCCTGAAGAGAGAACTTTTGGTGTCCTAGGAATTAGAGCTCAGATTGTATTTCAGGACCATTTGTTTCTTGTTTGATTCATGTTCTCCCTTTTCATGCTCTACTCTGTCTTGTTTTTGCTTCTCCTCTTCCCTCTCCCGTTTATCCTTGTGTTCTTTTTGCTGTTCCTGTTGTTCAGTTTGCTCTTAACTGCTGTATGTACTCTTTTCTGTTTTCTCCTCTGGTTTCCCATAGTTATCCTTTTCCTTGCTACTGCCTTACTGTTGCTGAGGGTCCTTATGTTTCTCTCTATACTTCTCTCTCCTCCCCTTATATTTTCAATTGGTGACCTGGGTTTGTGACCAGCAGACAGCTGTGGTGCTGTGTGTTGGAACCTTTTAGCTTGGGACAGGGGACTATGTAACAAAACCATCGTCAAAAAATAACATCACAAAATCCACAAGAGGGAAGTAGATTGCAGAATTATTGCTGGCCCTCTGAAAGCATAAACATCTGCTCCAGTCATCCTTGACTGGCAAATAAACACGGTAAAGACTTAGACAGTCCCCCCACACCATTAAAGGTGATCTTTAACTTTGTACTACTGACTTACATGCTTGATCTTCTCGAGGAGTTGGGCATGCACTCTGAAGAGTAAGAAGTTGATACAGCTAACAGTCTGAAGAACATTGGTATTTAAACAAGCCACTTCAAAAATAAAGCCTATTTTATAAGAAGCAGGATTTACACTGTCTGGCTCTGTGGTACTTTCAACCAATGCTCCAGTTGTTCACCTACATCATGACCTTGACTGATGGTGCAAAGTGGAGCTCATGTCTTTGAGGACTGAGCTACATTATCTCTGTGAGCTACAGTAAATCCTTTATGAGTGTCACAGCTGAGAGGCTATAGCCTCCTTACAAGGAGCTCTCACACTGTCAACCTTCCACATCAACTCATTATAGTGCCAGATGCAGTATTAAAAAAAAGGCTGACACTATGTTTAATTCTCAATTACTTTTTTCTCCTCTATGGGTTGGCATCTCCTCTCTCTCCCTATCATCCCCTTTTAGACCTCAATGGATGAATAGTTTTGTGAACTAAAAATATTATGCAGAGGCCAACCCAAGAAATCATAAGAGCAGGCTTCATAGCTTTTCAGCTGACCAGCCAACCATGACAGGCATCATGCCAACATTAAACCTTGACTTTGCAGGCTATATATGACCCTACACGCTCTGCATTCTGTAGGCCTGTACTTTAAAGCCTTTCAACCTCTCTAATCACAGACAAAGCTGTCAGCTCAACTAAAATCAGCTGGAAATTTACCTGAATAAAAGTTGGATGACTGAATTCTGTGTGTTATATATTCCGTAAATCCTCTGACATGACCAAAACCAAATCTCCTTCAAAAAGGAAGCTCTGGTGCATTAGCAGTGAGGTGAAGATTCCATTGCTATGTGGAAAGAACCATCTTTATTTCTATGTTACTTATTTTAGTACATGAAAAAAAAAGGATGTCACAACAGAGAGAGAAAATTTTAAGTTGCATCACGAAGAATTATCTATCTATTACACATTCAGGAATGACTAAATGAAATCTCAAAATCAGAAAGATTGCAGAACTGTTTCACAAACGAGGGCTTCTATGAATAATAATGATCTATGAGTTTGTTACAATATATATTTTCACTTGTTTTTTTTTGTCAAAACATTATGGAACAGGGAAAAAGCATAACTCCCCATATTTTAACACTTTTATATTAATGAGTAAAGCTTGCTCTCTCATTGCAAAAGAACTGATTCCCCTTCTGCCTACACAAATGCTTCCAGGTGATTTCAAACATTTTCTCTGTGGGCGTATTTAAGTTCATCAGTCACACGCTGACACACATTACAAAGTAAGGGCTGAGACTGCAGCAGCAAGCACTGTGCTGCAGCAGCACAGCGTCCTATGAACTGCTGCTCTGCTACAGCTCAGAACAGCCCAGACTGCAAGAGAGCCTGACAGTTCTGTCTGCAAGACTACCAAGTTATGCACAGCTCTCAAATTCCTTAGACCCAAAACAAAAGAGGGGAAACATCAGTACAGAAGATCGTGGCCACATGGACGTAACATCCATCTGGTTTTCCCTGACATCCTACGTTTCTGTTGGAGTATTTTCCCGTTCCCAAAATTGCTCCTTTTTTAGGAGTGAGCAGGGGCAAGAAGGCTCAGTGAATCCAAGGTGCAACTATTTGTGGTGTTTTTCACAAGAAGGATGGACACAAGAAAGGTCAAGATGTAAAATGCAATTTCACAAACTAATTCTAACTAACTGTAGGTTCTTGACTGGTGGAGCAGCCAAGTGAATTACCCTAGTGCACTTAGAGGATGCAATTCCCAGTATCAAGGTTGACTCAGACTCTAAAGCAACACTATTCTCCAATATCTCTTCAGTTTCCCAGTAAAGTACCTTCAGACTTGACTACACTTGAACGTGAAGAAACTGAAGGGTGGAATAGGATAATGTAATCAAAAAGTACAAAAAACTAAGTGTCTACGCCTCCTCAATTAAAACACAGATGTGGTTATGAAAAAAAATTGGAAAATATGATAATTATATGAAATAGCATCGGAGAACTAAAATGTGGCATAGAGCATGTGACAGTCACAGCTAAATCTGCCCAATTTCAGAATATCACCTTACTAAAAGTCAGTATAAGATATTTTATGGAACATATACTGCAGAGTCATAACTACTACGTAAAAAGGCATTTTTCCATTTATCTGATGATACATGTTATAAATCTGTGGCATACTCACCATAGGAATCACAAAAGCAGCATTTAGCATTACACAGAAAATGCTGAAAAGTGACAACAGAACAGTATACTGAAATTACAATTTTAATGTATAAGGCATTGCAAATCAGTCGAATTCATCAGAACTGAAATACATAGAAAAGTAAAAAACTCTGGTTACAGGTTAGCTCTCTGCTGTACATATGTATATTATGACCAATAAATGGCAAAAAGCATCCAATGACACAGACTGCCATACACAATTTTTATCACAAGGTGGTGCCAGTGACCTACAAGCACATTCACTTTACAAAACTGACAATATTTTGTCTTGTCACCCTCAAGCAAGTTAACAGTTTTTACACATGAAAATACATGGGAAAAAAAAGGTAAAACAACATAGTAACTCCCTTTCCCCCTGACTCACAATCTACTGCATTGATTCAGAATATTGTTTCAGGCTACCTTGAAAGATTTTAACATACATTAGGCGTACACCTCTAAGAGAAATTATATCTAGAAAGTGGTCCTTGTCACTGTCAGGTCTGAAACACTTATATAGCACAGAGCACATTGAGAAACAGGTGTCATTGATATGCTATTTACTTCCCTAAACTTCAGGAACATGGGGGCAATTCTTTAATAAAGTTACTGAATTCTCTACTGTAGAAACTCAACACTTATGTATAAAATACAGTCAAAAGATTTTCTTTTACATGTAGCAGATACTTAGTATCATAATACCTACTAACACATTTAAATGTACTTCCATGACAAGTTTAAACAAAATGAATAGCAGAACTCAGGTGCGGCATTGTATTTTTGGCAGACAAGCTGAGAGGAATTTCAGTAGTATCCTGTACTCCTAGCAAGCAGTAGTACTCATCCACTTCGATTAATCTAGACAAAGGATTAATACTGCATCGAGTTATCTCTGTATGGAGCAGGTAGCTGTGAAAGTTTACTGTTTCAAAATCATACACTCAATCTGAAACAGTGTGATTTAGGTTTATTATAATAACTCCTTTGTAATTATAATTCTAAATATAATAATCTTAGTATTTTGTGCTGCGTATTTGATATGACACTTCATTAAATTTTATATTTAAAATAGTAACAGGTTTGCACTTCACTGATAAAAAGTGATTATTGATTTTTTACATACCTACATGAATTACATTTAAAAAAAGAAAGAGCTTGGCTTAATATGAAATACAGTATCTTCCTTACTATTCCACTATTGAAAGTATTTAGGACCTCCTTCTACCATGGAAAATTGAATGGACATAACAAATATTCATGATTGACTGATAAATGTATCGAGATTGTCTTACACAGTTGATAGTTATCTTTAATCCATCAATGTTAATGTGAATTCAGATTTGTGACAGAATTCTATGTGTAAAAAAAAAAAAAAGCAAACCCCAAAAAATACCCTATAAAACCCACACAAAACTGCTCCAGCAATCAAAAGTCACATACACTATGACCTGGTGCTACCTTGAGTGTCCAAGTGTGCTAAATTTAGCATTAGTCCATTTTGTTGTTACATGAAATCAGTTGGATCCCTAACTCTAAACCACTTCAAATGTAAACCTGCAAAATTAATGCTCAAGATTGGCATTTCAAAGTGATAAATGTGACCTTTACATCCACTTATATTGCATGCAGCGACAGGACCAGAAGAGATCCTCAGCAAGCAGTATGAAACTGGGGGACAAGAACGCTTCATCTTGTCCACTATACAAACAACATGATTTACACTTGGTATAAGTGAGAAAACTCAAGCCAAGAAAATAAACCAAGAAATTGTTTGCCCTAGAGAAACACAGGATGATTTTAGGGTTAGGGCTCCAAGACTTGACTTTCTAATTTCTTCCTAAAGGGAGGGAATATGGAATATTGGGGTTTTTGCAGGCACTTTTCATTAGTGGGCTCATGAAAAAACAGTATGATTCAAAATATAACAAAAACAGAAGAACTGCCTTTGCCTGAAAACATGCAGTCATAAATCAAACAAAATCTTTTTAACTAAAAAGTGGATTCCTACTTTACAAAAAGCCCTTTGAAGATCAACAGTCATGACTGTTTTATAGGCGGGGGGGGAAGCCCAAAATAAAAGCCCTACCAAAATAAAATCTGGAATTTCCATTTTCCAGTATACTGTACTTGAAAATACATTTTACATCCCTTACAATAGTAGCCTCAAGGCCAATGGTATTCTTCTGAGATATTAGAGTTTTACCTTGATTCACTCTAGTTAATCCCATACTAACATAAGAGAAGGCATACTGTAAAAGAATATATACTTTAACGACTTCTTTGGTTCATGTTCACACAGCCCTGAATCCCAGGCATTGGCCAAAGGCACTGAAGTGGCAAATGTGAAACAGGTCTGCAAGGAAGGCCTTTATGCTCTGTAGCACTCGTCTAATTATGAAATTCCCATGACAAAACTTTGTTACAGTGGCTTGATAGACATAGAAGCCTGAAGTATTCCAGATTCATTAAAGCAAATGCTTTGGAGGGGATATACCCTCTTTTCCCTTTCAGAATGGTTTTATGATCACAGAGAAACTGCAGTTCTCGGTGCTGATTTGCACAAAAGTAACTGAATACTCCCATTGCCCATATTTATCAAACAGGCAGCCCTTCCACACTCAACTGTTCTCTCCCTTCTCTCTGCATATTCAACCTTGTTTTTAACACTCTTAATTTTCAAAATCAATGCATCCGTGTAAGCACTACCTCTCTCAAATCAACAGCAAATATCAACACCCTTATAATTTTGGCCCTTAAAAGGCACACTTGGCAAAGTGATTTGTAGGAAGAAGCTAACATACGTTACCATACAGAGACGTGGACATGTATACAGAAGTATGTCGAGAACCAAAGTCTGTAGACACAGCAAGTGAAGCAAGCACAGTCTCAGGTCCTTCGCTCAGCCCATTCACTTTGCAGCAGGAGCGTTAGGAGGCTGCAGTTTGTAGGTGCTGAAGTAGTTCACCACTTGCTGAGGGACTTCTGCCAGGACACATTGCGCCAGAGCTTCTTTTGGAGCCTTATAAAATCAGAACATCAAGCTTCATTTTTCACCAACTGTTAACGGAGATGCTAAGACAAGTAATAGGCTCCTCCTCTACTTGGCCAACTTCAAGTCTGACATTTTACAGAAGACTTTACACAGTGCCCTTGTGTGACAGACAGCAGCTTCCCTGACTTCTTTCTTGCTCCTGTTACCAGGAATCAGATGACTCGTTTCATTGAAGTGACAGAAACTGAGTGCACAAAAGGCTGCCACGTCTGAAGGTACCTTTAGTCATATGAAATATATAGTGCAGACATCGGATTTCAGCCATGTAAATATGCTTCCACTATCTGCTTAAGATGACCTTTCATGAACTTGTCTAAATCATCTGCAATTTTTGTACCAAGTTTCATGCTCGGTAACTATATTTTTATGGAGCAGCTCATCTGGAGATACTGTTTTCACTGTAAGACTAAGTATATGGGGAAAAAAATACATCCCTTTTTCTAGAAACTGAAGGCATCTGAATATATAATTTTATACTGACTATAGACCCTAGGTAATCTACATCCAAGTGCATTATTTGGTAATCATATTCTATATTTATTTTGCTCTCTTTCCCCTTTCAGTTTGCCTGAGTTGCTCTCAGTTTAATCAATTAACTTGTATCAAAAGTAAAAACAAAAATACAAAGGCATAATAGAAAGACATAAGCAGTATTAACAGGGTTAATTAAGACAAAACTAAATTAGAACATATTAGGATGGAAATAAAAAAAATTTACAGTAAAACTAAACCCATGTAAGTTCTTTCACATCCATTTCTTTAATCAAGTCAGAGTGTTTTACAAAGGTCATTTCCCTGCAACAATGTGCCTGAAATGCAGTGCTGGAACCAGAAACAGTCCTTTAAAACACAAACAACCTCACTTAACAGAAACTCTACAGATGCTGAAATCTTCTGTTCTTTTTCTTTTAGCATTTGATAAAGGCTTATCTCAGAGATCATCTTGAAGACACTACAAAGGCTTAGGACTATATGTAGAACATCCTAGCAAACCCAGCATACCTCTACAATATTTATTAAGCATGCAATTAAAGTTACTTACGTTGTGGAACTTCCTGAATGGCACAAATTGAACAATGTCTCTGACAGCCAGTTCTCCTGATGAGGACCTAAGAACTCCATCATCACCATCAAGAAACTCCATAGCACCAAAGTCTGCTCCTCCAACACCAACAATGATAATGGACATGGGCAGCTTTGAAGCGTTAACTATGGCAGTTCGAGTTTGATCAAGGTCTGTTATCACACCATCCGTTATAATCAGAAGTATAAAATATTGCTGTCAAATCAATAAACACTGTGTTATGACAAAGCAATACTAAACATCCAGGCACGTACACTTATAAAAATATATATACAGGTGACATACTGTCGTCACTTTGAGCATGTTCAATGTGCTCACTGAATTTCACCATCAAAAAATCTAAGTTGTAGACAGGCTTCATCTGTACAATCTAAAGAAAATTACAGGGACAACATAATCTTTTAAAAGAAATCATCTTTAAAAAGTCACCTCCCAAAAACCCAATGGCATTAGCCTTCTCCTTTCCCAAATCCCCAGGCAAACCAACAGTTAACCTCTTTTCCAACTGTTTGTCCCAAGGTAGAAAGCAGATTATTGAGGTTTTGGACAGATAACACCAGTAAACCTTGCATTTATTTCTTTTCTGGATTATTAATACCTTTATGAAACACTACCCTCACTTCGAGTATCCTGAATATCCTAAATCACACCTTTTTGTGCTGAACAACAGCATGGCCATTTTCAAACTCTTCTAATCACACTTTCTAGCTGATTTATGAAGTTAATCACCAAAGCATCTGTCAGAGACTGAAATGATTAATAGCTCAAACATTGCTAAGATCACCAAAATAGCTTTTCCACTGTAGAAAACTGCAAGGAAACATCTGCTCTTCTAGAGAAGTTCATCCCTCCCTAAATATGCCTCCTAATTTGTGCAAAAAGACCTTACGATAAGGGGGTACTATTGTCCAGCTATCCCAGGTGCAGAAGGATGTGCACCTGAAGCTACACCTTGGATTTCCAGATAACTTGGATTCTTCAGATGAGAGGCATATGCTGGGAGAGGTGGGATAGTCCTCCTTATCATGCCAGTGATGACTCACAATGTGAAAACATGATGACTCAGCTGTGAAAATCCCTCCGGGGAGCACTGTAGACAATCACACCGAGCCTGAGCGACCCATCTTAAATGACTGACCATAATGGGCCATGACTGAGTCTAACATAATAGATAGCTGTAATGCCTTAGAAGGTGTCAAAGGCTCATGACATGTTCCTGTGATCCAGTAATATTATCCATTGTAAAACTTCTCCCTCCCAAGGAGGTACTCGAGCATTCCCACCTGAACTTGAGCAGATACAATTCACTAAATCTTTGAGTTTTGTGGACTTCCCCCATCGCTGACAAACGAAGACAATCACTTCAACGGGACTTCATTTCAACCAACAGACATTAAAACTTCAACTATCAAGTTTCATCACTGGATCCAACAAGAGGTGACTATTTATCTACTTTCCTTTCTCTTTCTTTTCCTTGTACATTTTCTTAAGTGTTATTTCTATGCATTTATATTGCTGTATTACCACAGATGATAACAACCAAAATGGCTACATACCTGTTTTCCTTTGCAACCAAGTTGTTCTAAAATAAACCCTACGTATGTATAGTTATACACACCCATCATTCAGTGTAATTTCCCTCTAATCTGCACCATTAACAAGAACATGGGTTACCTTCATTTTCTGGAGCAGATTGTAACAGTATCTGAGACCACTTTGCAGTACTTTGGTAATTTATTCAAGTACCATCTGAGTTGCTTTCAATATACTGTCAGGGCTTCTAAAAGTTGGCATCTTAGCCTCTGTCCTGGACTGAAGTACCAAGAACAAGCTAGAAGTACAAAGTTCAGAAACTATCAAATGCTTTTTGAACTTCTAGTCTTCCGTCACTTGGTTCATTTCAGACAAATTACTACGAAGCACAAACTCGAGTTCCAAAGACACTCTTGTCTACCCTTATCTGCCTCCAAAATAATTCCTCTTCCTTTATCTATTCTGTTCAGGTATCACCTTTTGTCATTGCTCCCTGCCACTCTATTCCCTGACTCCAGCAAGAACATCTACAAACACCTATGACAACAGACCAGCAGCAGCACGATAGCACATCACATTTGATTTATTTCTCTCTTCTCATGCTTTCCCCCATACTGGAAAAAAATACCAACCCAAAATATCTATGATATGTATTAAATGCCAAGGTAGCAAAATGCCTTCAACACATCCTTCCAGGGAGAATAAATTTCTTGCCAGGTATACTACACTCTCAGGAAAAAAGAAAAAAGTACAAGACATTTTGCTACTTTCCTAATATATTATATATATATATTTATATATGTATATAATATATATATTTTATACATTTTTATTTATACATATATGTGTTTGAGACCGCTACTAGTCAAAGACTACCATGGTAAAACCTTACCAGTCTCTTGGCACATGAAAATCCATAGCTCTATTCCAAACTGGTTTCCACAGGTAATTTTATATGCAAAAATAGCTGATTTTATTTTCTGATTTCACTTGATGTCTGATACACCAGTACTTGCTGTCATCAGTGATTTAGGATGCATATGGCTTCAGTTTGCCTGAACTTGCATATATTATCTAAATGATTCGATACTCAACACTTGCTCTTCAGGCTTCCTACTTCTTAATATGGACAACAACTCACACATACAATTTTAATAAAGAGAAAGGTACAACACATACAGCACCTAAAGTTTTATAGCACAGACAGGTAATTATCTATGCTAATAGCTAGGTGTCAGGAGCTGTATCATCCATTTATTCACTACCTTAGTTAATTCTCTCTCTCAGCAACCCACGTGAAACTAGGTCCAGCTGTATTTTCTCAGCTGACATTAAATCACTCTCTTGTATGTAAAGGCTTAAATTAAACTTTTAACATCTGTATACTAAAGTAAGAACACTCAAGAGAAGACACCATAAAGGTGGTGTGTATTTTTGAGTTGATATTTTAACTCTGAAGTGTTTAGTTAGTTAGTTTATGAGAGAGCTATTGTGTACAACCTGCAAAAAACAGTTAGCTTTTATCTTCGTTTAAGGGTAAGAAACATTAATTTACAAAGTAAATGGCCAGAGATGTCAAAACAAGCACACTTACAACCTTAAAAGAGAAAAATGGAAAGAAAAATGAAAATAAAAAATACACATGGTATGATAACTTACAGATGCTGTTTGCTGTTGTGTCGCAGCAGCAGCAAATCTTGCCACGTGATTTATAATTGGAGAAAAATTTGTTGGTCCATATAACTTTACTTGAGGAAGACAAGTCCGATATGCATCAACAATGCCTTGGATCCCTAGAGAACAGAAACAGATTCTTTTCTTCCTATGAGGACATTTTGAAGCACTCAATCTTCCTAAACCTGTATCAATTCCTTAATTGAAATGATGATGCAAAGATTCAAAATTAACCATGATGAAAAAAATAAAAGATTCGTGCTTTTTGCTTAAACAAATGTTTAAGGCACAGATATAACATGAATGGCTTTATGTGAACAGAAGGACCAAATCCTGTATGCTCAAGTGCATGTAACTGCATTACAACAGTTGTCTTTGCCTGGCAGCTTGTGGTAGTAGTTAACAGTGTGATGAGAGGACACACTAAACAGGCATTAGCAGTATCCCAGTCAAACCAGACAGCTCCACACCAGCAGTGAAAGAAAGTGGCTTCATAACACAAGAAAACTGTTCTCAGGCCAGTACCCTAGCTGCTTAAAATGCCTCTTTCAGAAGACAGATGCAATGCCATTTCTCATAACTAGGAAATCAGTTATAAAATTGTTTCCTAACTAGTTATTTAATTAGAACGGCATGCTTCAGTTCACTTTTTCAAGCGTTTTTATCCCTTCACCTTAGACTTTTTATTCTCAAGGTCTGATAATACTCTCTCAGACTTACCACTACAGAACGGGTTTGATGGGTTAAAATTTATTGGGAACTCATGAGACACCTGTCAACACACAAAAGACATAGTCAGGACTCTACATACAGACTCTTCCTGAAGTAAATGCTGTCCTATGTAGTGCATTTATATATTCCATTACCTGAAAGGAAGGAGGAACTTGTGCACCAAACCCAAAGGCTGGAAACATCTTATCTCTAAAAGAGCAATTTTAAAGAAAATTAAGTCAGTGCCTTCCTTTAAAATGGACTATAGTTCACTAAGTTTAGTTATCAGTGCTTCTTTTCATCACTAAGCATGCTGTTTATTAAGCAGCAAAATTAAACAGAAGTTCCTCCTTGCAATTATTTCTAGGATCAAAACTAGTCTTTAACACCAAATTGGCAATAATGCAAGTATTTATTTAAATCAATGCTGCTCTTTACATCACAGATGAAAATACTTGCTTGTCTGCTGTAAACACCAGCTTATACATGTGATTACATGATTGTATAGTGATTATTTTCAGCTCTGTATTTTAGCTCAACAGTTTTATTCCAGTATATCTGCAGGCACCTTCAACATTGGCTTAACAAACTACCACAAAAATCTGTGCACACCTTAAAAATTATCTAAATAAAAATCTAACACTTACGCATCATAATCCTGAATGACCATTCCTACAGACCAGATGGCTGTTAGGTATTCATTAACTCCATTAGGGCTGAGGTAATGCAGAGAGTCTGGAGAGCGAGGGTCTCCATTGGAGCCTGTAAAATCTATCCCCACCTGTCAAATGCAATATTTATATTTGATTGCTATTAGAGGTAAAATTATTTTTTTTATCTCTGGCAAAGCCAAAGTGAAAATCATTGAAGAGTTGAAAGCAGTAGTTAGCAAGACATCTACAACTCTAATGGGTGCAATACTTAAATTCAGGTTTCTTGGAATATTAACACTCTTAAAACAATGCCACTACAAAACCAGCAAAAGCTCTGCATGACTTCAGAAGGGCTAAAATCTACTTCCATCTCAATCACAGAATCATAGAATGGTTTAGGATGGAAGGGACCAAAAAGATCATCCAGTTCCAACCCCCCCGCCATGGACAGGGACACTTTCCACTAGACCAGGCTGCTTGGACCCCTATTAAACTCGGCCTTGAACACTTCTATGGTTGGGGCATCTACAGCTTCTCTGGGCAACCTGTCAGGTTTTCACTGTGTTTACTTTTAGTTACTATTCACAGCAGCTCTTCAAAAGGTGTTATATAAATTTAATTCTGTACACATCTTTCTTCTGAGAAATACAATTAGTCAGGCACTCCAAAAGCCTAGAATTCTCTCTCTGACTTCCAAGGGTCTTCTCAGCTTTCATGATAAGGGATATTACTAGGGTGAAGACATCTTACTCTTCTTTGTGCTGAATTTGGTTCACAAATTACATAACTTAAAGGTCCTAACCCATATGATGACCTCTGTACGTTGCTTTCAAAGAACTATGAATTCCATCTTGGTCTCCTTCCAACAGGTTTTAGCTAGCTCCTAATAAACATAACTACAGGTGCACTCTGACAAAATGGCTTCCCATTCCATGCAACAAAACAAAATCCCAAAAGAAAAAGAAGGAATATCGTTATCAAGTAAAGAGCATAGGCAATCAATTCTATACTTCAGTTTGTTCCAACACTCAAAAGCTACTTCATATAAATGATTTAACTTACAGTGAAATTCAGCTGACACCCACCCATGATGTAATCAAGGAACGTGCATTCTACAATGATCTAAAAATAAAAGGTAGAAATTTGGGTTTTTTTTTAAAGAGAAAAAAACCCAACATTATTACTGCAGCAACTTCAGACATTCCAGATTTGTTATCTTTACCCATGAAAAGCACTACTACTTGATAGCTATCCCATTCACCCACTCCAATGAGGGTATTTGCAGCATATGCCACCATACACTCAGTCCATCACAATCTGGCCTTTTACAAAGTCAAAGGCAGACAACACAGTTGCTCCAAAAGGACTATAATTTATAAAACAACATACTATGACAGATTTACACAACTTTAATTCACCATAAAACAATAAGTTGGGAAATGCAGGGGTTCAGAAATGTCCATATGAACTGATAAGTGACCTTTGCCATAGAAATGGCATCTTCAAGAGAAAGTGTGAGACATAGGAGGACAAATAAGTGATTCACTTGTCAATTTGTCTCCTTATAATGACTCAGTCCCTTAAATATTTACTGTGTCTGGAACTGTCAGATATTCTAAAGTTTCTCACAGTTTGAAGGTGAACACATATTAGATGAGAATTATTATGCATGAACATTTCAAAACAGAGTCATACTAAAATATATTACTGACCTCACAATGCTTAACACTCACAATGCCGGAGTTTTTATAGTTTTTTTTCTTCTGTCTTTTCTTTTCATTGATGCACTCAAATTCAACCTGCATGAACGCAAACATATCCAACAAAAGCATTCTAATATAATTTATGCAACAAATTTAATAATCCTTTATTCTAGGACTGGTACTTTGGGCTTGTATTAAAAATGCAGATCTTTTTACAATGAAGCAAAATTAAACCCAGACTGCCCAATATCAGCAAGGAAAAAAAAAAATCATTATCAGGACAGAAATCCTCCCAAAACCAAAAGGTTACAAATACATTTGTTTGGACAAATATACTTAAACCAGAGAAAGAAATTCTGTACTATTTTCCCTCTTGAGGATTCTGCTACCAACTTTTCTTTTGGTAAAGACATGGTGGTTCAAGCAAAGCAACACTGCTTCCAGCAGCTCTGGCAGTATGAAATAAGATGTGTATGTTTAAATTTTCCAAAGTCAGTTGTCAAGGGTTCATCAACTAAACCAATACCTTAACACACAAGTGCTAGCCTGGTCAAGCAGCTCCTGCCATCATATAATCACGATGGCACAATGCTGCGTGTCCGGTGCATGAACAGTCTGAAGAAGTATTGCAGACATGCCTTCTGACTCACTGACAGGAACAGGCTCCACTGCTCTGGCTTAAGTTTTTACAAAATGATCTTGCAACTGGTCTCAAGTGAAAAAAACGCATTAACGAGGTCAAGAGCCAAGAAGTCTGCATGCCTGTTTACCCTCTTTTTTAATACATTTCACCACCCGCATCACTTCTCGATGGTAGAAACTGCCTTTTGTACTGTGTCATTTGATGAGGTACTCATTAGTAACAAATAAATAACATTGAGAATATTTCAATTATATTTTATAATCTCCAACCAGAGCTTGCTGACAGGGTCCTTGGGGAAAAAGATATACCTTATTGGAAAGGGAAGAAAAAACCAACACTAAAACTAGCAATTCTTTAAAGACTTAAAAGCTTCCCGTCACTTTCAGTGATACAAGATCAGATTTTTCAGCAACTGAAGATACAGAGTCACATCTATGTTTGCCTCAAGCAAACTTCAAGAAAGTTGTGCCAAATCTTTCACAGGTGCAAATGACATCAGAATTCTGGGAGTAACTAAAGATCACCCTCAAGTGTATAAAGTCAGTTCTAGTGTGCATCAGAAATTTTTTAGATGCAACAAATTAATCAGATCACACAGGATCAGAGGTTAGTTCCTTTTAAAAGAAAAAGAAACCTAGAGGACATTGTGCTGTCTCATCTTTGCTTCATCTTACTGACACTGCTCTAAGTTATTCTGAGTAGATATAGCCACAGTTCTTATAAAAGCAACTTCCTTAAGTATTTCCAAAACCAGCACAGGCACAGATCATAACTTAAAATACCTCCTCTTTAAATTCACAAGAGACTGCACCTACAGTAATAAAACCAGTCTACAATAAAAATGCAACTTTTTTTTTTTTAGCTTAAGGAAGAAAAACACCTTGTTAAAAGATACATCAAATTTTCATTAGAAACGACAGAAAAAAATCATTTTATGAAATTCTCCTGCTCCTGATTAATTTTTGCAGATTCTAATTACAATAATAAGAAGGATCACTCTCAGCATAAAAGACTAAACTCATACCATCTGGCCTCTGAAAAATCTAGAGAAAAAGGTGAAAAAAACCACCTAGGAGCTCCAAGTAGGCAACATACGAATGACATATATAGGATATGAGTACAAAATTCCTTACAAACAATATAAAACCTTAAGAGGCATTAAACTGAATGCCATTTCTGAATTCCTTTTGAATTATACAAGTCTGTAAAAGAAAAGCCTGGTAGGGACCAAGGAGGCAATTCAAAAACCACTACAGTCAAGGCTGACTCTTCACACTCAACTGCTCTAATTAATTTAGTACAAAAAAATGCAACACTCAAAATATTAGAAAAGTACAAGCAGACACTGTTGTATGTGCACCCCAGTATCATTAATGCAGGAGCAGTTCTGCAGATTTTACAAAACTAAAGGCAATTAGGGTAAAATATTTTGACAACACACATCATAAAACAAAGACTTTTATGTTAATTTGGTTATGCTAAGTTTTGTCTTCTGCACGTAAACTCTGTCTATTAAGAGGTTTGCAAATTTTTATAGTTTGTAAGAGCAGAAAGGGCAATATTACTTTAAAGAAGAGCCATCAAGAGTAATGCATTCAGTTGCATTTTTGTGCTGTGGCATAAATACTGCTTTTTGCATATTCACCAATAGTTGTTAAGTGCCACACTTTTAAAATAACAGACTCAGTAAGACCTGAAAAAAAAATTAGGACAAGCCTTGGTCTTTCAACTGTAGTTAAATTTGTGCTGCATTTTTTCTTTTGACACCATGCTTTTTTTTAATTTCGGTATTTTTATGATTAGTGACACTTGTTTGTGCTGATGGGTATTTAAATATGTAATACTTAAATGTGTAACACCCTAATGGGTATTAAGATATGCAATACTAAAAACTGTAACCAAGATATTAATCCTAGGAAAATGGATGTATAATGTAAATGATGATCTGGCCTCAACTACAGTAGCATTGTTAACATGTCACCTAACACAACTTCAATACCTGCAAGTCAGGTGATCTAAGTTTTGCTCCAAAAGGAGTAGAACAGCTTATCAAGAACACACAGGCAGCTTAGACTACGTAAGACTTACAGGTGAGGACCGAGATGCTTCCTTCAGTTTTGACATCGTTGTTTGAAAACTTCCTATGAGATCATGAGACCCATCATTATCATGGTCATAGCACTCAACCTAAAATGAAGCATTATTTAGTTGTAGTAACAGAAATGGCCCGACAAAAACAGTAAAACACTGCAAGGGCAAACATCAACATCCAAAACATTCCTACATGTCATATATCACTGAGTTTTTCCCAGATTGAAGTCTGAGAAGTACACAGAGTTGCATTTAAAAACCATAGATTAAGACTGAGCAAAAGCCAATACACTCAGTTTTTTATTTTATCTTCCACTCAAGTGAAGGAGAGATGAGAATACTAAGTGTCAGGCCTTATATGAGCAAGATCAATATTGAACTATGTTTAGAGAGTGATGGGGTGTTGGGAAGAGTGGAAAAACAATGTAGGGTTTTTTACACTCATCATGGATCT
>VXAU01005177.1:334298-367828 GCA_013399695.1 Formicarius rufipectus
TGAGCATCCAGTTAAATATTTAGTAAATGAATTATTTAGCAATCACAGGAGTTTTAGTAACACTTTTATATTACTTTATTCACATTCAAAATAACCCAGAATTCATAAACATATGAAGGTTCAGCCCTAAATCTAGAAACAAACAAAAACAAAATAAAAAAAAAATTCAAATATTAAGATTAGAAAATATAAACAGATCTGTTAAAACTATGATCCACATTTCATGGATCTTACTATCAACTGAAAATATATTTTCCCATACTAAGAGTTTAAGGCCAAGCTTTACTATTCAATCAATGCATCTTTTAAACAGCCCAATCTACTAAAGAAGGGAGAAGGAATGAACACCAGAACTTTTCCCTCTTTAAGAACATGATCCAAATGCCTTTCTACATAAAAAGTTGGTTATTTATCTGTAAAAGCATATTCTAATTCCATCCACTTCTGATATTTTCAGTTCAGCAATACAGACATGCTACTTAATCACATGAAAACATATTAAAATAATCTAATTGTGATGATTATGATAATAATAATAAATAAAGAATCAAAGTAGGAATCCTGCATTATTTGAAATCAAAATAAACTTATAAAATTTTTTTTCAGAATATGTATGGCTTAAACCAAACATCTATTGTCACATCCATCTTTCAGGACTGAAAATATTGTACCTTATAGTCAAGAAACAACGTAACTGATTACTTGAACATTTCAATTAGAAATAAAAAAGTAAAACAAACAACTTCAACATACCCTTGAGCTTCTGAAAGAAATTAAGTTTCTGAAAACAAACCTAATGCTAAAGTACAAAACACTACGGTTGGGAGTTCTATTGCACAGAACACACCTCTATGTTGCAGTCTGCACTACTCCTACAACATTCTGAACGCACTAATAAATAAATGCATGCACATGCACTGAATAGCAATTTAAATGTCAAACAAGCTATACAACCAACAGATTAATTAATGTTCATGGCAGATGCTATGTAAATTCTTCTGAATGCCGTAAATTATGCCAATAAAATACTCAGCAAGTGCTTCAGCATCTGAAATTTAAAACTGAAGACATTTCCTGAGCTAACAGTTAGGACACCTGTTAGCACAGTTAGTAATTTCCAATTTCTCCCAAGGACATAAAAGTTTGTATTGATTGACATGTTTGACCCATCTAAGCCAAATTTAATACTCCAGACAAGAGAGAAACATTTCTTTTTTTCCCTATGTATGTTCTTCTGGACATGCAATTAGCACTAGGGAACCATTTGATAAAATTGCACATATATACTTTTCTCAGCAGAACTAGGCATGCTTGCTCCAGATGAAAGGCTTACATTTTCCACACAGAAAAACTTCAGTGAGTACAAATCCACTCACATGGAACACCACAATGAAACCAGAAGATGAAGAATCAACTTGGTTTGTGCATTGCCGATGATACACAAACTAAGCTATGAAAGAAGTGACAAGCCACTCATAGAAAAATTGCTAGTTTTACTTACTATGACAAACAGCCCATTACGCATGCAACTGTGTGCACATAAAAGTGTTAAAAATACTGCTTAATCCTTCAATAACATTGTAATACAATTCTGTCTGCATTTTAATGTTTGAAGTAACAGCTATTGAATTTTTAAGTTAAGACATCATCCTAGTGCCTGTCTGCAAGTCTGTAATTATTCCAAGGCTATTTCCTCTGGATATAAACCTACACTTCGAGGTAAAATCCCACAAATCAGACAATATTAAAATGATGGCAGAGCTAAGAATAATGCTTCATAGATACACTGAGATGTATGGGCTATAGTTTTAGTATGCTGCTTACTGAAAAAGAGAAATCTGTTTACCGTATACAGAGATGTGAGAGCTGTCACAGCTATTTTCAGGAAAAGGAAGGAAGCAAGCAATGTGAAGGAAAAAAAACATAGAAGCAGTAAAGGAAACAGGTTCTGGGCTTGTGAAGTTCTCATTAGTCTCCTCCATAAAAATGTATTTATATCCATCCAAGTGCTGGTCACACCCAGATCCCTGTGGCAGTTAAGCATTTTTCAGAACTGCCTCAAGTCATATGACTAATACCTGTCAGATGCAAATCACATTCTCAGTTTTACTTCCTAAAAGAACAGCAAGTATAGCGGTTTGTTTTATTTGGTTTTATGGTTTTCTTTTTCAAAGCTAAAGTACCAGGTTTCTAACACAAAGAGCTTAAATGGCATTTTGATTGGTTATTTAGCTTCAATTCCACTCCTAAAGGAAATTTCTGAAGAAAAACATTCAGAAGTTAAACACTATTTGTTCAAGATAAAACATAAAGATACAAAGCATTAAAGACCAGCTCTGGTAGAACTATCATTTCACAGGTTTGATTAACTTTATGATAGTTTTATATGAGTCAAGTTTTATACAAGGAAAAAAAGTTGCTAAAACTGATATTCACAAATATATCTGGTCCACATCTGTTGTTCTCTCTGCTAATATATTAAGCTCAACTAATTTTATCAGGTAGTAAATATATCAAGTAAGTATATCATTAGTGTTATCTGTTGCACCAATAACAAAGTATTACAAGATGTATTACATAAAACAAAGCATATTCTAGCCTTTAACAAGCATCTTTCACTAAACAATATCTTAACACCACCAATATTAGTTGCTACAATGCTAAAACCGTACAATCAAAATAAGAAACTGAATGGGACATTTCAAAGATACTTATGTTCAACAGGTTTACTAGACCAACTTCTACCAGATATTGCATCACAAATGTGCATTGCTTGCTTTTCCCCCCTAAAATGTGCATGTGACTTTCAAATAACAAACCTAATACTTTCAATTAATTTGAAACAAAACAAAACATTACCTTGATTGACTTATCCATGTCACTGTAACACAGAGAATTGAGAGAGATTTTAAAGGGCCTCCAAACAGGATTCAGGTTGTTTTTAATAACCTGTTAAAAAAAAAAAAAGCCAGAACAGCATTGTTCACAAGACTGGAAAGTAGTCATCATAATGGCTTATACCTTCATGGTATGATTTTTGTATGCAAAAAAACAGTTCACTAACGCTGCCATCAATGCACTCAATCCTAGTAAATAGGATATAAACAAACTACTCTTAACACGCAACACCATCATTCACAGAGGGATGGTATTTTTCAGCTCTGAATGTTTCTAGACGTCACTCTCTATATCCTTCAGCTACTACACTGCAAAAAATGGAATTACCTTACATAAACAGATATCAGTTGTTTTCTCTTACTAAATACACATGTATAGATATAAACACACATAAAAGCATGAGTGCCCAAAAAAATGTGGAAAAATATTACACTGGAATTAGTGAACACCTTAGTGCTCTGGAGATTACAATTCACTTATTATTTATTCTGAAATGCCATTTATGGAAATATTCCCTCAAGAAATTCATGGTGTACAAAAGTAGTAACAATGTATGAGGACAAAAGGCCTCTCAAGCTGAATGCTAAGTGTTATTTACAAATAATACTCACTGATCTTAAAAATTTGTCACTTGGTAAGTATCTATAAATATACCTAAGTACACCAAATAATGACCTTATAAAGCACAAGAAACTACATACCACACACACTACTTGATTAATAATAGCTAACAACATTAATACTTTCAGCACTGTAGGAGTGCTGAGAAAGAAATCTCTCCTGAAAATTAAAACAATAAAAATAGTAGTTAGTATCCAAAAGATGTTTTTTTAATCTGTAACAAAGAACTAACCCACAAGACAGTTCTGGACTAGACCAAGTTCTGGATTTAATACTGAAATTTATGACTGAAATCCTCATGGAAAAGACACAGCGTAAGCAGAAGAACCACCTCACAAGAGAAACTATCGAAGTCTGACACAAAAAAGGATTTATACTTCTTGAATATCTGTGCTTCCAAAAGAATATGGTCATCACTCCCAATGCACACAGAACCTCAGCTGTGATCAGGCCCCGAGCTTCCACTACAGTCAGGCATTTTGGACCTACTCCACCAGGGTCAGCTGCTGTCCCAGGACCCACACACGACCTCCTAGCTGAGGTTGCTGCTCAAGCACATTTTCCCTCACCCAGTATTCTCCTTGGCTTGCCCTTGTTACATAAGCATTCAGCACAGTTACTTTCATTACTAAGCTGTTCCAGGTGACACTGACCTGAGAACAGTCAGGAACACCCAAGTCCTAGCCCAGCACTGGCAGAACTGAGACAAACATCCCTATGTGAATATGTATTACCTTTTCAAAACACTCATTTTATCACAGATTGCAGCAGCTAAATGAAAAAAAAAAAGAAGTATTTTCCTTTCAAATAGGATGGCATAAATCAAAATCAGAATAATGAGAATAAGGTAGGTTTCCCATTCTAACAGAAAAATCAGTGGGAGAGCTGATGCAATTTCTAACCAGTCATCATGTCAACTTTCAGACCATACCCTTCTTCATGTCAGGCACTGTATCTCTAGTGCTGTGACACACTGGAAATCAAATAACCTTAACTTCTTGTTTGGTAACTGAAAATATCCTACCTCTGTTCTGTGAACCATAACCCAGCTTCCATCTCCAGTCTGCTTATGGAATTCCAGGTAAGGATCTGACTTTCCAAAAAAATCCTGTATTTAAAGAACATGCAATTATGTCAGAACATCCTGTAGCATGAACACCATTAGATAATAGGTAAAACACACCAAGATTAACTAAAAGTAAATTAAGGGTACAAAAGCCTTACATGAAGAAATACAAGTCTGATTATATTACCACTTGTGAAAAAGAGAAAGAAAACGGAGCATGTCCTTCAACTCAGTAAAAAAGTGTCCACATACCAAATACTTGACAGGTCAAGTCAAAGAATACTTCAACCAATAAGTACTACAATGGATAGACAGGAAACTAAGGATTTCATTCAGTTCAAAAAAGGTATAATCAAAACAAAAAGCAAAAATAAAAACATATTTTCTTTTATTTTTAAAATTTTGCTTTATAAGTCTTTCTAGATACAGCAATTTTAGCCAGACCAAATATATTTAAGAATTCATACACAACAAATACACTCTTTACTATTTATTCCAGAGAGAGAGGTTACAGGCAACCATTTATATAGCTATTCAAACAAATGGATACACCAAAACTCCCTTTTATTTACGACTAAATGTAACGATTTATATTTAAACGGGAGCACATTGTTCATGGACTATCCCTGCAATGCACTTATCTTACTTAGAAATACATTATAATTCATTTCAAAACAATCAGTAACAGAAGTTACTCTGTAGCAGTCTTTCTTCAATTTTTAGTGTAAGAAAAATAATGGATTTTATTATTTAAGCAAAAATGAGAATGAATACTTAAATGTTTCATGCTTTGACAAGATTCTGATTTTACTTATTTATCAAAGAAACAGCAATTACTTATATACCTTATTGTCCAGTTTTCTTGCTTCTACTTCCAATACAACCACCCTGTTATCCTTCACTTCTTCAGCTGTAATCTAGGTAGGCAAACAAAATACCTACTTTTTATTGAAGATCTACACAGTTTTATTATATTCACAACATTCCTACATCAGGTCCATTAAAAAAAATAATGCTTTCTCACAAATGAAGCATTAAAAAATGGGAGGGAGAAACAATTTGATTTGACATTGGGATTCCATTCCATCTATTTTCCATAGATGATGGCACTGACAAAGATAAACCCCAAACAGCAGCACAGCAGATGCCCTAATTATTTTGATGCAATGGGACTTACAATACAGAAGGGGAGCTGCAATTGAATGATAAAGATGTATTAATGGTGGAAAAAAATGCTTTACAATACATTTTACAGCACTATAGAACGGACACACAAGCCACTAATCAATTAACTAAACAAAAACACAAAGACATTCAAGGATAAACTCTGAAGAGATTTATTTCCTCAACTGTCTTACCATAATGCTTCCTCGTCCAGCAGGTTTGCCATTTTTAAGCACTAATGGTTTTACGAGAGTCTTGCTAGAAACTATCTGCCAAGACAAAATTTGAGTATCAAGCATTATTAACACAATTTAATAGATTTTCAAAGGAATGAAATGAGGTAGTGAGGTATTTCCATTTTAGGAATTTTTCCTTTATTGTGAAGATTACAGCATTAGATTTACTTCCCACAATCTTCCACAAATAAACAGGAAACACTTGATACAGTTTAAAATTTTAAAATACATATGCCGATGAATATATGCAAAGCATCAGGAGTACTATGAAAGAAAATGTCTTCTGTGAACATGACACACACAAAGATAATAGCTTAAGAATAATTTGAGGTTGTAAGTTTTTTATACATACCCCTCGAACACATACAAGGCATATTTCATAAATGGCTTCAGCAAGTAGATTCATAAGCACATCACCTGTTGTGCAAACAACCATCAGCCTCTCCCTCACTGTTTCTAGATGATTTTATTTTACCATATTCAGGTAACTCTTACTCAGAAGTGTGTCTACTCATTCTACTGGTGCTTCTTCAGTTTAAGAATGAATTAGTGATTTCAAATTGATACTGAATTTCATTTCACAATTCCTTCACCTTCACAATGTACTTAAAAATACTTCAGACACAGGGCTGGAAAATTCACAAGATGACTCTCTTGAGAAGTGCCTTTGAAGGATCTATTTGAAAGAACAAGTTAAAAATGAGCTGCCCAGTTATGACAGAACCAATAGCAGAACATGACTGGGAAACTGGAGTCAAATCTACAGCTGGCAGAACTAGGATCACTGCTTACACTGAGTGGGAAGCTAACTAGAAGGATAACATGCCCCTTGTGAACACTCATATGTTCTGCTACACCAATTCTCCTTTTATGGAGCATAAAAACAAGAATTTCAGTATTAGAGTAAGTAAAGAACATTTTCTACTTTATGCTCATTGACAGTCCACTTGCTTTCAGGTAGCAATCTAACAATCGCCACCCTAGGTACATTTCAGGGCATCATCTCCAGACCTTTTGCAAATAAAATGTATATACACCAAATTGAGGCTTAAAAAAACAAGAGAATCCATTCAACTTCAGAGTACTCCAAGAGTACACATGGACATAGTGATAAATTTAAGGTAAAAGTTGTTAATTATTTATGGTAACTCATTTTCTCCGTTCTAAGGCAAATCATCCACATACTTACTTGTCCCAGTGTGCATTCAAATTCTCCTAAGAAGTCGTCATCGCTCAGATCAAAGGTTTTGTTATCAATGTCATATATTCCAAATTTAAGCTTCTGAACAAGCTCAAAATAATAATCAATTAGGAATTTCTTGGAAAACTTTGGGTTCAAGGAATTCTTAATTCTTTCTGTGCGATCAACCTGCAATTAGAAAGATACCACTTCATCCGGTATTTCACAAACCAAGCAATCATGCAAAACAAGTAACTTGTTATTGAAGACAGTAAAAAGTTCTTCTTACTCTAAAGTACAAAGCCATATCTTCTTACAAACCTTCCATCAAGTAAAAGCTTTATTACAAAGTATTGTATTATATATACACATTATGCTACGAAACCCACTATTGAGGGCCTGTTTTTCGTGACACTCTCCCTGTAAGGAATATCTATTCCTGCATAGAGAAGATGAACATAGAATCGTATATTGTCAAACCCAGGATGAGATGCTAGTTTTGGAGTATCATATTTATAAAAGCACATTTAAGCACTTAGAAGGCTTCTTCTGTTGCTCCACACATGACTGGGGAAATGGTGCTAAAAATCACCCAGGTGTAAGTATTTAATAGAAAGCTCTTAGTGTGCTGCCTGTATAAATATTAGAAACATAATCTAATGAAGAGTATTCAGATGTGCTTCTGTAAAATTAAAATGTCTTAATGAAATCTCATATGTTACAATGTTTTAAAAGGTCCAACAAGTTAGAATGCGTTTTTAGCAGATTTGTGAGAAGAATCAGACTGTACCTCATACCACTGACCACTTGTGTTCTGGAGAAGCACACACAGAGGGTCTGACTTGGAACCAACATCTTTATCCAAGAGATTGGTGCAGGCAATACTCAGCTCCACCTTCGTTACACACTGTGCCGCCATCTGTTAAGTTAGAAAGCAGGAAAAGGAATCATTTTTTGAAGTGACTAAAAAGCAAACATTGGGACTGTCACAATGCATTAAATCTCTACCTGATCACTAGAATTGTTAGCTTGTCAGGAGCGATGATTTGAGGCTAAAAATATAAATTTTAAGATTTATGATGTACCAACATTAAAATATTATTACTGTCCTACTCTTGGCTTTGCCACACAGTTAGAAAAAAATTAAACTCAAAATCTGTACATGAAAAATCCAAAATCAGGTTTCTTAGAATACCTGAGGAAATAAACGAAAAATGGGATAAACCTGAGAAAGCACAGTGGTTTGAATTGCTGACAATAAAACTTCACAAGCTTTAAATTAAATCCTGTAAAGCTCACATGAATGCCAGCATTTTATGATGTAGATATTAATCATAATTCAATGAATAAGGAAAAAAGTTACATAATATAGTCCTCCATCAAACTTTCACAGCTAAATGCTGAAATCATGAGCATGGCAGAATCAGAAAAGAACTTTAAGTGGGTAACAGGTGATATTGCTTCAGTAACTCTACAAAAACAACTACAAATTTTAAGAACAGGGATAAACACTGAAGTCAAGTAACAATTGAAAATTAGGAGGAGCTTTTCATTCTGGAGATTCATTTAAAAAAGAACAACTGAAAGCCTTCTTACATTTTCTTTCAATATCTCTGTCATTCTCCACTGGAACTAAGACCAGCAAATATTACAAACCTGCAGAAATTACTTTGTTATCAATTATAAATCCCACACTGGGACAACATGCATTTGCAAGCCCAGTGGATTATTTTCTGTATTTAAAAAAACTTAATTATATACCTCAAGGATACAGTTGATAATTTCCAACAACTCCTGGAGAGGTAAATCTCTACAGCACAACTGTCCTTCACTCAGAGACTAAAACTTCCAAAGCTTTACACAAGCAGCATATCTTAGAAGTTCCCAAGCTTCTTTAGTTTTAGGTTTTCTTTCTCTCCAGCAAGTCTACAGTGCAGACAAAGTATCCCTTTGGATTAACTTATCTTGAAATTGCATGAAACACTGAAGAGAAGAAGGCAGAAGGAAAGATATCTACCTCTATTTAGCCAGCTCACTAGCATCATACACATGTAGCCTACTCAAATTCAAAATTAGACTTAACCCAACCCATCTCTCTCCCTTTCACAGTATTCATTAAGGCTTTTCATGAAAAGAAACGGTTTCTTAGAGGTAAAAAGGGAAAGAAAGCCGGAAAGGAGGAAGAACAAACTGAAAACAGGAGAAAGAAAACACTGTGAGGTCTGAGGGAGTTTTCCTGAGGCTTCTTGTACTCCACGAGGGCACACTTCACATGCTGCCTCTTCTCTCTTGCTCTCTTAGTGATGGACATTTTGGAGACTGAAGTAAATACAAATTATTTGTAAAGGAACCACTCAAAGATCCATGCACATATTTCATTTTTAAGATGCATGTTAGGTTCACAGAAATCCTTCTGCACCTCCCAAACACCTAAATGTGATTTCATCTTTGAGTATTATTCGTTCCTATGACTCCATAAAGTTTAAGTCATTGTCCTTGAGAGGAAAAAGGTGAAGCTCTAAGATTTAAATAGTTTTTAAACCAATTTTTTTTAGGCTTAGAAAGCATACCTCTTTAAAAGTAGTCTGACTCTTTTCCTGGTTCTCTTTTTATACTGGTATTTTCCATTCCCTATTACTTTCCTGGCTGCCAGAGCTCATTAACAATCAGTGCCTTTCCCACAGAATCCAGTGCAGACTGGTACACGACTCCTTAATGGCTGTTTCCAGGAAAGCAACCTTCTGCAGACAAAATGATGCTCTAACACCAACTGACACTTCAACAGCAAGTACAACAGGTTTTCATGAAATTCAACAGAATTCAAACTTGAATTGAGACATATTTCTCAAACCAGTCAAAATTTTCTTGCTTCAACTTGCCTGAAACTCCTTATTAAGAGTCCTTGAGTGCACTTGTAGCCGTATTTTATTAAAGTAATATTTCTAAAATCACTGGTAAGTGAATAGCTCTCAGTCAACCTAGAAATATGCTCTTTGCCTGGGTGCGTGTGTTTGCATGTCCCACTTCTCTTACATCTCAAGTACTTTCTCATGAACACATCGATTCTGTTACTTCCTCTCCTTCATGTCACCAATTCTCCCACTATGCATCTAATGCAGGAAAAGGGTGGATTTAGCAAAAGAGGTGCTATGCAAAAAAAGCATCCTTTAGCACAGAGAAAGGATGAATAAAAAGGTTGCTTACCTACCCTAAAACACAAATGCTCATTTGAGATGTAATAATTGCATCCATATTAGGTAAAAGACAACTTGTAACAAGAACATTCATATATCCAGGTGGAGGTTACTCAACTTAGAACTCAGACACAAAAGCAAAACTTCACAAATACAAAATATTCTAGATACATGCCTAAATTGCTTGAACATTTTGGATTCTGGAAAAACTTTACATGGACAGATAATATTACTTGGACTCTGATAGGATGAGCCATGACTGCCAGTAAGTTACAACACATAACAAGAGACTCACTCAGTTATTTTTATTAACGTAGCTATGCTCCCCATTGGCCAAATTTAATTAAAACCTCTGCTTTTCTCAAGCTATTGACTGTTTTCCCTCCATGTATGGTACAGTATAAAGGGAGGTAAAGCACATACAGATGATAGCTCAATAGTCCCTATTTATTGGAATAGCTTTTACGACTGAAAGAGCTTATCAGGCTTAAAAAAACAAACAATGAACAAAAAAAAAGATAATTCTGGACAGGAAAAGACTGAAAATTACTAATAAATTTCAAGGCAGAAGTTGTGACATTCAGACCCTGAACTGCAGCAACGTATGGTCACAAGGGAGACACAAACCTATGCCCTGTCTAAGCTGCTCATGAGCACCATTAGGTCAACTAAGTATATGACAAGTCCTTCTGCTTGAGTTGTCATTATCAAAGCAAAAACATAAGTCAAGGACTAGTCTTGTCTTGCAGTTCTATGGATCATAATGTTTTCCAAACTCTACTGATGATTCTATTGAAGGTAAGTGGTACACACCAAATAACACAGTCATTGCATGTTTTTCAACAGAAACTGTAAACATGGCATTCCTGGAAAGGAACCTGGAAAGACCTATTATCAGAATAATCAAACAGAGCAGTTGGGAACTGTCAGACTGCAGCAATCCTCTCAAGGTTGCAATGTCAGAGGACAGTACCGGCTTGTCCAGATAACTTTCCAGAGCAATCCAATGACATGTTCATAATTATAGGTGCTTCTGACAAGCAGAAATATGTAACAACAAGAAGACAAAAAGACTAATGAAATGAACACTGCCCTAGCTGGGTTTGGCACCACTGCCTTTAGTCACAAGTCACAAAGTTGTTTTGACGCAAGCTATCGCTATCATAGAACATGTACTAGTTCCTCTAAACTACTAATGACAATAGACCAAAATTCCATAATTTGTAGATACCTCAGGACATGGAAAAGCCGCAGGAAAGTTGTTAATAAAGTCTGTTTCTGATCAGCTAATCTTTTTGCTATAATGCTACACCTAAGCATTTTATGTTGACTGTGTGCCAGACTGAAAAAGGCAGTAGCATATACAATCAGTGCTCCCACTCTTCTTGGATTACTAAGTATTTCCCATGAACCTGGGCAGACAACAAAAAAGACGTGAAAATGAAAATCTTGAACTAAACTCAGATCTGAAATAACGTATATGAAGCTGAACATTTAGTGTATGCAATTCTTCAGTCTCTGCTCTTTCAGACAGGAGTAAGATACTACTTCTTGTAAACAGGAATTTTTGTGGTAAAGATCTCTAAGCCTGTATTTCTTAAAAAACCACTTCTATTGCATCTTGGACCAAGCAATAACAGTGCTTCTTGCAACAGCTTTTCACAAGAAGGGTTCCAGTAAAGAGCTGGCAAAAAAGACAGACAAGGCAAGATTTAATGGAAGTAACCTGGGAAACAACATCCATCTGACAATATAAACTGTTCAATCCACTATCTCAACATAGTCCTCTAGCATCTCTTGGTAAGAGTTGCACACACAAAGTGCAGAGAATGACATCATACTCCCCAAAATGCCACATCTGCTACAAGCTGATAATGAAATTATGGCAAGCAGATGCTTCTTCCACTGAAGCAGCTAGTAGCGACACAATTGCTAGTGTTCTTGGACTACACATATATAAATATCTCTTTTTAAAAATCTCAAGATAACCCTTCAATTCACAAGGAAACCCACCACCTCACAGGAAATTGACTTTTCATACAAAGGTTGACTGTTTCACAAACTAATTTCACCACTGCATTTGGGAAGGAGAGAAAAATAAAAAATCCACAGAATAACTTCTCTAAAGATCTTACCTCTAAATCTGAATTTTGCCCCTCATCATTTCATTTACAGGTCATACAGCTGGTAAAACTGTCCTGTAGCACTAGCTGATGTGCTGACAGACTGAGTTACAGAAGCAGCTCAAAGTAGTGCATCATAACTTGAGTCATTCTGCATTTGAAAAATCACACAAACCCCTGAATGTAAGTTGTAACTCCTGTCAATACAGATATAGCTATCACTTCCAGAGTTACCTGCCTTGGAGGGTGGGAAGGCTCTGCAGAGGGATATGGAAAAATGGATCAATGGGCCAAGGACAAAAGTATGATGTTTAATAAGGTGAAGTGCAGGGTCCTGCACTTGAGACACAACAACCAATGCAACGCTACAGGCTTGGGAAAGAGTGGCTGGAAACCTGCCCTGCAGAAAAGGACCTGGGGCTGCAGGTTGACAGCCAGATGAGCATGAGGCAGCAGTGTGCCCAGGTGATCAAGAAGGCCAATGGCATCTGGGCCTAGATCAGCAATAGTGTGGCCAGCAGGACCACTGGTGAGGCCACACCTCAAGCCCTGTGTCCCATTCTGGACCCCTTAAGAAAAGAAGGACATTGAGGTGCTGGAGTGTGTTCAGGAAAGGACAATGGAGCTGGTGAAGGGTCTGGCGAGTAAGTCCTATAAAGAGGAGTGGCTGAAGAAGTCTAAAGAAAAGGAGGGTCAAGGGAGACCTTACCACACTCTACAACCACCTGAAAGGAGGCTGGAGTCAGGTAGGGGTTGGCTTCTCCCAGGCAACAAGTGACTGGACAAGAGGTCATGGCCTCAAGCTGCACCACAACAGGTTCAGGGTGGACATCAGACAATTTCTTCATGGAAACGATTCATAAGTAGTGGAACAGACTGCCCAAGAAGGTGGTGGAGTCACCACCCCTGGAAATGTTCAACAAAATAAAATTTCTGGACATAGCACTTAGTGCCATGCTCTAGTTGACAAGGTGGTTTTCAGTCAAAGGTTCGACTCTTGGAGGTCTTTTTCAACATAAATGATTCTATGACTGTCATATTAACTACTTAGTGTACATGTCTCCCTAGACATAAGTTTCCTCCATGGGAAGTGAATCATCTACTTATTACAAGCTTCATGATACTCAGGCAGTTCAAATATTTATCTATGGGATTGGTAGCACTCTGGTGTAACAAGTCAGGCAACTATTTACAGGTTGTTCCTATATATAAAAATCTATCAGAGTTACATTGTCAAAGAACAAGTATAGAAATCTATTGTTAAAAAATCCCACTGCACAAAAAATATCAATTTGACTTCTAGAACACTTGTTCACAAACTGACCTAGACACAGTAATTTCTAAATATCCTTCTGTTGATTTTTTTTTTTTTTTTATTCCTGTATATGTGTGTTCACCATTTAGGCACACCTTTCATGCCGAGGACTTTTTCCAGTATCTTCTTCACACAAAAGTATTGCAAGAACTTTAGGTGACATTTTGATTCAAGCTAGCTAAACTATAAAAGCTAATACTGTGCCTTGAACCAGAAAATTAAGAAGCACAGATCTCCAGACTTCAAAATTTAGTTATTTTAAGGATATAGCAGTCAAGCAGGGTAACTTGTGTTTCCTGCATATATGTTTTATGCATATATGCTTTATATCAGAATATCTTTATACCAATTACTAAATAGAAAACAATCGATCGACTATGCAATAGTAACTTAAATCATCTATTCTTCATTGCAATTTCTCTGTGTAGAGTCACTGACTGACTACATAATTAATATTATCCAGAAGAAAGAAAAACTTTTATCTCACTAAAACTTGCTGTGTTTTATTGTGGAAACAAGATATAGGTGATCACACGTTTTAGGTTAATCCTTCTAATAGTCTGTTTCTAGGCATGTTGTAACACTTAACTGTTACAAATACCAATTCTTAAAAATTAATTTATAGTAACTTACCTCAGAAGTCTTCTAGGCCTCTCAACCAAAGGTTAAAGTTTCAACCAACAATAGCACTAAAATGTGAAGTGAAAGGAAATTAAAAAAAAAGAATTGTTATTCCCACATATCCACCAAAGCAAGGTGTCTGAATGCAGAGTTTGAGGAACTACAGTTCCTCTTAAACAAAATAACCTGTCCAACAGCTTTATGTGTCCATGACAGCAGCGCTGAAAAGATTACTTACAGGAAATCTAGAGTCTTTGTTAGAGAACAGTATGCATTATACATTTTAAAAGTCCAGTAAGAAAAGCCTTTTAAGATTTTAATAACAAAGATCAGACTACTCATTTAATGTTTGGGTTTTTATTTTCCTATAAGGTAACAGTGGTTTACAGAAAGCAGGTGAAAATCAGTAGCTCACAATGTGGTTTACGCTCTAGGAAACCTCTGCTTTCTGACACTGACAAAGGCTGCCTAAGAAATATCCATAAAAACACTATCCCATAATGGTCCAGCATATAATTTTATATCTCAGTATAAACAATAACACCTTGAAATCAACAATCAAAAAATTACACTTTACTACAGCACAAATGTATTTCAAACCTCCCTATATGCAAACTAAGAGCTCTACAGTGAGCTGTCCTTCAAGTCTGTACTACAGCAGCTATTTGCAGTCAGCATTCCTTGCACCTGGCAGTCATAATACATGCCCTGCGTATCCACGGGCAGTGGCTCTGAACACAAGCACACAGCAATCATTCTAATTCCTGGAACCATCACATAATTGCACACATGCTAAACACCTCACGAGGACTTAGTAACAGCCCCTCTGGATATGGGAAGCAGAAGAAGCAAATGGCCATGACCAGAGCTAATTCAGCAGGTTCCTATCTGTGCCTTGGATAAAGCACTGAACGAACATGTGCACTTGATCCATCAGTATGGAATGGACCTACAGGATAAAATCCTCTTTCAACCACAGAAAAAAGTATGAAGCAAGTGATCCAAATCATTAAAGACTATCACTTAAACATCTTAAACAGAAGTGCGGATCCATAACCCGGCCCCAAAACTACTATATTCAGAAATCCTTCAAACACTTAATAATGCCCTTTTTAAATGCCTGAGCAACAGCATCTAAAATAAAGCAATACTAAAGATAAACAAAAGAAATCAAACAGAATCAGATAACTGAATGAAAATACTTTTAAAGTTATAAAATAGTAAAGAGCACTACAATTCTACTTTCTGTCTACTCGTTTGCAGAAGTCACACCACAACTTCAAATGTGATGTTAGAATAGGCCAATATTAATCTTTGCCTAACTGACCTTAGAAGTAATTTTGTTGGGTTTAACATAAACTAAGACCTACAAATACTAACTCAATCATGTATTATTTATGTTGCAAGAGCATCCTGACTTTCACAGGAAAAGAAACAGGAAGGGGAAAAAAACCCAATCTTTCTCCTTAACTTAAACTTAACTAAGGTAGCTCCTTTAGGGAAGCCACGGTAATGACAGCAACTGTTACCAAATCAACTAAGGTTGAAAAAAAAAATTAAACTCCACTCCAGGTATCTGTGGAATAGAGATTTTAGTTTTTTATTACCCCTAAAAGAAGGATCTTTTTTTGGTGTTGTTTTTACAGAAGAACTAGTGTGGGTTCCCTCTAGCCTTTAATTCTGGAGAAACATTAATGAGTTGGGTAACAGAAGGCTGTAAAAACACTGTGATACTGCACTGCTACCTTGGAATTCTGGCAGATGACATTTAACAATATTAATAAAAACTAGCAAAAATTACTTAAAATTTAACATAGTTATTCAGCCTACCAAAATTGGATTTTTGTTTTCAACAGTTGAACTATAATTAGTCCAAGTCACTTATAATGAATCTCTATCAATTAATTTTGAGACATTTAATATAAACATACTTGTTGCAAACATACTGTATTCTTTCTAACACCATAATAGAAATACAAAAAACCTCTTTCTCCTTGCACACCTTTCTTGCTTACTTTTCTTTCTACTAATGGTTGTTGGTGTTCTCCATGCCCTTTGAAACACTTAACCTCTGTAATTATACACTTATATATAGTTAAAATTTAAAGCTTCAAATGAAAAAAAAAAAAAAAGCTGAGATTAAGTTTGGGTCTAATTACTTCTATTAAACATACTTTTTGCACCACCACAGAAATAAAACTCCCTAGAAAACAAATGTAAGTTTTGGAGGTAGAAAAATTTATGTAACCTTAAGAATACTTAACGGCCTTTGAAGCCAGGAGTACGTAAGCAAAAGGGAGGAAGTTTCACATTTTCACTTTTCCCTAGTGGAAAAGTAAGTTATGACAATGTGAACGACATCTAAGGCTTGTATATATTACGCAACTGCAGTGAAGCAAGAAAATAACCACCTACTCAACCAGCAGCTCAGAAAGTGCAGCAAGTGGTTTCCAGGAACGATGCTGCCCCTCGACAGCCTCCCCTCTAAGGGTGTTTTTCCGAGTGGCGCTTACAGCACCACAGAGACCAGCGCTGGGTCTCAAACCATCCGGCCTACAGCTCCCACTTCCCCGAGTGCCGCTGCCCGCGGGACGGCGGGCCAGGGGCGATGCCCACCCCGCGCACAGCTCCCGGCAGCGCGCCCGTGTCCGGCGCGGGGAGCGGGGCCGCATCCGGGGCACGTTTCGCCAGAGGCAGCGGCCGCGGCCGCCTGCAGCCCTGCCCTGCATCCCCGCACGGCTCCCGCGAGTCGAGGCGCACGGGCCGAGACCGCAAACCCCGCGGTAGGCGGGCAGGCACACGGCCCGGAGACTCTCTCCAGAGCACCGGCCGGGCCCCTCCTCACCTGAGGCTGTCTCTTCACGCCCCGAGCCCGAGCCCGCACCCGCTGCCGCCACACCCGCACCGCCCGGTCACGCCCGCCCTGCCCGGTCCCTCCCCGGGGCGCAGGCGCAGAGCACCCCGCCCCTCCGTCCCGNCATGACGGTGCTGGTGCGGCCGCTCCGCCGTGGCGCTGCCGGCCTGGGGCAGCGGCTCCGGTGGGAGGCGGCGGGCGGCCCGGGACGCCGGGGCAGCCAGGTAGCCGGGGTGCCGCTCGGGGCGGGGAGGCGCGACCGCAGGCAAGGGCTTCTTGGAGTGGGCTGCTACTGGAGGTGCTCAGGGGGGACACCGGGCGCCGCGGCCGGTGCCGTGGTGTGGTTGAGGGGCTGGTGTTTGGTGAGGGGCTGTATTCGATGGTCCCAGAGGTCTTCGCCGACCCAGTGGGTTCTCTGGTTCCCGCGGGGCCGCTCCGATGGAGGGCGGGCGGGAGGAGGCGGTAGCTGCGGAGGCTCCAAATTGCGGGGGCAAAGCGCAGAACTGGTTTAGTTTCGCAAAAGGTGGGAGGCCCGTGCTCGCTTGAAGAACATGAGTTAGCTGTTGTTTTTTTTTCTTTGCTTCTCACCTTGTGTTTACTTCATATTTATGGTTTCTTTTCAGTCTAGTGCTCTGGTTGTATTTTAAAGCATGATCGTGAGTTTCTCTTGAATAAACTTAAAATACTCTCTTGATGAAGTGTTTTGTCTTAGGAAAGTTTTCTTAATATTTAAAAGTCTTATTTGCTCAAGATGTGAAATATAACCGTGGTACAGAGAAGAAAAACATCAGTGTGATAATGTTTACTAATACTTATGATCCCACACAGGTGCTTACAGAAAGCCTTCAGAGGGGGGTTGTACTTTCAACAGGGTCCTTTCTGGTTTATGAAGCTCATAAGCTGATTTCTGGCTTTGCTGAGGTTCATGCAAGCTTCAAAGGTAATGTTTTCAAACTTTGAAGTACCTAGGATCTTCTAATGTGAAACGTAAAAATTTTTAGGGCAAGAATTAGAGAGGAAAATCCTGTAATGCTTTTGATTGTCTCCATTAAGACTGCATGCAGTGTGGTTTCATGACAGGATGCCTTTGAATTAGTTATGGGTAGCCTTGTAGCAGTTTAATACGTGATTCTTTCAGCTGTCACTGAAAGCAGATCTAGTACCTCATCCTGTCAGGGATAGAACACATGCACAAGGTGTATGATACCTAACTTGCTGCCCAAGCTTTAAGTAACTGGTATTGAAAAGATATAGTCCAGTTAGGAATGCAGACCAAAGCTTAATCGATTTCTAGAAATTTTCAGTACAAACGCAGTGTGATTCTCATTTAATCTAGTTGAGCAACATCAAGATTGCATTTCAGACAAGATTGAGAAATGTCTTATGTTTTTGTGAGACAAAAAATGGGGAAGCAAGGCCTTGCTTTACCTACTAAATAACAATACAACAAGTGATAAAACATCTTTTTCAAAGTTGAATAAGGATAATCTCAATGCTGGAAGAACATTTACAGTATCTTAAAAGGGGATATTGTTGCAGACTTAGAACTTGTCTGTCACATGCTAAATTATAGATTTTGAGAGTAAGCCTAACTGAACAGAAAATGAGCCTGACAGGATGTATGTGTACTGTGTAGATGCTTATGGAAATAAAAATTCAGACAATAAATTTTTGAATGGATAAAGAACCTTTTCATTTTCTGTAACAGAAGGAATGTCAGTAAATAGATTTGAGATAGCTACTTGGCAATAATAGTAATCCCTTGTTTCTCATGAGGAACATAAATAACACCATTTACTCGCCTCTGGCCTTTTCAGTCCTCCCACTTGAATCTGGCATTTACATTGCCAAAAAAAGCAATGTTAATGGACTTTCTATGAAAGAGAAGTAATAGATAAGGTGAAAATAAAAGTATAATAGAAATACCTGAAAAATACTCTAAACTAATGAAAGTATAATAATTTTCATTAAACGCCTAGTGGAAAACGTGTTTAGAGTTTTGAGTTCTGAGCATTTAGTCATTAGATATGTCAGTAGTGTTTGGGTTAACAAGCAAACATAACAGTTTGCTGAAGATAATACTGAAGATGTACCATGAAGCTCATTTTAAACACGAAAACCCAAAGTCCAGGTAGACCGTTATCTTTGAAAGGGTTGAAAGAAGATATTTAGAGACAGCAAGGTTAAAAATTATCCAGATTTATATGTTTTTTAAGCTGAAGAGGAGGGTTTTGTGTTCAATAACCTTCAATGTTTTCCTTCTTCCATAAAGAAAACTGTGCTGCCGTTAAACATGACTACCATGTTTCCTTTTTCAAGTTACTTGAAAAAGGAAAGCTTATAAACATGATTAATTTTTATGAAGGGGGTTAGAGCTTATGTTTTCTTAAGCATCCAGAGCTGTCTTGCTGAAAGCAAGTTGTAGTTTCAATAGAGGCACTGAATCTCAGCCTAGTTGTGCATTGTACATGTTGTTTATTCTCTCCTGTAGTGCCTGTAACTTTTTTGGAACGATGACCTAAAATAGAACTATATAATTTTCCCTGTGTTGTCTTGCTCTAACATATTTTGCTTGTGCTATGAAGTCCCAATTACCTGTAATTTGTTCTTCTGTTTCCACAATTTTAATTTCATCTGAAGTGGAAGAAGTGATAGAACAAGCAGACTACCTGTATGGGAGTGGAGAAACTGAAAAGCTGTATCAGTTACTGGTTCAGCATAAAAATAGGTACTTCATTGCATTGAGCCATTGCTGTGACTTCTTTTCTGTGCTCTTCTCTATGTTTTTCAAAGACTATTCTCTTTGTGATATTCTGGAGAACCTTGCTTTCAGCCTTATGTGTAAATAGGAAAGGATTCTTGATCTTTTTCCTCTTAATGGAAATACAAATGAAGAAAGAACTGATAGCTTTAGAAGGTGAGGGTTAACCCTTAAGTTTTTCAGTCCTGCAAAGGAGGGGGTTTTGCATATTTGTTACTTAAAGAATCTGTTAAAATTACAGCAAAAACTTATAATGTGTCTACACATTAGCAAAGGAATAAACTACCTAGAATTCAGATGTTGAAAATTTTTGAGTCACTGTTTCATTTCTTTTTCATTGTTGACCAGGAATTCTTTGTATTTTCAGTTCTCTGTAGTTAGGATTTGAATCTGAACAAAAAAAGGCCCTTACTCATGTAGTTATGTCTTAAATGCACAAAACTGCAAACTGGGTCAAACATTTAAAGAAAAAAAGCAGAAAATGGCTTACCAACCTGTGGGTCCATTCCTTTGGAGGAGACAAAACATCTCACTCCAAGAACCTTCTGGAGGAATCTAGCTGTTCACTTCTTTTCAGTAGTTTCCAGATTTTTCTTTTTTTTTAATATTTTCCCGCCTCATTCTTGCCAAAGGTGCAGGTATAAAACCTGTGAAATTAAATTATATTCCCAGCCTGTAAGGGGCACCATATCATAAGCAAGATGTAAGCTTGCTACTAGGTGTATAACAACATAAATTAATCTCTGAGGAGTAATGATTCCAGTAGCAGTACTTAAAATCTTTGTGATTTGGCTGAAAAATGAACCTTCTAGTCCTGTGTAACTCTGTTAATTAGAGTAGGACTGCTGCACTGTAAGCGGTGACTCATTTTTACTCCAGATCAGAAAACTGCCTTCTGCTGCTACTCTTTAGCAGTTCAGCAGTAATTCTTACATGCTTTTAAATACTTTTAATTTCTGGTAGTTTTGACTTCAGTTTTCTGGAGGTGGAGGTTTAAAGCCGAATAAACAAATCTCTGAAAGATTCTAAATTTAAGTCTCTAATAAAATGGTAGCCCAAAATTAAAATGATACTTATCTAAAAGTTAAGTGCAAGCAATGTTTCATAACAATGTGAACAAAATAAGAATTTAAATGCTTTATCTGAGAGCATAGTAGTCCTCCTTTTCCTTCTGGTGTTTTGAGTGGTACCATTGGGGGGTTTTTTAAACTGGTGTTTTTGTTTTTGGGAGAAAACAAAGATTTTTCCTACAGACCTATTTACTTTGCAGCCCGAATGGCAGAACAGACATTGCGGGCTTCATTTGCTATTTGTTGACTTGGGGTTGTATAGAGTGTAACATGACAGATGATACACTGTTGCCATATCACCCACTTTAGATACAGTAAGGCCTTTGCTTGGTTTCCATTATTGCCTTAAAATGTTAGTGTTTCTGTTTCTGACTAGTGATGATGCGGAGTTGTTATGGCGGCTGGCACGGTCATCACGAGACCTAGCTCAGCTTAGTAGTACTTCTGCAGAGGAGAAGAGACAACTGACCTATGACTCCCTTGAGTATGCAAAAAAGGCACTTGAGAAAAATGAATCAAATTCTGCAGCACACAAGGTGAGCCGTGCAAAACTGAAATGACATTTATTGATTTCTGATATTAGAAACTGGAACAAATATCATTGTGCAGTATTAGCAAGCTTCAGCGTAATTTAACTCATGAGCTGAGAATGAATGAGACTTCTAATTCTCCCTGACCTTTTTGGAAGATCTGAGTTCAGACTTCTCTAGCTAAATTTCCTCTATACAGAAACCAGAAACTGGTTAAATGTATGCAGTACCATGAAAAGAGGTGGCTGATCAGGATGATTACAGCTGATGTAATCTCCTCCTCCCCCTATGTAGCATTAAAAGTGTTGTACATGCCCCACATACAGCATGCTGTTTCTGTGCCCTGTAGAGTTTCAATGGAAATACTTCAGGCCCTGACTTCATTCTGCCCTTTTTTTCAGTGCAGCGTCTCTCACAGACAGAGGTAGCAAAGTGTAGTCACTTGTGTTGTAATCTAGGATAAGAAGAGGACATTTATTCCTGTAAATATGCAGACCAGCAGGTTGCACTGATGCTGCCTGAGCTGTTCACAGCAAATACTTCTTGCTTGTTTCTTGTTTGTGGTCATGGCAGCTTTTCTGGTTGCGGGTTTTAAAAAATATGCTATTAGTAGCTATAGTGTTGTAGTAAATGTTTTATTTTTGTTATTTGAATTACAGTGGTATGGAATTTGCCTCAGTGATGTTGGTGACTATGAAGGAATCAAGACTAAAATTGGAAATGCTATTGTTATCAAAGAGCATTTCCAGGTAATGCAAAGAGTTTTTTGTGTATGACAGCATTAATGTCTCCAGTATGTAGATTGTGTGACATCTGGTAACTAATTTTTGGCAAAATATTGCAAGTGTACTTCTGTTCATATCCCTAGTGACATTTTGTTTTTTGGGTTCTTGTGATATATGCCCCAGGAATGTGGGAGAAACAAGGAGTACAAATTATCTCCTGCAGTAAACTAAGTCCCTTTAGAAGTGAGTCTTGAAGCAGCTGAAGTCCTCTAGACACATTTTAGGATGAGATAAAATGTAGCTGTGATATTGAGAAATAGCTATGTGGCCATTGTTTTAACTGTGGATTATGTATCAATAAAGGACAAATACTGGAGAAGATAAAGGACTGCTAATTTTATATCCCCAAATTCTGAGCGTATCAAGTCTCAGACAACTTTTAATGACCTACTAAGCAGAAGTGCTTAGAAATCTGTCAGTGCTATCAGTTTTTTAGAGGTGAGCTTATGTAGTTGTGTACTGAATAAATTCTACACAGTATCAGTCTAGTTTCATTAACAGCAGGATAACAAGTCTACTTTTTGATTGTATTTTAATCCACATGTGTCAGAACAGCTTCTTACATCTTGTGTTGTTTTTTTTATCCCCTAACCAGAGAGCCATTGAACTGAATCCAAAAGATGCCACAACAATTCATCTTATAGGGATTTGGTAAGGTGTATTTTCAAAAAAAAAAATACTAGCATATGGCAAAGAAAAATGCTAGAATATAAAATATCTGAATTGCAGAACTACTTGGAATAATTTATTGGCTTATAATTGGTGTAAATATGAAAAACTGTTGATTCGGTATAGGACATCATGCCTTGATAAAGTCTGCTGTTAATTCTTAAGCAGTTCAAAAAGATGAAAAATGATTGTTCATTTAATTTATTTGTTTGGAGTTATTAAAAACCCACTTTGCAGATATTGTTTGCTTCATAAGAATCCACAGCAGGCATCAGCAATTCCTAGTGCTGCTCATTTTGTTCTATTGGTGTGAATGGAGTCAAAACTCAAATGAATTTCACTCAGTGAATTTCTATTGAATTTCAGCAATGACTGCAAAATACAGTCTGTGAAAAGCTATCAAAAGTGAGATCTGTTTCTAAAATACTTCTCATTATCTGTCATGATACTGTATTTTAGAAGTTATATTAATAAATGGATCTTATAGATGCATGTATATTAATAAAAAAACTTTGAATTTACTGCACAGTGAAATTTGAACTAAGAATTAGCATTACCTAGCAGGTGGAAGGACTGGGCATACAATTTTCCATACAAACCAGGGCATTCTGAGGAAGTGGTGTGATGGAAAGCAATATATTTTATGTGTTGGTGAGAGACTCCAGGCAGCACTTTCAGTTTTTTGTCTCAAAAAGACCAAAGCTATTGCACTGTTTTACAGGAAATCCCTGCTGCAAGATTGAGAGGTTGAAAATGAAGAAAGGCAGTATATTGGCAGCTTAAAAGAAATACTAAAACCCACAGTTACTTTCTCTGTGGGTTTTTTTTTTGATTCTTGAGTATCAGAGAAAACCACAATCTACTCCTCACAAACTTACTTTGGTTTTTCAGCATCCACCAGCATTCCCATGTGACCTAACAATTACAGTAGTCCAAATATCTAAACAGATGCACATGCTACCAATTGACTGAGCCTCAGGTCCGTTATGAGAAAGGAAGCTTGTTCTGGAAAGTACTTTAAGACATTGTTCCTAAGGCAAATTAGAAAAGATGATAAGAAAAGTGAGATTATTGCTGCTTTTGGCACTAAAATATTTCTATTTTGTATATATGAATATACTGCCGGAGCATCTTCATCTGAAACTGGAATTTCGTATCAGCCAATTCTTGAATATTTATTCATTTTTCACCGCTAGTGTGCTCTGTTTAACATAGTGAATAGAAATTGTAAATGCATTGTGGGAGGCTACTGAAGTGAATAGCATTGTTTAGTGTTTGCACCTGGCATGTTCTGTGGACTTGAGATGCTTCACAAATGGTTTCACCATTAAGATAGGTGACTGATGAACTCTATTATTTAGTAGCTAGGAAAACAGTGTAGCATGGCCTAGCCTAGAACACAGTGGTTTGATTCTTGGATTTATTTTCATTCTTATAGATCAGAGTCTTTCAGGAATGTACTGCAGATCTGCTTTATATTAATAATTGAAAAAAGCAAAGTAGTGTTGAGGTAAGGCAATAACATTACTCAGTTCTGGCATTTTTGCAAATATATTAGAACAAAATATACATAAATCATTAAAACCATTCAAGCTCAAAAGCTGTCTCATGCATAGTAACTATCTCTAGTTTTACCTAATGTAATTAGTTCCCAGTAAAATACGCATCAAAACTTCTTTAGTAGAGCTTCAGACATCCTGCTGTTTTCTCATACAGATGCAAAAACGTGCTTATAGAACTTGCAGTGTGTCTGGAATTTTGACTTGCAAACAACAATTATGACGTCCAGTTTTTATGTCTAACAACAATTATGAGAACATTGCTCAAAAATAAGAAAAAAATATGAAGGGTAGATGTGAATCTTTTCTCTTTGCTTCAGGTGTTACTCCTTCGCTGAAATGCCATGGTACCAAAGAAAAATTGCTGCAACTCTGTTTGCTACACCACCAACCTCCACATTTCAAGAGGTACTGTATGAAAATGTTTCCTAGATTGTTATTTCTCCCACAAAGCTGTTCATATACTTTTACTTATTTTCCTGTCAAAGCTGACCTCTACTTATGGAATGAGTATGGACTTGGGATTTTACAACTGTCAGGAATAAAATGAGAATAGAACAGGAGAGAGGAATATCTAAGAACACACAAACAATTTTTTTCAGCTGTAGCATGCACAGTGAAAGTTATTTCATGTAGTTTGTGCAGCAGAAAATAACAAGCTAGTAACTTAGTTTTTACTGGTGTGATCTGTTGCAGATGACTGCAGATAGTCTGTACTAGTTCAGTGCTGATGATTTATATGGTGGTGTTATACCACGTATTTATTTGATAGAACTGTTAGAATTTGTCCCTGTATATTAAATGCTAAAAAGCAACAAGTTATTTTATTACTTGATATGAACAAGTACTCTCTCATTACTTGGCCACATATGGTGTGTTTTTTCAGTTGAAAATACTTTTCTTCATCTTTATGAAAATTCCTTCTGTCATACGCCCTAAAACATACTGTCCAGATATTTATCTTCTAGGGTGTCTAAACAGTGTGCATCTTATTTAAACACCTGTACATATATAGAAACTTGAAAATTAGATTGGTAATAGGAAGGTTTGCTGCAGCTGTTATAATATTTGTTCAGATTAACTAATAACTGTTCTTTTATGGTGGGGGGTAGGAGTCACTAGAAGGTAATTGTAAAAATGCTGCTTGCTGTTACACAGAAAGCAATTTAAGCTCTGATTGAAAAATAAGTAAAGCTTTTTAATGGAATGCCAAGCTTGTAAATTTTGCTGAAAATAGCTCTCAGGAGAATACAAATCAACCAGAATTTCAAATACTGCAAAATCATGCCAGTCCCAGCATTGAGTTCTGTAGTACTTAAAGTGGCTGAAGAAGCAAACTTGTACTGGTAGGATTTCTGTGGTTTCAGTACAAAATCTGTTTTCTAGACGCATTCACACTCTCAAGTTCTCTGAGAGTGTTTTCCCTCCAACTAGTACCATTAGGAAGAGGTAGGGATGGTCTAAAGGTTCTTATGTGCAGGACAGGAAACTAGTTGATAAATGTGTGAATTTTGTAAATATTTATCCTCATGTAAAAGGTGTTCTGTGGGAGTCAGTTCTCTCTCTGAAGTTAACATTAATGTTCTGGATCATAAGATGAAATTAATCTGTTAAATTTATACAAGAGAATTGGATGGGGAAAACTGCAGATGTGGTAGATGGTACAAATAAAATTCAGAATTATCTTGACAAATTGAACTGGAAAGTTGCAATCTAGTTTGGAGGGACAAAGAGGAGGTCCTCTATTTACCAGAAGTAGTAGTAGGGGAATAGGTGGATAAGTACTATTTCTGTTGAAATTATGTCAAATCTGATTGCACGTTGAAGCATCATTAGCATGTTGAATTAGTAAAAATAAGATCATGGATAGAAACTCCTTCAGCTACATTAAGCATGCATATAAGGCTTTAGTTTGACTATTGTGTTGAGTTTATTCTCCATTTTAAGAAAGACAACTTTGTCTTTTACAGGCTCTTCGTTACTTCCACATGGCAGAGGAAGGTAGTACTTCTACATTTTTTCTACTGAAAAGTATCTTTTGTGAATGATGATTTGCAGTAAACTTCTTGCTTTCAGTATTACCTTAATAGACACAGCTATTATTAATAGCCAGAGAAACCAAACAGTAGTGTATGATAAGCTGATAACCATATCAGCCTGGTGTGCCAGTCAGACTGTTAGTTTGGAATATTTCATCATAGTTACTCAAAGTATGTTACACACTATCCTCACTTAGAGTGTAATGTGAAGGTTTTTTCAGAATAAGTTTACAGTGAAATTTGTACCTTTCTGTGTAACAAAACACACTAAGGAATTCAGCTGGAGCGCAGAGAAAAGAAGAAAGCAAAAAAGTTTGTTTTGCTTTCATGTTTTTTATGTTGTTTCTTCAAAATTTAGTTCTCTATGTTTGAAATGGAACAACAGAAAAAGGACGCTTTTTATTCTTTTTCAGAAGCTGTTAGGGTCAGAGTGCCGATCTAACTGGTAGTAAAACTGTCCACATGATGTAAAAGAAAATATGGGCCTATTTTTTTTCCGAGAGTGAAGCTGTAAGGAAAACTGACTAGCTGAAGATAAAGGAAGACAATTAAAGACAGTGTTCTGTGGAAGATTTGTACATAGTGAAACCAGTGAAGTTTAACAGAACAGCTCACTGTGTATCTTCCTGAGTGTCTAGTAACGCAGCTGTGAACTGCAACACTGAACTTCATCTCTAATTTTCCTCCAAAACACCTCTGTATGTTTTGAATCCTGATCTTAGATCCAGCAGCAGAGAAAGATATGCTATAAGTATGAACAGTAGGCAAGATTAGCCTTTAGTAATGATTGATAGCCAAAACTTGCTTAGTAAAAACAAGCTGTAAAACTCTCCTTCATAAATGTTAATGATGGATACAAATAGTTTTAAGTTTTCTTCTGAGCAACAAAAGTTAAACTGATATTTGTATGTGCTAAGAAATACACCCTTTTCCCTTCCCCAGACTTGCTAAGCTGGTTGCATTGCATTGAAAAGCCCAAAATCTGAAAAACAAAGCTCTAACACATTAGGCTCACTGTTTTGCTCTTTGTGGAGAATGTAGTTTGATTCAGTATATTAATTAACAAGCTGCTAGTTAATATACGTGTATGAGACCCAAAACTAACAAGTGAAATTTTCACATTGGCTTCCTTCTGATCCAAAGCCAAAATACTATGTATTTTCTGAAATAAGTATCAAAGGCTTTGATAATATGCTGCTCATTCTCATATAAAGCTTTTCTCTTGTCTATGCAGCTGATCCAAATTTTTACAGCAAAAATTTGCTCTTTTTGGGAAAGACATACTTGAAGTTAAACAATAAAAAGATGGCTCTTCTGTGGTTAAGCAAAGCAAAGGAGTATCCTGCACAGACAGAAGAGGACAAACAGGTAGGAAGTTAAGAACTGTAATAGTACAGTCATACATTGTAACCAACATGTGACATCATGGCAGTGGAATGTTTCATAAAGTTAATTCAGATTATCTGAATTAAGACAAATGGAGGTAATGCATCTTTGACAGCAAATCTCCAATGCAAGGTGACGTGAGACAATTACCCTTTGGAACTGCTGAGAAGGATCCTGGTTTGGATAGCTAGGCATCTACTTCCTACCTAACCATATACAGAGTACTTCCAGGACAGGGAATCCATTAGATTTGTGCATACCTAATACTGCATTCAGTATAAACCAAAGCAATTGCAGTTAGAGTTCATAAACAGTCCTGTAAGCATCAGGACTAACTCATTGCCAGTTATGTTTTCTTGTTGTTGATTGACCTCTAATTCATTTAGCATTAACTGTTGCAGAAGTCATCTGGATGTGTTGTGACATTCTGAATGTCCTAATTGTTAGAAACACTTTGGTAGGATTTTGTACTTCACACCTCAGAAAAAAACACTACTGAGATAGTGTTACAGAATCCCTCTGTAGATTCTCTTGTAAGGCTCAAACCATTTCTCTGAAAGCTCCTTTATAAATATCTTTCAGTAGAAATACAAGTGTTATGTTCCTCCACTGCCTTGCAAAATGTACAGGAATTTTAAAACCTAAACGAGTAGTGGTCTTAAGTGTGTATGAAATTGGTCAATTCTTCTGACAGTTACTAGTAGCTGGTGGCACATGTGAAACCCATGATCCCAAAAGCTTGCCCTTCTTTAGGAACCAAACAAAAGGAAGAGTCAGGAGTGAATTCTCTGCAGTAGCCAAGTTGTTAAACAGCTGATCTGCTGCAGCTAGTTGTGGGCTTCTGGTACAAACACTTCTATTCTGATCTCATGGAAGGGTGCTGAGCTGCTGAACTGAGAGGTGGTATTCTCTCCAGTCTCTGGGTGAATGTGTAAAGTGCAAAATTCACTGCAAGCTAGACTTGGTAGTCCAGTATGAAGGAAACTGACCTGTGCAAAGAAATTTGAATTCTTGTCTCAGCATAACTAAGTTTTCTGAACATTTGTTACTGCAGATTCTCAGAAGTATCTGCTTGCTCTGTCAGGGAAAGTTTGTTGAGTTGGAGCTTTTTTTATTGTTTGGGGCAGGGGTGGTGTTGGCATTTTTTTTGTTGTTTTGGGTTTGTTAGAGAGAGGTTTATATAAATATTAGAGGTCATACTAAAATTTTGTTAGATTTTACCCAGAATCCCTAGGCAAAGGGAGCCTCAGAAATTGTCTTTTCACACTCCCTTACCTGCTGTCCAGTCTTGAAAAGTCTGGGTTGGTTATGGTCAGAGGTAGGACAACTTCCTACATGCTACTATTGGGCTACAGCAAATAAAGAGCTAATCATCTGTATCCAACACAAATAAACTTACTACATATAGTAAGCCAATTACACTGGAGACACTGGCTTAAGTGGTTTTATTCCTATTCGTGTTTAAAGTATTGAGCATCTTAATTCCAGAAGAAAAATGACTAGTCTTAGGAGGATTCTGATTTCTGTGGTGAAATGTTTGAATGCTTGCATGGCAAGTTCTGTTAGAACTATCTGGCAGTGTTTTGTTACCATTTATTTCTTTCAGGTGCAGAAAGAAGCTTTGGAGCTGCTTAATTCTATTTAAGAAGAAACAAGATAATGGGAATTCAGTGCCTCAGGTTTGAGCAGCCTAGGAAAAAGGCCCCAAATACTACTTTTGTTTATTGAAGCTGTTAATAAAAGTATAATCCAGACCTTCTATCTTGATCTCATGGCAATTACACGCTCAACTAGAAGATGCTCCATTATGTGATCCTATATGGATCACATAATGTAATTCCTATATGGGAATGAAGGGCTTTACGGACAAGGAGGGAATATATATATTTGATATAGTAGAGGGAAAATCTGGCTGGAAAAGTGGGTGCACAGGGTTTTAATTAAGTACTTTACACTCTTAAACTACAAGTTATGTATGAGAAAGAATAAGAAACATGACTGGCATAAGGTTTAAAAAAAGGAGGGACAGGGGCATGGCATCATTTTAATCCTACAGTTCTTCTAGAGTGTTCTCCTTCAGTAGTCTTCATGGGTAAGTGATGTTCACGTTACTAGGCTGCTCTTACAGATTGCTCGTTAACGCTGCACCATCTTAATTCCAATACTCTTAAATGCAGAAAGTGCTGTAGTTTAAAAAAAAAAACAAAAACAAAAACAAAAACAAAAAACAAACCACAAAACCCAACAAACAAAAAACCAAGTGGGGAACATCAAAGCAAAGTTATAACAAAGTATAAAAAAAAAGGTTATTTAAAAAAAGCATACAACATTATCAGTTATAATGGGTGATAACAGCATGTTCAGTGAGAAGGCTTCTGTGAAATATGAGTACTTATTTTCCTATTTAAAGGCTGTGAATTCTGATGATTTAGTGGCTGTAAACATTTGCTGGGCACACACACTTTCTCCTAGCCTGTGACAACAGGAGGAATACATACTTCCACTACATTACAGAGGAACTACTATATGGACTTCTGTCGGTAAAGATAGAATTTTCTACTTGGTCTTGTTACTATCATAGCAGGAATTTTCACCAGAAATATACAGTAGCCTAAGTAGGATGCCCAGCATAGAAAACATTTACAGATTTTCCTAACAGTATATTCTGATTACCCAAGAGAAAAAGAGGACCAAATAATGAAAAGATGGTAGGCAATCAATCACATGTTGTATTACCAGTAGAACAATCTAGAACAAATTGACTGCAAATACTTAATGTCTCCTTTACTAGAAAAGGATATTTGAATCTGTAGGAGAAAGACAAACAGCGTAAATTGCTTAGACTAACAAACCAAGCCTGGGCTAAGTCAGTAGTAAAAATCCACATCTGAGAGAGAATCTAGGGCTTTAATTCTGGCCTCAGATCATGAGATTCTTTAAAACAGGTGTTTTTCTCCACCATAAAGTAATTGCTATTTTTCTATTAGTAGAGCATCAAAATGAAGTCTTTAATGTGGCAGTTTCTCAGAGTGGGTGACATGGTGTTTAAGAGAATTTTGTGCATTCATATGCTACAAAAACATTTGCCATACACAGAGTTGCCTCCAGCAGCTTTGTGGCACAGGCACCTTATTTAGGTACCTTTTCTGCTGCTACACAAAGATGAAGGATATCCAAGTACCGAGTAACAAGTTGGAGTGTGCAGGGAAAAGCAGCTGAGCTGCAGGAAAAAAAAAAGAATCAGCAAAATGCATGAACTACACAGCAGCTCCTCCAAAGTAGTATTACCTCACTGGTTCCCTTCTCTGAGCTCCAGCCTTTGCTGCCTTCCCTCTGTTTATTGCCTTACTTGCTCCCCCCAAGCAGAGGTGAATTATGGAGAAATTCAGATGGGAAGAGAAATAATTACAATGTAGTATTACTGAAATTTCCCAAAAGTTTAAGTTACCTTTACACACATGCATACACGTGTATTAATTGTGCTTTCAGTCAGTATCTTGGCACCAATTCACAGATCACATACATGTGCAGAAGGCTACCCTTATCACAGGGGAAAACTAGTGCAGCTATGAGATAACTAAAGTTATCAAAACAATAAAGCAACTACATTCTTGTGATGTGCTGTCTTTATTATTATTATTTTGTTCAGTTACTCACAGATTCACAAAATTCAGCAGTTGGTAGTGGGCCACCAAGTGATTCATCAGTGCAGATTCATGAAGTTTAATTGTGACATTTAGCCCTCCTTATTGTGTTTAAGGTATGTCACACAGATTCAGGTGCCTGGCCTTTGAGTTTTTTTTTTTTTGTTATTTTATTTTCTCCATTCTAACCAGTGAAAGTAATAATTAAAGTGGACTTGCACTCAAAATTAATTTAGTGCTACATAAAAGTGGTTTTCTAGAAGATACATGATGCTGTATGAAAAACCCTTAAAGTGACTGAAATTTTTGAAGCTCTTACAGAAAAGTTTATGTAAAACAGCAGTCTCTTGGGCCCACTGCACTACCAGTATGACCAGAGCTATGCACAGATTAACAGCTCCACTGTAAACTGTGCATATGGAATACAAAGCCTTGAGACAATCCAATATGTAGAAAAATAAAATTCTGGCATAATTCAGTTGCTGTATTGGAAAGATACATGAACAGATATAGCTATTTCTTTCACATGTACACTTTTAACAGTGCAATATGATATGTTACACAAGTGTGTTTAATCATTCTAAAATCATTTTCATGTGTGTACAAAATTCTGTATAATTTAAATGTAATGGAATTTACAGTTAATATTTAAAGCATAATACAAATGGTGATTTCAAACATTTTTACTCTGTAAGGAAGCACAGTTTGCTAAAAGTAGCTTTTAATACAATTCACATGTATAAGGTGTTAAATTTTAATATTTTTTTAAACACATCTTTGCAGTTCAGCAAATGCCCTCAATGCCAATAAAACTAATTTAAAAATGCTTTTGTATTGTGCACTTAGGACAAACTTGACCTACATAAAAGAATGACAAGTTTTAGAGATACTTAATTCAAGTACACCTAAATTTCTGTAAGAACTTTGGAGAAATGAGAGTATTTAATACTAAATAATATTTTTATCTGTGCAAAGCTTAAGTGACTTTCATTTTATTTGGGTTTACTAGATCAAATAACTGAAACTGAACATAAACACAGAAAGCAGCAAAATTCACATTACCTTTTGTATACCCTTATAGCTCAGTTTACATTAATGTAACTCTACAAAGTTATAAAAAGGACATCATGGATTGAAAAGGGAAACAAAAATGGGAAAAATGAAACCTGCAAGACACCAGACCAAGAAGAGAACAGGTAATATTTTCTCATTTATTATTATTTATTTTTCTTTGAAGATTACCTAACATCCTCGTGGTAATAACCCAAGGTACTACGTAAACAAATTTCAATGCTGCTCAAATGAATTAAAATACTCTGTTCAGCTCCTGCAGTAAGTCAGAACAGTGGCACCAATTCCTTTCAACGTTAAATCACATTCATCTTATTGTACATGACTCTTGTGCAAGTAATAAAGGCTTTATTCATGACCTTGGCTACATCAGTAGAGAGGGTTATATCAGCTATTTATGTATTCTAAAAAATTAAACTGACAGAAAAAGAGATTCTGTCATCTCAAAAACCAGCAGCATCTTTCTACATATTTAGGATACGTTTGGCCTAAGCCTTTAACGCCTTTTAGAACAGCCATGCAATAAAACAAACTTGGAAATGTTTCTTAAGAGAACACTGAGCATTTTAAACATTTTTCTGAATGATAAAGCCAAGATAAGCAAATCCAGGCCCTTTTAAATGGCTGCAACTTTTCATACTTTTAAAGCTCTATAAAACTAGAGCCCATTAGTATATATATTTATATTTTTATTAATATATTTTAAATAAGTCTCTTGTCTGCTTTCAAAATTTATGGAGGGTT
>VXAU01005177.1:368192-427418 GCA_013399695.1 Formicarius rufipectus
AAAACTGAGCAGAAAAAACAAAATTTTGTTAAATTTATCTAAATATGATGTAGAACTCTACAGAACTAGACTGCTATAGTAGAAGTAATGAATGCTCTGATCTAACAATTAGACACAAATAATAATCAGCACAATCTCACTGCCTTGACATTTCTAAAAAACAGTAAAAACAGTTTGAGGAATACTTAGAGAAACAAAAGATTGTTACCAGATAAAAAGCAGAACCTTTGAAGACTACAGATAGCCCAAGATACAGACAACTCTAATACTTAGAAAAAAGTATAATATAAAAATACTTAGGAAAAAAATCTATAATTATAAAAAAAAAACAAAAACAAAAAAAAAGAGTAAAGGAAATTTACAGCATGACGTTTAATGTAATTATAGTGTATGTAAGTGGGGTGTTTTTTTCTCCTCTAAATTTTTGGCCTAAAAGTGTTCTGCCAAAACTGTTTCATTCCATGTGTTCCCCACAATTATCTTAGACAAAGAGAGATGTTTAACTCTTGCAAACATCACTTAAAAAAAAAAATCTAGTGGAGAAAATGTAAAATGGAGGACACCTTGAATTAGTTTAAAAGTATGAATCCAATTGTCACAAGTTGCCAAAGGGGAGGGGGTCTATTTTACACACAGGACATAGGAGGAACTCATCTGTGTCCCTAATGGCACCAGTTTGGCACAAGAATGCCAAGCCAATAATGGCCCATCTGAAGGCTGTCAGGAAACAGTATCAGCAGCCTTGGCTAAGCATCCTTGTTTAGAACAGTTCCTGTGATTTTTTTCAAAATAATACTTCTCATGAATATACATTTTATCTTTGGTAATCTTACTGCATAATAACTTTCCAATAACTGTATGCCCCTAATACTAACATGACTTGTTCAGGTATTTAATATTCTCTAAAATAAAGAATTAGGGAAACATCTCTCAATTCTATGCAAGAAGGATGATCTCACACTTTTGATAGATCGATGATACAAACTTTGTTCACCCCAGAAGCAAATTTTAAGAGTAGGGCAAACAGGAAAGTTTTCAATATGGACATGTCAGGACCATCAAATGACATGGAGAACTGATTCAAATTAGATTTCATTTGATTTGTTCAATGCAAGACCAGAAGAGAGAACCGCTAAAGGTACAGAAAGTTTACATGTAAGAACTCACCAAGTGTGACTTCTTGGTAACCAGGTTTCCTTACCAACTTTTTCAATGCAGAATTTCTGAGGACCATTACTTCCTAGAAAAGATTTTAAAAAGTGTAGTCTGTTTCTTTTAAGTAGCACACATGATATATCCGTGACATAAGACACAACTCAGATACACCAGACAGAGCTCATCAGGTACTGTTCATTTTTACTTTAATAGGAATGTGTTTCTCATAGAAATGAACTGATTTTCAATTTGTTTGTAAATATATTCTTGGGATTTCCGATCTAAAAAGCCCTTCTAGATCTAAGGTAATAAACATGAAGTTCCTGTTATCTGTACTCTTGCAGCATAGTTCATTTGCAAATGAAACAAAACAGCATGACCATTTTAGTCACCTTTTACTTACCCATAAGTTCAGCAAATCCACCCAGTGGTAATCTGCAAGTGCCAGTGACAAACTGCAGAAGTCGCATACGAACCTCGTTGTCTGTTTCTTTTACAAACTAGGCACAGAAATGCAAATTACTTAATAAAAATCTTTAACACAGCTAGAGAAAAAAAAAAACATGATATGGTTGAAAAAGTGTAATTCCACTTAAAAATACACCACCTTGGTAATAGTTTGCATTTCTTGATTTTAGCAAAATTGTTGGAGAGAGAAGACAGTGATTTCAGATTATATGCACTGTTGACCGCTACAATCTGAAGACTGGAAACAGCAAATAAGAATCCTTATGTATTTTATTCTACACTAAAATATAAATCATGCCAATGCTTTATATGAAGACCACTGCCATTTTGATTAAACACAGAACTAGCTGAGCCATAGGCTCTGGGTATTTCAAGACTGAAGTTTTCTATGCATGTGGAAATCTCAGTGAGAAAAACCCATCCATAACAACTGCATCACTTTCTACAGGAATTCACTGGAAAAGTGAGAAGAAAAGGGAGAAGGTGGAGAATGTCTCAGTAAGAGAGGGGGCATTGACACACCTAGAATTTTGACTCAGAAAAACATGCATATAGATATTGATATGATATCCAAGTTACTTAACTTCTGGTTAGGATTCTTTCAGTACCAAGAATCTTTAAAAAGATATAGCAGATCTTACAATATAAATAAATTATGAAATACTTGATTTGGATCATCTTCCTAGAGAAACTTTGTCAAAAGTATCTCTAAAATGGCAATTTATCACAAGACAGGAACTGCCTACCTCTGAATTGTCTTTAGGAAAACTCATAGAAAGCGTAATTCTGAAGAGCATTTTGGCGGGATTTTCCTTAGCCAACTTCATTAAAATGTGACTGATAATTAGTGCTAGACCAAAATAGTTAATATGACAATAATCATAAATAATATATGGCATTTTAGATCATCAAATGGTTTTGCCTAGAAAGCACCTTAAAGATCATCCAGTTCTAACCCCCCTGCCATGGGCAGGGACACCTTCCACTAGACCAGATTGCTCAGAGCTCCATCCAGCCTGGCACTGAACAACTCTAGGGATGAGGCAGCCACAGGCTCTCCGCGCACCTTGTTCTAGTGCCTCACCAGGCTCATAGCAAAGAAATTCCTCCTCATATCTAATCTAAACCTACCCTCTAAGTCTGAATCCATTTCCCCTTGCCCTGTCTCTACATGCTCTAGTAAAAAGTCCCTTTCCATCTTTCTTGTAGGCTCTTTTCAGGTACTGGAAAGTGAAGATGAATAGGTGTACTACACATAAGAACATTTATAAGATAGATCACTGCTAAGGATAAAAAAAAAATAAAAAAACAACAAACTTGTTGCATTATCAGTAAGGAAATGATATGAAAAAATATTAATGAACCAGCATTCAAAATGGAATGTGTGTACCTATCTGCCATTTCTCACCTTAAAGTATGCTTCTAAAGACCAGTAATCCTCCTTTCCTTCTCAGAAATGAAAAGAAAGGAAGCAGTAAGAACCTTCATTGGGATGGCATACCTCCACTCCACATGTCATTAGTGTTACAGAACAGAAAAAAAACCTAAAGAAGTCAGAAATTTTACTGATCCACACACCTGCCAGAACCATATGATCTGTTTGCTATTCCTTGTATAATGACGATAAACAGTGTTCCTCTGCCAGTCTGCTAAATCAACTTCTTGCATACCACAGAGCATAACCTGGAAAAGAGAATGATTACTTCACATTATTTTCTATCTTGTATGAGGCATAGTAACAAAAATGGAAGTTCTTGCTCCAAGAAAAAGACTGGTAATTTTTTCATTTTACTCCAATTAGATTTTTCTTTACAGAACTCCTCCAAATTTGCCCATGTATTTACATGGTCTGAAAGACTGAATACCAGAAACTTGGTATCTTCCAACTAATAATTCAATAATAGAAGCTACTACCTTTCCCATAAAAGTAATTTTTATATTAAAGAGGGTATTTCCCCTCCCATTAAAGTTTTGTCTCATATTCCAAGATGATGATTACATTGCTGCTTGGACTGCTACTAATGAAGATAAAACACCTCCAAAATATTTATTACAAGAGAAAATGAAAGCTGAAAGTTCCAAAGGCAAAGCCTCCTACAAAACTGAATGATGAATGAGGTTGATCAAAGTTCTTTTTCAGAAACGAAGTCCCATTTAACTTAAGAAGCTTTTAGAAAACTGCTCATTACATACAGGGAACCTTGGCAGGTCTCACAGAAATAAATGAGCATAGCACTACCCAGCCTTTTGTCTCTGCTCCGAATCACAACCCCAAGAGCGAACACAGGCCAGGCTGATAGCTAAGGAAACATGGTGCATGCAAGCAATTCCTGCTATCAGCCCTATGGTTACGTACTGAGGAGCTGCAAATTTCATTTTCAAACCCTGTTGTTTCCTCCAACTTTCTGACCTTAAATGTAAAAACCCTACAACCCATCTTAGACCATGTATGTGATACTAAATGAGCATTATACACCAGAATCAACTTCTGTGTTATCTGTTACACAGTGATTCTACCCATCTACCATAGAGGAAAATGTTTTCTGTGACTCACAGATCCATCAGTGATCTCACATCCTGATCCGTTCAAAACTTTCAAAAAACATTTTAACACTGAGGACAGAAACTAAAATTCCCAACAGCTGAGCACTACAAAATGCTGATTCAATACATAATGTGGCTTTTAATGATTTAATTTTAATGCTTTTATCCAAATGTTCCTATTAAATTCTCCATGTTCCAGAAGCTACAAATGCAGCATACACAGATGAGAGAGTCAAGATGACCTACCAACCAAACACTCCATATGGAATACCTTTGCAAAAGATAAAAATGTTGAACAGAAAACCTCACCTCTAGTTCCTTTTCATCAAAATAGTGTAGCCACTGTAGAGGAACTACTTCATTAAAACCATCAAGAAAAGCTTTGGTTTGTTCTCTAACTCCCCGAGAAAATCGCCACTCTGCCATTAGCCTGGGATGGAACAAAACCAAACGTGAATTAAACATCAACTAGCATTCAACGCAAAGAAGTTCAAGATTGTGTGTTCCCATGAGGTAACACTCCTGCAGATTTTACTACTTACACTGTATGATTCCTTTAACTATCAAGAACCTACCATACTAATATTATCACAAATCTCCAAACTCAGATAACAGTAAAAGTTGCAAGACGTACTTAGATTACCATTCCAGTTCAAAAAAAAATATTAACTTTTCACTAATTCAGCAGCCTTTTCATGAAAATATTGATTTAATGAAATAATGATTTAATTATTTTCATGAAAATAATTGGGCATTGTGCTTTGTTATGGAAAGATTTGCTTTAGCTACAAATATGCATAATCCCAGTATCTCAATGGTAGAAAAGAAAAATTTCTACTGATTTTAAAATACTCTCTTACAAAAAATACCATGTAGGCAGAGAATAGTAAGAAATACTGTTCCCTATAATACTATTCTTGCCCAGTACTTCTGAGCACAAGACTAGTTCCAGCTTCAACAAACAGAAGTAATTTTCTGTTCAGAGCTTCTGGTTTACAATATGATTTGGAGGAAATGCTGACATGTTTAAAGTTTCAACTAAAATTATCAAGCCATTTCTGAATTAAAAAAAAATACAATAAATATGCATACATACTATAGAAACTCTTTCTCTGAGAAACTAAAGACCTCTAATTTAAGTGGAAACTATGTGCAGCACTGGATATATGTTGTATCACAGAAAAGGATCTGTGTACATCTGCTTTTGAGATCACTGAATAGACAGATCAGAAACACAGATTCAGAAAGACAGTGATAAAATTAGGAAATAACCAGGAAAGAGCAGTAGAAAGTTCAAACAAGATAGTTTAAGTCACACCATGTTATACACCATTCTGAATTTCAGTTTCCACACTGACAGCAAAGTTCTGAACAATTTTGGAATCTTTTGTCAAATACATGTCTTCCCTCCACCTGAATTTGTTACCAGCAGTTACTGAAAATAGTTTTGCTCATTTTCACCTGTTCTTTCATTGTACATCTAATGGCATAACAGGTCATCTTCTCTCTCTATGGCCTCTTTTTGTACCAACAGATCACAAGATACCAACATGTACCAAATTACTGTTTCAATACCAATCACAAGAATTATATACTATTATGGGAAGAAACAAAAAAACAAAATCAGCACTGTGTCAAGAGACAAGAGCAACAGGAGAGACATGGAACACTTTTTTCAGCATCTACACCTTCTTACCCAATGTATTCTTCTTTGTTCTCCTCAGTTACCAAGATATTTGAACCTCCTGATTTCAGCTCATGTGAGGTTACTTTTCCTAAGAGCTCCATATCCACACAGAAGTACATTTCCAAGTTACACTCTTCGATGTTATTATCCCTGGATGTAAAGAAAAAAAATAGTGCAATAAATGTTATATAAACAAACAAAAAAATCCATAAAATAACACAGATGGACACACAAAATAAACTACAAACCTTATCCAAATTAGGGAGTTGTAAAATTCAGTATCAATAGATTCTAAGTCCTTAATAGTAAGCTTTTTGCTCAGCATTCGTTTGTAGAAAGGCAGAGAAAAACCAGTGTCAATAAATTTCCCATGAAACAATGCCTGTTGAATAGAAAAATCTGTTTAGCTTTTATTGAACTACTGAATTATTGAAATGTGTCTGGACTTAATGACTTTTTTTCCTTTCTCCTTCAAATAACAAAAAACACCAAATAGCAATAGCAACTTGGTATTTAAAAACTAGAAAACATTACATTAAATGGGAAGCAAAAACAATATTGACAGAATTTATCCAAGCATATGTTATCACAATTTAGAAATTATTTGACTAAAAAAAAAAACTTCTCATAAAAGGATTTCATCCTTTCTTTATTATGTGAATAGGCACAATTGCCCGGCGTTATTTGATCCTACTTGATCACAATTTTTCATTCTGTTTGGTACTACTGCCATTTCTTACTACGTACATCCATCCATCCAGTAAAATCATCCTTTACAGAATGCTTCTGCAGCTTGTAAGAAAGAGCTTTGGGAATCACACTTTTTGTAGGTGAGTAACAGAGCTGAGAAATTAGGTTCTCCATAAAACTGGAAAAAAATCCAAAGCATGGTCACACTTGCCTCACCACACATGCACACAGGTGTAAACTAATTTCTAGTACTGAAACAAAGCACTACACACACAGTGTTGATCTCTACACTGACTGTGCATCTGTGCACAGAGCACAGCTATAACCATGAAAATCATTTTTCCCCTCCTTATGAAGTACACTCTCTTCAGTAAAACAGCTTTTTGGAAAATCACCCTACCATAGGCTATGTATGGCATTTACTGATTCTCTTTACTCATAGCTGAAATTCTCTGAGCAGAAGAGTCAATTAACTGCACGTTTCCTCTTTTTCCCAATCTTCCAATTTCCCACCTAAGACTGTCTAGCATGCATTTTCTTCTGCTTTAGGAGAACTTAAAGAGGTTCTCAGAGGTATTTATTTATTTTTTTATTTCTTTATCTATTTATTTTTAAACCAGTCTCTACTTCTTATGGGAGAGTGAGCTGATAGAACCTGAAAAATTCAATGTCAAGTGCAGTATCTGGGCATATGATTTTCTGCTTTTTCCAAAATTAAGCTCTTAAATCATCTCATTTAATGTATATGATAACCTTACAGCAAAATATAAAAGTTGCCTCAACCAACTTAATTTAACAGAGTTTTTTACAGAGCAAGACACGTATTCTTTACATTTAGTCCTGGTTCAGTTGAAAACATCTGTGATTACTTCAGTACTTGAAATTAAAAGAAGTCACAACTATTTTAGAACTGTTAGGACAGAAACTGCAACTGCACCTAAAAAGTCTATCTAGACTCCTTAAAATGATTCCCAGTTACATTATTACCTGAGATGTTTTAAGCCACTAGAGGGTATCCCAGGAAGAACTGCAGAAAGTATCATCTAGTATTAACCATGACTACACTCAAACCTTGCAACAGACCACGTTAGACACTGTTACACAGGTCTCTCTCTTATCTAGCTGAGAGAATTTAAAATACAAACACATAAGTACTTCAGAAATAAAAGTTTGTTTTTTAATTATATTAATTACTTTAACTAAGTTCTCTACTATGATCTGTATTGTTATAATTTCCCTGAAGGTAGCATTTCAAGTATGGATTTATCTTACGCACAAAATCAAAAATCACTGACTAAAAGAGACAAAATTTGGCCCTAGCACCTAACTAGCTTTAGCACATCTTCCTGCTGTAACTGGCACTGTAACTTGATGAGGGTTCTAAAAGCAAGAAAAAAGCTGGCAGCCTATTAAAAGTGTTATCTCAAGGAGATAAATTTTCATGACAGCACAGAAATGGTGAACTTGGACATAAAATCCTTGAAGTCAGAGTCGTTATTGTCAAAACTGAATAAATTTATCAAAACATCTATAAGAAAAGCAAAACCAAGAAACTGCACAAACATAAGTTATTTTAGGTTGGGAAGTATTTTTCAGTAATGTTACATTTGGCTTATATTTATTCTCATTTCATACAAAAAACCTAAACAACAGCAGAAATCAGTATCTTCAATATGAAAATACACTTTTATCTAGTCTTTTTGCTTTCACTATTCACCACGTTCAGGGATGGTGCTAAGGACTACCTGTAGACATGATGTTCATGTGGAAAGATGACTTTATCACTACATGGAAATAAAGAAATTGTGACAGAACGGGAGTCACTATAGAAAACCAACACAGCGATACCAGAAGGAAAACACAACATGCCTCATGAGCTTTCAGTTTATGAGAAATCTGATGGCAGAGAATCGGCCCCCCAACAGCTTCTCTCTCCTCAGTATCTGATTTTTGTATCCAAGCATGTATTAAGGCTCAGTGTAGTCTGCATTCTAATTAATTTTTTCAAATACAGTAAGGTATGCCAAGCCTAGCTGAGGAGCCTTTTCCACAAAACCTGAAAATGGTCACATTTTTCAGAGCATCAGTATTCAGACACTCAATCAAACAGCAGTTTGCATGAAGCACACACATCCAATTGATGAAAATAAAGTATTACATTGAATGTCATATTAACTTCCATTACTCTCCCAGGAAACATGAGTGTGTAAGAGACTTAACTCCCAGGGAATCTTTTGGCTTCATAACCTTATATGCCTTAATCTTCCATTTCTATGAGATTAATATAACCTTTAATAACTGTGAAAACAAATACTGTTCAGGAATAAATGTATAGCTACAGCAAATATAAAACCTTAAAAATCTAACCTACCATGGCAATAAAGCGCCCAATGAAACAGAAATATGAAAGATGGTCAGGATTGATTGTTGATGCTGGATTAATCTGCAGGCAATAGTTGCTCTTGCCAGCATACTCAAATAGGCAGTACATAGGGTTCAGTACTTCATGGGAAAGCAAGAAAAACCATTCTCTAAGGAAAAAAACACATGTATACACATAAAAACCATCAAATACAGATGTTTATCACCACTCCCCTTAGGTAACTAGCAAAATGGTCAAAATATATGCAAACTTTGAAAAATAACACACAGTGCTGTATTAGAATCACAGGATATGTGGTATTATATACTTCTTAAATATAAAAAATTCATTATCAAAACCAATAATGTTAGAAAGTCATGGTTTCCAAAGTTTAGAAATGATAGTTAAGATTATCACGTTGAACACACCCTCTGAGCACATTTTAGATGCCCATTAGTAACAATTTTTCTTACAGTCCTTGCCTCAGTCTGTATGCAGCATTTATCCTTCTCATGCCTGCTTTACTGTCTACAACTCAAATTTTTTTAAAAAAATCACTGAATATTCCATGCTTATTATAAACAACTTAGATAAAACAAAACAAATAAGCCCAAACCTCAGCTCATCTTGTTTTCTTTCCCAATCTGACACTGAGTTACTGTGGTTTAGCAAATTATCGTGCATTAGTTAAGCCTACAGCAAACAACAGTGTGAAATCATCTTTTTGCTGAGATTACACAAATACATGTTATTCACCACTTTAATAGTTCCCAGCTCAGCTCAGATTCTGGAAATAATACCAGAATCTGGTATTTAGCATTTGGATAGGTTATTTTTATAATATTTGTTGCTTTATAATATTTGCAAATAATCAGGGATCTCAGAAGCAGGCATATATACTCACAAACTTTTGTATCAGGCACTAAGTGTTCAGTACTAAATAGCCAGGCTTAGGGAAAACCTGCAAAAAAGCTTAAACTCTATCCTAAAATAACTTCAGGGACTGAATTTCATTCCAACTACCTTTCAACTGTCACATTTAAGAGGCATCTTTTCTACCCCTGTATTTACTCTAGGTCAGGGAATACAAATGAGGTTTGTTGGTATGTTTCTCCTTACAGTTCTATGAAACTAAAGTCATGGATCATGATTTGCTATGATATGCTTCCAACCCAAAGGCCAAGTCGAAAGAGTAAACAGAGGAGGGCAGCCAGGATATAACCCTAACAGGGTTCCATGTATCTTTCAATAGGCATATGAATGTTGTACAGGACTCTATGCAAGTTTTTACAATGAGACAATTATACTGACTCTATATAGAAGCATCGGATTGAATAGGCATTTAAATTAGAACAAAATCAGATAACAAGGGAGGAATTAAATAAACCAGTCATTGACAAGTAGTTTGAAGAAGCAATGAATTTTTCACATCAACAGCTAAAGCTTGTCACAGGACCTTGTGTCATACTGGTCCTGCTAAATACAAAGTAAAGTCTGAAGGGAACACTGAGTTTAGCCCGCTACAAGAGAGCCGATAAATCAGGGGCATCAGCTTTCTCCATTTGTATTAATGCAGTATTGTATTAGTCAGTACATGAATATTTACTCAGTGTCACTTAAGAATTCTCAGCTCAAGTTACAATGAGATCCTTACTGCTTCTCAGTTTCAGATAAAAAATCTTGGGCAAGATTTAATTAACTATGAAACTGTACTACTTATGTATTTGTTATTTATTCATTTATTCTGCTACTTTCTGTGACTCCACACTTCAGTTAAGTTATTCTAACATGGTATGTTTGGAATACTTTTTTCCTATGGAACAGACTACTTGAATTCTCCCCATTCCCATCCTATGCCTAGGGCCATCAAGACAGGGACACCAAGCAAACAAAACCCGTGCAAAGCAAAAACTGAATTCCTCCCTGCAGTCACTTCCCAAAAGCCTATCAGATACTGCAATTCAGAAGCATAGCATCCCACATATCCAAAGAAGCTCAACGTTCAGAGACATGCTTCCTTATTTATAAATACTATACATTTTCATTGAATTTCATTTTAACACTGTAAGCTACATAAAACCACAACAAAACCAAACCAGAACACCTTTATATTAAAAAAAACCCAAACTAACAGGGAAAATTCTATCACCTATGACCACTTCCAATTCTCTGGATGTACAGTGGTACTGAAATTTTCATGCTAACAGTAGCATTTCCCCTGACAGTAACTGGCAGCAGTAGTCAGTGGTTGTATTCTATATGGTCAAAAGATGAAACACATTTTGTCTATGGTTTTCTTCTTGTCAGATTTTTCCCTCTGAGTTCCACTTCATATTTTAGAAAAGCTGGCAGTCCAGCTGTTTTGTCTTCCTATAGAGCCTACATTGTCTGTCTGCTGTTACCTCATGCTTGCACTACCCTACTGTTGTTTATTTCCTTTCTGTTCATATCAGCCCCACTCTAGTGTTCACTTGGGGTTTTTTCCAAATAAGCAGAACACTTTATTTTTCCACAGTCCACATTTCTAGAAAATGAAACTTTCTGATAGAAAGTTTCTGAAATAACTCAGTCCAGAGCAATTAATCAGCATAAATAACTTTCAGTTTTAACATCAATCTTTGTCAAAGAATTGAACAACTGAGACCACAGTTTCAGCAATGCAATGTTATAACCCATAACAGTAGTCAGTGCTGCCAGTTCCACCTCCTTAATAATTTAGGGGAACTAGAAACATACCTAGGGACAGACTGCAAAAGAAATCAAGGCTAGAGTACTATTAAAAAAATAAAAAGTATAATAAACAAATGTCTTTTACCTTGCCAAGCCACCATAATCCAATCCTTCTTCTCCTCTGAATATAACATATAATCTTCTTCTCAAATCATAGGGTTTTAATGCCATAATCTATTATAAAATAATAATAAATAAAATATAAACTATGCACTGTTACTATGTCACTCATTTAGATTTAATTTTATTTTGATAGAGAAATGCTATATATATGTCAAATGTTACACAGGTTTGACAAGCAATTAGACTATCCCGTGGAAAATGTAATCAATGAACTACACACAAAAATACCAATTTGGACTTAAAATTCTTGAGCAGCAGACTGCTATAAAGTAGGAAAGAATATCTGGAAAGTATCATTATATGGCAGTCCTGTTCTTACACTCTTCTTAAGGCAGTCATTATTAAAGGAAAACAGGCAAAAAGGCACTTCATCTGATATATATGATTTTTGGTTTTAGGCAAATCAATTAAAGAATTTAACCCAGAGTAAGTGTAACACACTTTTATTAATAATATGCTCTTTACAGAATCCCTCCCAGAAGGTTCTGATCTGGTAACAGCAGCAAGAATTTCCATTGTTACAGAGAAAGGAGGCATATCATACATTGGCTGCAGACTGTTAGAACCCAAGAACTATAAGATTCAATTGCACAGATTTAGCCTTAAGGACAAAGCAGGACACCAGTTTTAATTGGAGAAAACATATTGTAATGTATCTAACCACACACAGGAATCAGGAAAGCAAATCTGATGTGGCTGATACAGTAGGCAATGTGGTTTAGCTATGGAACTCATTACCACATGAGGCTGTAGATGCAAAAAGCTCACAAGAGGAACACAGACATGTTCACTGAAGAGAAGTCCCTTGAGGATTATTAAAATACTCGGAAACCACATCAAGCTCAAGAGGCATTTCAATTGTAAACAGTTGGAAGCTGAAAGATCATTTGGTAAAAGTATTATATACAATACTCCATTCTTAAAGTCCTCCCTAAGAATCTCCCATTAGCTAATGCTAGAGGAAGACTACTATGCCTGAAGGACCATTAGTCTGGACTGGCTATGGCCATTTTCGTTCCTATGCTTTGTCTCGATAAACAAACACAATAATTTTTGCAGGCTTACTTGCTGGAAGGAATCCTCAAACAAAGTCTGTCTGGATACATTGATTTTCACATGACTTGGCAGTGCATTGGACTGTAATCATAAGGCAATATCATTAAAAGGCAGCACATATAATTGTAAGCTCATATAGTTTCAATAAGTAAATAATTACTAAATCAGTACCTGACACAAGTAACGGAAATGAGCAAGTTTCCACCTAAAGCTACGCTCATAAGCAATCTGTGGCCCTTTATTTCTGTAAAGAAATATATTTGAGATACATTAATTATACAAACATCAAATAGTACTTTAAATGATAAACAACAGCACAAAAATTGTTATTGTAAGATCCAATCAGAAACAAAATGCAGCTGATGGTTTGGTAGGTCAGTCTTCCTTTCCACCTCCCTTTTCCCTTTGTTTTTTTTTTTTTTTTTTTAATTCAAGCCAATTTACCAAAATGAGAAAATTAGAAATCAAAAGGATATAAATCAAACTTGTCATTTTTACAAGTCACTGAAAGGAGAGACATCATCTTCGCTGAGAAAAAGACTAAGTTAGGCTTCCTAAATTCAGTTGCTTGTGGAACTACAAAGGACTTTCTAGTGCAACACTGTTTGAATAAATATGTTGAAAGAAGTAAGCCCTACCCTATATAAAAGACATTAAGACAGTCACTGTAGGTTGGATCAATACTTCTAACTAAACTAATTTAAAGAACACTTGTATGTAAACTTTTTGAGAAATATTTAGAACTACTTTGTTTAGACATTATTGTTGCTACATTGTGTACAATTACAAAAAAATACTTATAATGATCATTTGTTGTTTCTTCAAAATGTAAATATTAGTTACATAGTTCAATATTCAAGTTTACCTCACTTCCCCTCTCTATAAAATTATTACAATCTTGGAATTTGAAAAATGTATAAAAACTATAGAACATCAGAGAAGTACAGCGAAGTGTGTCATAGATAATCTGACAGTTAAAGCTTAAAAATAAATCAAATTTATATCATAAAAATTTGTTCATAATTTAGTATGCAATTCCAGTTAAAACTGTAGATTTTATAGCATGAGAATACTTCACTATTAAATTATAACAAGGCAAAACATTTTAAGATATATTTCTCACTTACACAGAAGATTTCCCAGTACGAGGATCATTGAAGGTGGTGGTTCTTGTATTATGATCAACAAAATACCTGACACCTTCTCTGGTATATCTGATTTCCCAGCCCTCTGGAAGAGGGTCCTCATTTTGTAAACTGCAGAAGAAATTTCAGAGAGTGTTTTTACTCCCATATCATGATAAAAAAGAATTAAGCAAGATCTTTTTTATCGGTACAGTCAATATACACACCTACCCTTGAGTTCGAGGGTCTTCCCACTGTGTTGTTTTTGTGTTATGATTTACAAAATACACCCTATCATTTGAATCCACTCTCCTTTCTAAGGGAAAAAAAGGAAAAAAAAAAGCAGTATACAACAAGTGCATTCCAAATTTCTGTAACTGCCTCTTTATGAAATCAACTGCTAATTAACTTACCCCAACCTGGTGGTAAAGGCCCAAGTGGATCATTTTCTGCTGACAACATTGAAGCCTATTTAAAAACAAGAGGACTTTCAGTTAGCCCAAGTACTATTCGTATTTTTTTTTAATGTGTTGTAAGATTATCACTAGTCCTGCAGACTATTCATTCTGGAAAAAAACCCATCATGCCATTGTAAATCTGGTTTTGCAAAGAAACACAGATAATATGATAATAAGAGATGATTTGCACACTTGCCTCCACTGTTTCCAGCCCTGTGTACCCTCCCTTTCCCTTCCTAAGGCAGACTTGAGTCAGTGGTCTCACAAAGAGATACAGGTCATTGAAGTTTTGCGGAAGCATTTATCAGCAGATAAGCACAATGTTCTTGCTGAAGAACATGTTTTGCCATAATGAACATTTGTAAGCATGGTTACCACTGCCGACATAAGAGGTTTTGCTTCCTCAATACATGATGACTTCCCTGGACATTTGGCTATTTTCAGACTTTGTCACTTTTTGAAAATGCAGTTGCACTTGTTAAAATACCAGATGGGTAAAATTGTACCAACATATGGTAAGGTTACAAGGGGGGAAAGAAGAAAAAAAAAAAAAAAAAAGAAAAAAATGGATTACATTATTATGTAAAACCATACTAAGCTCATAATATACTATAACCTTGCAGAAGTCCTCCAGTGTCTCCCAAAAATACAAAGTGTAGGGGAAAAAAAAACAAAACAAAACAAAACGCTGAAATCTCACAGACTGTAAGATCCATGCTCCAATTTATAACTAAAAGCATCCATCCCTAAAATTTTGTGGACAGTATATTTTTGTATATGTGTATGCAGAATGGAATTTTCATACATGGGAACCCATCTGCATTTTCCAAAGAGTATCTTAGGAACACCTTGCTACTACTACTGCTTCATATAGCATTTGCAATACAAAAATATCAAATCCACTTAAGAGTTTACAACAGCAAATTCAGGCAACACAAATCTACAATATTTTTCCAGTGAAAGAGCAACTGAGCAAGGATTAGAAGGAAATGCATTAGTTACACTCAAAATCAAGCTGTGTGTTTGTTCCAGCCCCAGCTACTACACGTGAACAGAGAATTATCATTATCTTAGCAGCAAACGCAGTTAGCCTTTTGTGCTTTTGGAGACTACACAACCGCAATGACTCCCTAACCAAAGACTTCTCTGTGGTGAATATGAAAAAAAGAATAGTGCACAAAAGCAAAATGCGGTCTGCCGAAGAACTGAACAGGGGCACAATTTAGGTAGTTCCGACCTTCTTAGTGGGCCCAAGGATTTGTGTATGGCTGTTGGCCACACACAGCTGGTATTTAACAGAACACGTTGAATCAGTAGGCAGTGGCATCGGATGAGGTAGATTCAATACCAAAAGGACTACAATAAATTAATCCAGGTAAACATGAAAGTAACTCAAATAACTGTAACCTCTCTACTTTTCTGCCAGGTAACTGAAACAGGCTCTTACTCTCTGAGAGTATTCATCTACTTCTTAAAAAAAAAAAAAAAAAAAATACAATCTCAGTCCTAAACTGCTACATAGGGAGAGTCCTGGTATGTCAGCAGAGTATGAAAAGCTAGCCAGAATTTGACCCTAACTATTCTAGAAGAAAAGCACACAGAAGTGCTAAAGGAAGAAAAAAAAAAAAAACTCACACAAAAAACCCCACACTTTTTTCCATATAATTTCAATTTTCTCCCACATCCCAACAATCTACCTATGCAACTAATCTAATACTGAGAAAACAGAATTCTGAAGAGATGTAGTCATATTATCTTTTCTCTTCCTTCAAATATATTCTGTCTTACAAGCAAATCCTCATTTAATGATTCTAAGGTCAGATGGGGAAATTTAAAAAAATGAGTCTGTGGTTTCCAATAAGTTATCACTAAATTAAATAAGGAAGGAACATAATTTAATTTTTTTAAATATATTGCCATCTGAAAGAATGAATCCAGCTTAAAAAAAATCTTGGCATCAGGAAAAGTGAGTTTTCTCAGATACTTATGCAACTGATCAAAGCAGAATAAAATACAAAAAGATGGTCAGCAAGAGTTTTTGGCTCCATGTGTTTCAGCTGAGTTTCCTGGATTTACATTAACAGCTACCAATGTGTACAAATACCTGAAGGGTGGCACAAAAAGGATGCAGCCAGGCTTTTTTCACTGGTGCACAGTGGCAAGACCAAAGGAAATGGGCACACACTGAAAGACAGGAGGTTACCTCTAAACATCAGGAGAGTTTTTACTGTGAAGTTGACCAAGAACTGGCACAGGCTTCCCAGAGAGGTTGTAGAGTCTACATCCTTGGAGATATTTACAAGACATCTGGACACAATTCCGAATGCTGCTGTAGGTGGCCTTTCCTGAGCAGGGACACTGGACCAAAACACATTCTGAGGTCCCTTCCAGCCTTGACCATTCTACACATCAAAGTCTCTGGGACTGAAACACTTAAAAGGCCAAGTACAATTCTTAAAATGCCACTGTTTAGAGTAACAGTGACTTGTAGGCACCATCATTCTTAATTCTGAAAAAAACCCCTATCCTATTTATCCAGTCACAGATGGGAAAATCTGACTCAAGAAGTATCCTCTTTGAAGCTACTCATATTTTCTTCAGGCAGATGTGAGCAACTATCTGGGAGGAAGAGAAAAGTATGTAGGAAATTCCAGAGCTGAACCAGGTGCATAAGCTTCCAAGAAAGCTCAAAGTCAAAGAATTGCCACTTGTATTAATGAATGACTCCCAATCACTAAAACAGTTTCAAAGGCTATTTAGTGTTCAAAAGGTCGATAACTCAGTCTTTACGTTCCTTTTCAGTTTAAGGGATTGCTTTATTTTTACCTCTTATTACTGTCATGAAAAGTCTGTATACTGCATTTTGCTTAAAAGCTCCAGTTAGGGAACAGACTAAGAAGGCAGTATTTTCTGCCCTTAAGGATGATTTTTGTTAACATTTTTCAAAATAATCAGAATCGGAATTATTGATGCTAAACGTCTCATTAACACATGTGGTTGAACAGTTAAAAATCACTTTTTCTAAAATCAAAGAACAAAATGTAAACCTATACCTGTCTACTAATTTCTGAATTTTACGTAAAAGTTACCGAGTAGAGGTATCGTTGGTTGAATTGTTGCATAGCTCCCTGCAGTTGATTCCGTTGAGATTGCCATTGCTCAAAGTTCCTCACTGACTCCATTGTTGGTCGCTGCCACGTTGTCGTTCTGGTGTTGTGGTCCACATAGTAAACTCTCCCACGGTCATCAACTCTTCTTTCCCAGCTTTCAGGAAACACAGATGTTAACAGCTAAATTTTTCAGTAATGTTACTAACTGATTTTCTCTTTATGCTAAATTCCTAGGCAGTGCTCGCATGAACTGCTGAAGTCACAGGCACGATTTTAATTCCTAAAGGACACAAAAGTACTCCCCAGCTTAACTGGTAGAAGAACAACCAACCACGTTGACCAAACACAGACTTCAAGCAATAGCATGCTCATCTCTCTGTCACTTCATTTTTAACTTTGTAAATTCCTGTGACTGCAAGTAGTATTGGCAGATTTCACAGAAAACACTTTGTTGGACAATCTGAGGTTTGGAATCAGTGGACTACACTTAGTGGTGCCACCTAAATAGAGGTGATGAAATGTGCATTATTTCATGCTTAAGTTTTAAAGCAAGAACAAAATACTTTAGTAGCTGTATTTGAACAGATGATCAGAACAAGTGATATATACAGTATCAATATTCCTACAACAACAGCTGCAATTAATATAATTCCACATTAAATGAGAGTTAGAATTTCTTAACATATAATGCACAATACAGTTTTTATGACCTGCTGCTTCCTGCAACAAATAAAAAAATAATATATTTATCATATTTAATTAAAAAATATCCACATTACCCAGGAGGTAAGGGCTGTGGTCTTTCCCATGTTGTAGTCCGTGTGTTGTGATCAACATAATAGGTTCTACCATGGGGATCCTTTCTTTGCTCCCACCTTCAAGACAAAGAGATTGTCACATAAATCAAGGTGAAAATACTTCCTTGGGACATCCCACTAAAACAAAACAGTACCTTAGTATTGAATGAAAATACCAGGATCCAAAATGCATTCTAGAATACCAAAAAAAACTTTCACACTAGAATATGTATCAGTTACTTCCTATTGAACTAATGTCATCATAAAGACCTCTTTAAAAGGACTTGGCACATAAAATGAGCATACATCAATATTCACAAGCACTTTCAAATTATAGTTAAGCTATCTGAGAACAAAGTTAATAATTATCTGTTCGATGCTTGGATGCTAAAATAACCTCATTCAAAAAGTGCTTAGAGATGCATTCTTTGCATTTCCAAGTTCATGCCTCTCTCAAAAAAAGAGACGGAGGTTTTTTTTGAAGCTCTGTTCCTTATAGCCAACAAAAAACAGCATCTTTCAGAGTCAACTTGAAGACCGTGCTATCAGATTGTTTTCCTGTGTTTTTATTTCCAAGTAAATGTTATTTCCTGGTAAATTCGCTGTCTGATATCCCTGGGCATTATTTCTTCAGTTTCAGTTCTGCAAAGCAAACTTACATTGAAGGTGGACTTAGAGCCAAATATTATCAACAGCTTAAGTTTCATGATGTTGAGAACTACCCTAATGCAATGAAAGTATTTATAAGTGAGAGAGGAAACCAGGATAAATATTAGACAAAAAAACTGAAGCCCGTGAAGTTGACACATTTGTTTTTCTTACATATACAGATAATTAGCTCCTAAAAACATAGGCAGGAGCCTGCTATTCATAGGATTGGATGTGCATTTCCTTACTATTATGGAGTATCCTATAAAACTTATACAAAATGTTTTCTGCAATTCAAGAGGTTACATATTAAGATTTCAAGAAAACAAAGGAGCAGCAGCATTTTACAGAGTTCCTAAGGCTAGACATCATAGAGATTCAATTAGGCTGGGGGGAATGGAGGTGTGCAGANAACATGATCAGGGAAGAATGATGAAGAAATGCATTTGTCCATAGTGTGCACTATGCCTGAAACTCATGACCATGAAAGATTGGCTACAATGACAGAAGGTGTACACTCTCTGAGTTAAGAAACAGTCTCTGTGATCAGAAAATGCTAAAATAGTTAATATTTACAATATTATGGAAATATTATATTATTTCCAGTTAGTTACTGAAGATAATCTTTTCACCCAAACCTTAGAGCATCTATAAAAAATGTTCAGTTATATACATACATATATATATTCGAGCACGTACTATATTTTTATTTTTAATCATATATTTAAGACAATAGAATCCATTTCTAATGGTCTAGTAAAATTAAAATATTGTAGTTATTCTGAGCACATACACACACATCAAATCTTATTTCTATCTATAACATTATTAAACTCATTCTTACACAGCAAGCACCTGAAAGGATTTACAGACTGCTTTTATAATTCTTTGTGTTTTGGTTCCTACAACATTCTCATTTTTTAGGTAACAAAGGAGTAACAAATTACAGTACAAATAAGTTTGAATATATCAAATGAAAAGTCTTCATATCAATAATGCCCAAGAGTCTGTCTATTCAGATCACAATACCATCCCAGCAAATCAGTTACCAGTTGTTACTGCTCTGGGACAAGAGCAGCCAGTTATAGCAGCGATACAAACTCCATTTTAGATCAAATAACCCTGTCTCAGCCAGCTGATCTGCATTTGAGAATTCCAGTAGAGAGCTGTTTCCCTGTGTAGAATTAAATTGCTGTTTCTTTGTAAGCACATTCAGATGAAACGTAATTACAGCATTAAAAGCAAACCCACATACCCTGGTGGCAAAGGTTCTGTACTGGCACTACCCGGCTGCTGTCTCACAGGTTCTGCAGGTGCACTTGAGGTGGAGGAGGATTCCCTTGGTTTTGCTGCCTCTGCTGCTGTGCTGTTTTGAGCATTAGACTGAGCACAGTCTGTTGCAGCTGTAGGTTCTAGTCCAGCAGACTCCACAGGTAATGCAGAAGTGTGGCTTTCAGAACAACCAGTTACTTCTGTTGCTGACTGAGGTTCTACTGCAGTGTTAGTGCAATCTGAAGACATGGGAGCTTCGACTGAACCCACTGGAGCCTCAGAGACAGAGGAACTACCAGCTTCAGGTGCAGAGGAGGATGACTCACCATTAGCTGAGAAAGAGGAAATAAGAACATTTGAGTATCAGAGTCTGATGAGACTTATTTTTCAAATTATCAACTTTTGAAGTAAACAACTTGGAAGAAATATGTTTAAGTTGCACATATTTGCTATAAGCAGCACTTTTATCTCAGATGACAAAAAGTCACAATGCATCTGCCTTCAGTCACAACTTAGTCTGCAAGCCATTCACTACCCTTCCCTGTTGAAGTAGTTTCTTAGTTACTGCATCTCTTGGCCAACTCAGTGTTGCACCCTACTCTAGAGGAGCAAGAGGAACGCATCTGCCTTGCAGAAAACAGTTTGTCTCTTTTTGAAACTTTGAACTTGTACCCAGTTCAAAAAGAATCTTGATCAGTATGTCTTGAAAAATAAATATTTAGAGATTATTCTGAGAGTTGGAAAACTAAGAGGCATTTCTTATGGATGGTTTTTTCCCTTTTTTCAGAGCTGAGTTACAGAACTCTAAAATTAACTCTACACTTGTGTATGACTTGGAAAAAAAAAATCTCCCTTCAAAAGTAGGATTCAAATATAAAAATTATTATTGGCTAACACAATTTACAGTTCAAAGACTGAAGAAAATTACTTTTAAATCACAAGTTAAAGCAATTCTCTCCTTTAAATAACATTACAAATGTAACCCAACTCAAGCAAGAATAACCTCATAAAAGGTTTAGCAAAGGCATGGATTTAGCAGGCAAAGGGTGCTAAGTAGGCTTTATTATTACCAAAATCACTTGACCAATGATACATCAATACCAATAATCTACAGAGAATAACAGAACAGTATCTCAGCTCAACAAGATCTTGTCTTAGACAAGTGAAATCAAGTACAGCAGGCTGTAGGACTCCCATTAAAAGTCAAGGCCCTATAAAAAGCAGTGCAACATCATTCACAACCTTCATTTTCTGCACCACTATTCAACATCATACGGTGACAATTCTATTTATACTTAGCAGCTTGTACCTGTTTTTGAGTTGAAACAGTTTTTCTACAGTACTAAAGATAATAGGCAATATAGACTTCAAGTAATTTTCTACTTTACAGCATATTAACATGCTGAGAACTGAGGCCAATACAATTGCTCTATACTCAATCTTATTGATATAGATTTGCAAAACTTAACCCTACACTACAGTGCCTATAAAATGCTGTTCCATTATTTTAAAAAGAGTTCATTTGCTTTAATTCTGTATAACACTCTTAGGAATAAAAAAATAGATTCTATTTATTACTTGCAATATGCATGAGAAAAGCAGGTCAAAGAATTACAAACAATAAAACTATCCTCAGGAATGAATTTAAATTAGCAAATCAGATTCTTTAAGGAATCATCACTGTACCATATAGCAATTTTCTTGATATGCATAATGATAAGCATGATTTTACAGACAGCAACAGATTTACAAGATCTGTAAAGGCACTGCTTTTTGAACACAGCTATTCCAAGTAATACATCACTACTTCAGATGGCACAAATAAACAACATTAAGACATATCAAGATTTTATATTATTTCAAACAAATGAAAAGCATGACATGAAAAAAAATTGTAACTACCAACAATTTGATCAAGTTTTCTCAAATTTCTATTTAAACTAGCAGCAACTTCACTTAAACAGGGAAAAAGCCACCCAAAATTTCAGCTTTCATTTAAAAAGTTCAATTCATCCATATAAGAGAGTGACTAGGATTACATTATAAAGTTAGAAGCAAAATAACTGACAAATCAGCTTTTTTAGTAAGTCGATCTCCAAAACAGATCTATAAAACATTACATCAGATGATTACCTCATCTATTATGCCTAAAAGAGCAATTTGGGCAATATCACATAAAATTACAAGCCTGCTAAGCACAACATTGGAGGAAAGAAAGAAGTGTCAGCAGAAAATGCTGGAGACCTCTATGCCTTGCCTTAAAAACCATCTCCACTAACTGGTACATTAGTTGAAACCTCTTATATCAGTGCCTCAGTACAATCTCAGTGATGATTATATCAATATTACCTCTTGAACAAATCGGCTATTGTTCAATTACCCTATTCTAATACAGATTTCAAATGGATCTCTTGGCTGTTGAAAAAAAAAGGGGAGAAATGCCTAAATAATATATACGCCCTCTAGCCTCGAGACGAAAAGAGAGGAGAATCAAATCAAAGTTCTCCAAATAAAGAAAAGCTTCAGAGAAGGCCTAATTTAATTATTACCTTTTACTTCATAATTGTTTTTGCTATCTTCCAACCATTTTCCACTCTATTACAGAAAGATTGAAAGCCTCTGTTCTACTGTTTAGTAACAGCTTTCCTATTTCAGGTTATCTTTTCTCTCTGCTATCACTGCAATCTCTCTCAAACAGCTCAGAAAAGACAGAATGCACTTTGAAAGTACAGTCATTATCAGGTGAAAAGTTTTGCCAGAACAAAGATTTAAAAATACATTATTTTCACTTATTTTACTGTATCAATGTTAATTGTAGTCGGAATCAACACTTTCATGTTTAAGAGGAAAATGAAATACAGTATTTGCCACAATATGTTTTGAAACTAAACTGAAGGAGGCAGGAGAGCCTGCAACACATCCTAACTCAGAGCACAGCAGTTCCCTGACTAAATCAGATATATACAATGTCAGAAAATACTTAACTATAGTTACTCAAATTAATTGTGAAAAAAATATATTTTTTTCCTCCAGACAATCAATAACATGGCTTTGTCATCTAGGACAGAGATATGGAAGTTCTCAGATACTTTAATCTTTCTCCATCAGAGAAAAGAACTGATGGGAGAAAATTAAACTTAATACATTTAAAAATGGAGTCTAGTGCAGGAAAATTCACAGAAGTGGATACACAAGATTATCAGCTCAAGTATAGGAACATCCTCTCGGTAATTTTGAAAGTCAAGAAAAATGGTACAGAAAAAATGGCCCAACTCCACATACATTCAACCACATGAAAAAAATCATATGGAAGATGTTCTCATAACTCTCCCATTCTTACCAGTGCTGTTGACAGGCTGAGCTTCAAGTGTTTTTGGTTCTGGTGTATTTTTAGGTCTGGCTGCAACATGAGTAGGAGATGGTGTGCTGTCTCCATTAACAGCTTCTACACAGAATGTATTCTGTACTACAGAGCTGGAAGGTACTTGATTGTCTATCCCATTAGAAATGTCACAAGCAGATCTTGGCAAAAATAAAAGATTGTTTTAGATTATTACAAACAACAATAACACAACTAAACCAAATCCTACACTCAATCAGACTACAGGAACAAATAAAGAAATTGCAGTAAATTCATAAGTTTATAGAATGGTGTTTGCAGCCCAGATAAGTCAAGTGCAACACCAAAACAATTAAGAAAAAGGCAAAAATTAGTTTTGAGGATTTCAGATACTTAGAAAGATTTGACATTTTCACTTCCACTTTTACTTGTAATGATATATTAGAACTGAGCTGAACAGACTGATGCACCTGCCACATCTTCCAAAAAGGCCTTAGGAACCCTTCCAAATTACAACTACAAACAGGAAAACTTTTTCTCTCATTAAGCAAGAGGAACAACTGGTTTTGTTAGTCATATCACTAAAAATAGTCATAACAGAAGAAAGCAACAAAATTCTCCCTCAGTAAAAGGAAAATAAGATGAGCTTCTTTATGCATTGTCAGGATGGGACATTGTGATGACAAATACATATAGGCAGCATTGTGTTTACAAGGCCATATGGAAATAAATGCAGTTTGAGGGCTTGCAAATGGAAAGTTTTGTTCAATTACACTTAAATCTATCCCAGAATGCTTAAAGCCACCCACAAGAGACACACATTTTGAAAATTACAGTCAATGCCAACTCCCTATCTTCTGAAGGAATAGAGGCTAAAGATTTAACAAAAGTTAAATAGATGACAAAAAATGTGAGAACTGTTAGAAGTCCAACTTTTCAGAGTAAGAAGGGAAGAAGCAGCATTTTCATGCTACCTTATTCAACTCTAAAGGAGTAGTATAAGCAGAAAATTAAAGCATTATCCCTTTTCAACTCCAGACTACAAACCCAATTTGCTTCCTAAAGACACACATGGAAGCTATCTTAAAACTTTTCTTCCTGTCTTAAAATTGTAAATCAAAACTGTTAGATAGTTGTATCAAAAACTGCTGTAAATTAAAATATGAACATCAAGAACAGGATCCCAGTAAAGGACATACCTCCTGTAAAAACAGCTGAATGAAAACAAATGATTGTTGCTACTGTTTCAAAATGGCATGCAGATGTATTTCAAAACACTTTAAGCAGTCCCAAACCTTTCTAATGAAAAAAAAGGAGGAGCAACTTTTTATCCTCAGTCCCTCGTACTGGGCACCCATCAGGGAACAGAGACAAACCTCCATGTATTCAAAAAAAGAATCAGGTCAAGCATACAAGGACAAATGTGTCCTTGTCACTCAAATGCATAGCAACACTATGTTTTTTGACTCCAATGGGTGTCAATAACTTAAACAGAAAGCGGTCCATGCAGGGTAACTGAGCACGGCAGTAACATTAAATTAATCTGAATGTTGACCTGCTTGTCTTACTAATGGTAAAGGGGCAAAAAATCTATTTCAGTCAGTCCTTGAACTGATATAAAAATAAAGACACCAAGAATGAAATTCTAAATTGATCCCAGTCTTTTGCTTGCCACTTAGGATGAAGCAGGCAAACCTTTTGCCTCTGTTACGAATGCTGCTTGTGAAACTCGATGAGTTTCTTAAATAAGTTCCTGATCGCAACCTTTAAAAGGGTGAGGGAGAAGTAATTCAGGATTTCTTTTTTTCCTTCTGCTCAGATGCTACACTGCAACAAGGTGGTAGAATTAGCAGAAATGGTTCTTAAACAACAAAAGAAAACAAATGGAAGAAGTACCTAAAACTACACTGAACCATTGCTCCCTAATTTCTGCTGCAACATTTAATAAATTTCCAATCAGTTGAGCTTCTACGTTCTGAAGGGTATCCAAAAGGCAATGAGAAAGTAGTGGAGGGAAAAGAACAGAAGTGTAAATTTAATTGTTCTCAAGCTAAATCATGTAATTANACCACAAACAACCCAAACTTTTCAACAAAACAATTTGCTAATATACTTCATATAGCATAAAACATAAATTCCAACCTGGATGAACTTCTTGCTGAAGCATCTCTGCTTTCATGCACAGCCTCGCCATTTTGCTGAACTTCTACTGAACATGAAGAAAAAAAATTTAACAGAAACATTCTATTATATCTGCTTTAAATCTTAACCCAAATATTACCATCTGATTTAATTATTTTAACTTACTGATTGCTGATGCACTGGGATTTGTAAGAGATTCTTGTTCAACAACCAAACCATCTAGCACAACTGTCAGTTCACCTGTTTGCACCATGCCACTCTTGTTTTCCAAAGACAGTTTCAACTGTTCTTTCACCTTCTCCACTAAAAATGGTGTTAGGGTGGGTAGGGGAAGAGAAGGAGAGAAGGGGCAAAGGAAAAATTAAATTCAAAATAATATTCATTAAAAGAGACTTTCAACACACAAACATGACACATGTATACAGTTGTACACTATATTATTCAGACGATTTAAGTCAGCACAGTAGTCACTACGGAGCTCTTTACATTTACACCTGATGTGGGTAAACACACACTTTATTTTAAAAATTAATTGACCATTTACATAGCATATTCTATAAGTATGCTATAGAATTCATGTGGTTCCAGTACTTTGCTGTTAATGATTTCCCAGGTTTGCCATTTCTGCTAAGCCGTTTTGAAACCATGAACACTTACATAACATGTGATGGCTTAAAGTCAAACAACTTCTGAACTACACATCCAAATACTGCAAGTCATTAGGAACCTCATCCTACAACCAGAGCTTATGTTCATTTCTTCTATCATCTTCCAAAACTAAGGCTAAAAGACTACGCAAAAGAACACGTCTTTGAGGAAGAAGTAAATGCAAAGACTGCATAGAGTCCTTCCTCATTTTTCTAAACTATTTTTAGTAAATCCTTACTAGGATTTTCATAGATCACAACTCCAAAGATTAAACAGTAACAGAGAGAGGATGATGCAGGTAATCAAAAATTAAATCAGAAACTAAAAAAGAAACTTTGAAGTAACTGATACATGGTGCAGTTAAAGAATTCAATCTGACTGACAAGCAATGCACACATTCGTAGAGAGATATACATAATCCAGAGGTAAAACACGCTGTGGATGCTGCATAATTCTCCCAAAATCAACTCTTACTAGTACAACAGTTAAAGACACATGTCATAAATCCAAACACAAGCAGCTACGACTTTACACTAATCAGGTTTAAATGATTAAGACCTTTCAGTATTTGCAGTCTCAGATAAAAAGATTATCTTTTTAAGATATACCACTGTATTTCCCTCCATAAGATAACATTCCAAGATAAAGTTAAAGCTCAATGTGCACTTCTATGCACTAAAGTAGCATTTCCTTATTTTTTTCATTCTTCACAGGCACCATAAATGAACAGTAAATGTAAAAAGAGGGAAGGCTACCATAAACTTTTTACAGATACCCCCAGGCTGTTACTTTAAAGAGCAGGTTCAACAGTGTAGCTGGGCAGCAGTTACTAGCAGACACACACTGCTATATTACAATGGATTTCAAAGGGCTTTAAATCTCTGGAACAAGCACAAAACTCACAAATCTACAGAAGTATTGATTTTGCAATCTGCTTTTTTGGAAAATGGTACTACCCCAAAGAGGAGAAAGAAGAAACTCACCTACCACAGAATTGTTAAATTAATTTATTTATAAATCCTAGTTTTTGCAAAGGGTGGCTGGTTTAACTTCTTCTATTTTAACAGGTTGTCTTCCTAAGAGAGATCAACTGTTGGCTGTAGTTCAACTGATCTGGCAAGAAAACTGAGGTGTATGGGCAGCGATTCAATACTGGTGGTGTTTAGCGGAGAGAGTAACCACATTCATTCTAATGTTTCTTCAAAGAGGACTTCCCCTTTCCATCTTCAGCAAAAGCCTTTCAAGTGCTGCATTTTAGATTAGGTATCAATAACTGAATGACTCAAGGATACCAATCAGATTATTCTACCACTGAATTCTTGGATAATCCAGTATGTGTCAAACTACTGACTTGCCCAAATCAGAAACACGGCACATAAATTATTTTTGATGTAATGTGCAGCAAAGTGAGTCAACCATTTCCTGAAAGAATTCGTCAAATTATTTGATCTTGAATCCCCAGGATCTACTGTAAGAAAATATTGTCTACGTTGTTAGAAGCAGTTAAAATCCTGAAGCAGTTAAAATACTAATCAATTTGGGTTTTTCCTAGCATTAATATAANGTATATCTAACTTGTGAGAAAAGTAAAGATTGATTTAGCTGGAATTCTACTGCCACTCTGGAGTGGAATTTAAAGTGTGGATTCACCATCTTCTTGTACTAAAGAAAAAAAATTTTGAAAAGCAAATAAAGAAGACCTGTTTTAATTCTATTCGAGACATTTAAAATTAGAAGCTACATTGAAGAAACAATCTCTAATGTATTAAAAGAAAGTTCTCAATTGTTCAATTAATCGTTTCTATTGCTTGCTGGGCACTTAAATTATGAGGGACAAACATCCAGTCTTTTTATTAGTGATTAGAGAAGGAAAACATGAAAAATAATGTTTTCTGAAACTCTAGGTTTTCTTTTTTGTTACCAAAGCTAAAACAGATCTTCCAGCAAATTAGTTATTAGTTTGCTACAGAGCATTGTATTTAATCACTTCTGCTTTTACTTAATTTGCAGTAAATCATACTCTACTGTTTGTTTCAAAAGTATTACATCCCATTGTCACATTTAAATTGCTCTCAATAGCACAGACATCTCTAGAAGAGACAAGTAAAGACATCAACTGAAAGTCAGTTGTAATTACATGTATAGTTAGTATTCTGGTTGCCAGTTTGCTATATAGATTAGTAATAACAGTTCTACTTTATTTAAAATATCCTTCACGATAACTTACATTTTCTATTGTGTATTTCCAAAGCTTGTCTCAAGTCTACAGTGGCTCTTCCTAATAAAGCATCTGCTTTTAAAGTGTGATGGCTCCACACTCTAAATTCCAGCGTAGTCTGTGGAGTCACATTCCTGCATATAAAATACATTTTTTTTAAAAAATATATACAGATTTTAAAGTATTCTTTCTTGTTATTAGTAGTATATGAACTTAACTCACTTTGTCACTGTATTTCTTGATAGTAATGAACTGAAATAAGCTTTTGTATTGCAAGGGGAAATTTTTAACTAAGATCTGCAAACACTATGATATTTATACTTAGGATCAAACAAAGTGCATTACTACAACAGCAGAAGGAATTTGAGAAGTATCAGAATAACCTACACTAAACTCAAACCTCAGTTACATAAAGCATATCTTTATTTTCGAACGGCATATTTTCTCATATTCCTCACTATTCCAGGTTTCTAGCTAAAATCTCACATTATTAAATGTGGAAAAAAGGGTGGGAAGTATAGTATTTTTCTTTTTAGTGACAAATAAATATTTTTAAGAAAGAAAAAAGGAAACAAACAGTTACTTGCAAGCAAGAACTCTCTTAACAGCTGTCAGCTTGCCATGAAAGTTGTTGAAACATCATCTGTGAATGCACAAACATCCGTGAAACCATAAGGCACACTCACAGAAGTCAAAGGGGAAAAAAAATCAAATTATGAAGCCAGAGTAAAAACTGGAGGGAAGCAGAGAGGTAAAGGACCCAATTACAGTGCTATTACAATAACCTTTGGCATTGATCTCTCCCCTGCTGAAGAAGGACTATGAGAAGTTATTCTAAGTCCTGGTGAGAAGTTTTGTAGTACAGGGTCTAGTACTACAAGGGCACTCTGGGCTGTGAAAAATGGGAATACAAGTACTTCATTGCAAAGAGTCAGAGACCACACATCCATCAGTATTGATTAGTATATACAGAAGGTTATTCCAACAGTGATGAAACTAATAAGAACCCTCACTCTCTCAACAACAAGACTAACTCTCATCAGTTGAGTATGTAGGACAACATGGATCATTTTTGCTGAAACCTATGAGCAAATATATTTTTGTATTTTGAATAGGCTGCCTTCTAATGGAAGTCTTACTAAAAGACTGGCTCAACAAAGAAAAGAAAAAAAAGCAACACCAACACACAAAAAATGTATTGTTGGCCCAGTAAAGTGAGGAAAATTTGATAAGCCAGAGAGTTACTTATCCTCAAACAGACTGGGCAACTGAAGCAACAATACCATTTCAATAGCCAGAGGAAGAAGTGGCCAGAATACCTTAACCATATATATAAGGATAAGATCCTATGTAAGTAATACTGATGATGGAATGAGTCTGTTTGGCTGTATTACACATTGCAAATTACCTCAATTCTATCAGACGACCAAATCAAACCTGCCTCCTCAAGAGACATTCTGGTCTCTGTGGATATACTGATAGCTCTGTACTTGTAGTAACACCTGCAAAGCATCATCAGGTCCAATACTGTGTTATTGTCTTTCACAATACTGCAAAGGGCTAGTAAGTTCACTAAACCTGAAATACTTAGAAATGTGGCACAGGAATACCCTACTTGCTTCAGCTCAGGTCTGGAGTAAATAAGTGATCCCAAGCAGTTCCCCAAAGTCAGGTCCACTGAACCACTCCCCGCTCTCCAGCACTGTAGGTTATAGGAATGTAGCCTGGCTCCTACTACTAACAAAGCTGGCTACTGCACACACACATGGCAGATGCTGTGGAATGTACTGCCCCAGACTCAATGCTACTCAATAGTCACTATGCTGTTTCCAGACCCAAGTCTGAACCAGTACAATCTTGCTTGCATAATAAAGTATTCTAGCCAACTGCACAGTGCAAGATTGACAGTTCTTCATGGAGTCATATTCAGATTTATCTACAGCCCTTGCACAATTAAACCAAACTCAACCAGAAGAAGAGTAAAAAGGTCAACTAAGGAAAAGTTGCAAGTTCACTTTGCAGTAAACTGTTTTTGTGTGCATATCCCTTCATTGCGAAACTCAAACGAAGAAATTACCATCCTCATTAACTACTACTTACCCTGCTGAGACTCTTTCTTTTCCTTATAAAGTTGAGAATGACATGGTTACCATTAGTACCCTTTTCTAGCAAGTTGTCCTGTTAGTCCTAACAAATATCATGACTATATCATGCATAGCAACAGCATGCAAGTAACACTCTCTATACAAAAAATATTCCCAAAACATTGTAAGAATTGAGAAAAAAAAATCATTTGAGATAAAATCATCTTATGTCTGCATTTAGACATCAAAAGCCAGAGCAAACTATGTAGGCAGCCAAGATTAGTAAATGTTTGCCTGCAATGTCTGTCTAATAAATAGTAATATAACAACCAAAAAAATCTACTTACACTGTCAGCTGTTCATCCCATTTGGGATTTGATGAACTGCTTGATTTTGCTGTTTTCTTAATTTCTCCATCTGCTGTTAACTCCGTGTAGAAAGTTGTTCCAAACCAATTCTTTTTCCGTTTCAGTTTGGCACTAGAAACTAATAAAATATAAATACATTGTATAACAGCACACTGCTGCTGCAAAACAATGTGCTGCCTACACACTGCATGAAATACTTTGCATGGCAATGTTATTTACCACCTTCTCTATGTCTGTTGAACAGGGAGTAGTCAATGCAAAAATGGTAGCTTTTATTTTCAAGAGCTACTTTGTCAGGTAGTTGAAACCAAGCGTCACATTCTCTTTTCACCACATACTGGCAAGGTCTGGTTGGAGAAATGGCACAATTATTTTAGGGACAAACACTGAAAATAATGTGGGTTATTTTCTCATTGTTCTTCCTATTCTTTCCTTACCTGAAAAATACCAAAGTATGATACATGCTATGATGCATCTGATAGATTATCAGATAGACTTTTTTTTTCGTTATATATTGTTACAAAAGTGTATGCAGTTCACACCTATTTCAAAATCTCCCTGAATAACAAAGACTGTATAGAGAGCTTGATTTCCTTGCCTGTATTATCTGTGTGGTTAACCTGTGGTTTTACACACCAGTTTGTTAAAAATAAGAAATCAACTCTCCAAATTCCCTTATTTAAATAGCTTTGCAGATGAACTTAAAAGTTTCAGCTAAATATTCACTAATAAAAAAATAGTACTTGACTAAAGAAACAATTTTTCACCTCTGAATCACTGGTAAATTGCTGTTCTCCTGAACATAAATCTGTTCTGCCACTTCTTTCCTCAGCTGAGGAAGTCACTATAAAAAACAACGGCAACTTAATTGCCAACATTTTAAATTCTATTTCAGGCAGATGTTGTCCTCAGAAGACCACTACAAGGGACTAACAGATCTATCTACCCACCGACTATTTCTTGTCTCTAATTCCTTACATACTTCAGTGTGATTCTTTTTCCCTCCACTTGCAATCTAAAGCAAAGCTGAGTATTTTCAACCACTCCGAAATAATCCTCCCCTGTTGCTTCTCTGTACGGTACTTGTTAATTCAATGTGTATGTGCTGGTTTTGGCTGGGGTGGAGTTAACTTTCTTCACAGTGGCTGGTATGGGGCTGTGTTTTGCATTGGTGCTCAACACAGGGTTGATAATACAGAGATGTTTTTGTCATTGCTGAGCAAGGCACAGAGCCAAGGCCTTTCTTGCTCTTCATACTACTGTAATGGCAGGGTAATTGGAGGTGCCTGGAAGGTTGAGAGTGGACACAGTCAGGACAGGTGATCCCAACTGATCAAAGGGATATTCCATACCACGGGACATCATGTTCGTTTATAGAGAGAAGGAAAGGGGGGATGTTTGGAGTGATGGTGTTTGTCTTTCCATGTAGCCATTAGGTGTGATTGGGCCATGCTCTACTGGAGATGGCTGAACACCTGCCTGCCTGTGGGAAACAGTAAATTAATTCCTTGTTTTGGTTTCATGGTGTGCATGGCATCTGCCCTCCCTATCTCTTTTCCCTTCTCCTTATCTCAACGCACAAATTCTCCAACTTTTACCTTTCTAATTCTCTCCACCATCCCAGTGGTGGGGAGTGAGCAATCAGCTGCGTGGGGCTTGGTTGATGGCTGGGGTTAAATCATGCCAACATGGAAGTTTACTAAACTCTCTGAAAGGTAGACATGTATTTCTGGATTACAGTATCCCAAGACATATATATTAGTTACTCAAAGGTTAGGAGGATGCAACCATTCAAGTTTGTAATGGCATTAGCCATGAACTTCTACTTAATTTCAGTTAAAAGGTGAAAACTCTCTCACATTTGAAAAGTCCAACCTAAGTAATGCTTCACGGGTTGTAAAGGAGAACTGCAGCCTTGATAACAATGAAAGCTGAAATATAGAAAACTAAAAACATAATTCCATGCATGAGTCATTTTTTCATCTGAAAATATGATACATTTTTAAACTCTGACAACCTCAACTTCTTCCACATTTTTCTTCCATAATTTACTTTTAAAAGCAAATACATTTATTAAAACACAGAGATTTATTCATGATATTCAGGATTCCTTTTAATTTGCTCCCTTGTCTCTGATTGTAAGTCAGTAAGTTTTGAGTCCTCAAACATAGAAGTAGACAATTACTCCTTTATGGTTAGGACATCTTTAAAAAAAATAAGTAATAATACCAACAAGACTTCAAAAAGAACTAAGTAGACAAGATATCTTGCCAAGTATATCTGAACAAAGAGAGATGGCAAAGCATGTCTTCAACATAGTGTTTCTGTCCAAATTTAAACAACTTACTGCTCCACATGAATTTTCTTGTCTGCAAAATGAGTTTATATTACATGCTGCATTTATAAAAGTGTTTTGAGTATAGTTCTTGAAATACAAGTCTAGATTTGACAGCAGCATAAACAAAACTGAGCATAAACATGCAGTGTTGGTCAGCAATACTTCAGTTTCACACTCTTCTGCCTCCCACTCCTTTCCCTGTACTGCCACGGGCATTCCTGTGACCTTGCAGTAAAGACTGATTAGAAAACTAAACCTGAAGAAAACTAATTCTACATGTTGTACAGACTTCTTTCTATTTGATTCTTGAGCTAGATCTTCTGAAGTCAAGAGAAGTCCCAGTGTAAGAAAAATACACGACTATTTACATAAGGAGCAGTTGTTAAGCACAATATATAAAATTATTATTGTTGTATACACAGATCTGAAGTTATGGGTCATTTGTGTAGGTCAGTTTGTTACAATAATAAATATATGTATCTATTCAACCTACAGGTGGTTCCATCTCTGCTGTTAGTTATTGCCAGTTTTGATGACTCATCACATTATTGAGTTATGTGATCCTTAATAAGGTTAATCAGTTTTGAGGTTCCTCTCTCATCTAATTTCATACAATATCCTTTTTGTGAGACTCTTCAACAATGTATTTTCCTCAGATAACCCGACCATCTTTGGATAATCCAGCACAATGCATCTTTCTTGAGATACAGCTCTTAATAAGACATTATATCTTACTCATGTTTTTACAAATTTTGTACAGGATAGCCTTAATATATTCATGGCCATGGATCCATTCTTACTTTAGAATTCCCAGATTTCTCAAAATATCTGGAAAGTTCAAGTTAGGTATCAATGGTAAAATAAGACTTACATACATACATACACACATATCAATTTGTGATGAATGTATTTATGCATCATATCTTAACTATCTGCTGGTTAACGCTTTCACTTTTAGCTAATTATGGCAGTGTTACAGCAGTTATCTAGGTAAGCCATAATTTTGCTTACCTAGATGTGCTTTGCTCATATTCAGACTATAAGGAAGCCTCAATTCTGCTTTGCCATCCCACAGAAAGAGCAGCTAAGACTGACGTGAATTGCCACATCACTGATCAGTTCTTATCCATGAGTGAATAATCTCCTTGGTCTGTTCAACATCTATTGAAAAAGTGTCCCCAACACAATCAGAAATTTCCAAGATTGTTTGTAGCCTACTGTGTTAACCTTCCAGCAGATACTGGGATGGCTGAATTCTGCCTCGAACTGTGAGAACCAGCACAGCAAAGCAAAACCAAAAAAGGTAAACAGACACAAGAGACAATATAGGAAATTCCAACTGGACAGAAGGAAAAACAATTTCCACAGTGATGCGGTTTATACCTAGAAAAGCTGATAATCTACAGCCCTTGAGATACTGAAAATTCAACTGGACAATACCATGAGCAATGTGATCCCTTCCAACTTGGTCCATTTCACCCTTAATTATTCCACTTGCCAGTGTAATCCAACCTGCTGCCCTAAGGATATTATAGAGTGATATTATTTTCAACAAGCATTTACCTGATACGTAATGAAAAACCTTAACCGTTTATTGGGCTAGTAAATTTTGTCATCTTCTCCAGTTCTTCTCCACCTTCATTACAACATGAGACCCATTTCTATCTTGGGGTTCACTACAACTACCCATTTTTTTTGTAGAATTTCAATAACATGTGTTTCCTCTTCAGAATACTTGTCACCAATTACTTGTTCCCAAGCAAACTTTCTTGCACTTGTCCCTACTGTTGTACTGAATCTCTATTTGTTTTATTTTGAAGAGATATTAAAACCTGGCATCCAACTCTCTGTATAATCTCTATCTTCAAATCATCTACATGTATTATAGTCACATTCTTAACTGTAACATTTATATTATTAATTAAAATATTAACTATAACAGTTCATTTTTACACCTACTTTTTTAGAGTAACNATAACCACATTTTCCTATAAAAATTACCATGACACAAATCACTACTTGCCTGTTACTTGCATCTGTAATCTTCCATTACGGTTGTTACTTGTATTATCAGATCTTGGTGAAGCTGTGGCCATGTCAGAGGATTAGGCTTTAGCCTGAGGAGAAAAAAAAAAAAAAAAAAAAAAAAAAAAAAAAAAAAAAAAAGAAACAAGTAGCTTGTTAAAAGGTACTTATCTCTGCATGTTAGCTACGGTTATTAAATAGAATGTTCAACTAGCCAACAAGTTACCAAATGTTTTTTAGGTATGGCAGAACACATTATTTCATAACAGCATTTAAAAAAAGCAATCTCTTTGGAAATTTGTCCCACATTACACCTGTGAGGATGCCAAGATACTTCAGTGACATATACATTTACACAGTTCAGAACAACTGTGTAAGACAAGAATAGAAATTCAGCTGTGATATACCAATATTCCTCTCCAGAAGACACACTTATGGTCTGGTTTCAGATGAGCAAAGCACCAATAACTTCAACAGAATGTCTGAAACATTTACAGGCTTGAAAATCAAGCTGTCGCCAGAACAATACACTCAAGCAGTAACGCAAGTGATTCAGACGACAAACATTTGCCTTCTACGCCTAGATTTGCCATCAGTTAACCACCCACAAAACACTTTCCGTCATCTATCGAGACACTAAGCACTTCACAAGGACTAAAACACCCTGCCTCAGATCCTGGGGCATATCTCTTGATCCACTTGAAGCACACACAAACAGCATCACTCCTGTCCTAACTATACCTAACATGCATCTAGAAGTAAAATACTCTTTTTCTAGCAGACAACTATTTTTTCATGAGAAAATAATATATACATTTAAAATACACACTATGGGAACAGTTGTCACCAAATCTTTATGATCATGCATCTCTACAAGTAAATAGTTTGAGCAGGTACATCCCAATATGTGCGTATTTATAAATTATATATATGTATTACTGTACTAATGCATTCTGTATCTATTACAAAAAAAAACTCCAGAAATTTAAAAAGATGAGATAAAGATGAAACAAACAGCATTTCAAAACAATTTTTATGGTACAAAAGACTTTTTACTCTTGCTAATAAAACAGAGGTTTTGTGAGAGAGCCATGTGACTGAATATGCTTCAGTATTTTTTAAAATGTTGACTTAACACTAATACAATGATTTGATGGTCTAGTTTTAAATTCAGTTTATTGCCTGTTATAACTGTGAAAAACAATTTACAAAGATAAGTACATCCAAATGAAAGTGCATCACTGGCTATACTTTCTAAATCATGATACTCATTTTTTATTCCCATCCACTAATTACATAAAGGTTTCTCTTGAAATTTGGCCAGTAAATTTCCATCTTCCCTGATATCAATCACTTGTTAATGCAAACAATGGAAGGTGTGGCATTTTTATATTTCAAACAAATTTTCAGATTCTGAAGCTCTTAATTGGGAGGACTTTTAAACAGACGAGGAAATTCTGCTTCCAAGTTTAAGTGTACAAATATGGGAAGTTTTATAGATGACACATCTTTTCTGGCAACAAAAATCGCACAATAATGCAAACATTTCCAAACATCCATTTGCAAACTGCTCTCTCCACAACATGAGCTTATTTCAAAGAGCACTCACTTTTTTGCTTATTGTTAAAATACCACCTGCAAGGGAAGGTGTTTTAAGGGTTTCTATTGTTTTAAAAATAACTGTCCATCAGGATACAGCTGACAGCCACTTGTTACCACCAAACAGGTCAATTCATAACACTTGTCTTTTTGCAAAATAAAACACATAATTAATTTTTAAGTTTTGCAGCTCTTCTAAGCACTTTGCTGTGATAACCAGCAAACCTCTGCATGGTACAAAACATTTTGTTGGTCATTCCCCATGTCATTATGGATTATTGTAAAGATTCTATTTAAGGCCTTGTTTTCATACAATGAACCACATCCTGAAGCGCTTTAAGCACTTATGGTTCCAACTTTCTTGTTACTTGCCTATGCACGATGCAGTGAATGAATTTTGCATGTGGTGCTCACTTTGCAAACCTTTCCCCAGAATCTTCTTTTACTGCAGTCAAATCACCTACTCTATTGTGGTTGCATTTGTACAGTTTTCCCATTTAAAAAAACGCTGTTATTAAAGGAGATACTGTTTAGAATTTACTGGTAAGGGTGTATCCTGTCTAGTACATGTTTCCCTGTGGATTTAGTTCTTTGTGAATTTCATTAAGTTGAGCCACATTACAAACATCTATATTTTCATCCAACTGTCTGTACAGCAAGCTTCTTACATTGTGTAATTTTTTTCCAATATTTGTTTCTTCTAAAGTTTGGCAATATTTTCCAGATATATTCCAACAGTATCTGCTGACAAAGGAACGTGTTTTAGTTTGTCACCACATTGTTTTAAATGTATTATTTCAGACATTTTTACTGTGGAAGGAAGAACGAGTGTCTCCCCATCACTACGTGGCTTCTATGTCTTCCGCTACTGAGAAATCTCAAGAGGATTCTGAAGATTCATCTTTAACTTTAGTGAAATCTTATGAAGTCCTGGACTGAGTACTACATGACTAGAATCACTGAAAAAAAAAATTGTAGAGGTTTGTCTTCATGTTCTGGGTGCTTAGTTTTTAACTGCCTTGCTAATTATGATGGTTTCATACTATCATTAGCTGATATCTCAAGATCCAATGTTCCCTTAGGGAGAAGGTCATCATTTACAATAGCAGATTTACACCCGTATTTGAAATACCCTTCTTGATATAATTGTTTTTGCCAACTTCTTGTCAGATCTAATTGCCAAAGGTTTTATACCTCATAATGCATCTGACTGAGAGCTCATACTAGGAGTACAACAAGCATCAGTTCTGCCGTGCTCTTATTATTCACATTATTAGTATTATCCACAATCCATGGTCCCTTTGCAAGATTTTTTTTTTTAAGCTGCTTGTCCTTTTTGTTAGGGTTTATTTAGTAAAAACTAAATAATGTAATGGGCACAGGTAAACTGCATCCATTACAGCACACTGGAAGTGAATGAACAAATGAAGGTTCTACTGTGGCCCCACCTGTGGAATACCAAACCTGCCTTCAGGAAACTTCACAAACCAAATATGACACAGGTCCGTTCAGCATACAGACCAAGCGAAGGTGCCAGTGTAAATATAGATACTAAAAGAGGCTTAATTTCTTTCTTATCTTTCTGATAACATTTAAGCCCTAGATTTTCTTCCCACATCTCACCAGATAAGTCTTCTACATCCAGCTTTGGAGACCACTGACATGGAAGACATCATAAGAGCAACATACCAAATCAATTCTGAGGCAAGTAAACGCAAATTCATTATAAGAAACCAAGATCTGCAAACTAGTTCTAAACACACGTTAAAAAAAAAAATCTGTTTAGGTTTACTTTTATAACAGACAAATTATGATTACTTTTCCTGGGTTTCTGTTTTCCTCCAATTGTTCAACCAGCATAGATCTAAATTGCTAGGGACTTTTTTTTAATTTGGTTGGTTGGGTTTTGTGGTTTTTGGTGGGGGTTTCTTGGTGGTTTTTTTGTGGTTTTTTTGTGGGGTTTTTTTTGTTTGGTTGGTTGGTTGGTTTTGTTTTGTTTTCCCACTCTGCTCCAAGCATGAACAAGGCAAAATAAATACATAACTGAATAACTAAATAAATAAATAAATAGTGTCAAAGTCCTCAGGTGGACAGTTCATTATGCAATCTTCACAGACTTCGGGTTTCAGGTGCTGATTTATCTGTAAGGCATACCACCTGCCCTAACCTGAGTTTCTGGATCTGCCTGCTGCTAACTACATTTGGCAAACACATTTGCCAATCTTCTGATAACAGGGAAGTGAGAATTCACTACACTTAGCTTTGCATCTTTCCCCTTGAAGGACAAAATGACCATGATGTCTGGGAGAAATTATTACAATGTGAGAGAGATTCCAACAGCTGATGGAGATTTAACAAAATGAGGTTTGGGGGGTTGGCTGAAGGGCTGTTTGTAACTACATGACTGCACTCCATGTCAACAGGGCCCTGATGTTCTGTTCTCCACCTGTAAATGGAACATCCTGCTATAATAGAAGTCTTATCTTATATTCTTGCCAATATGGTACACTTAGGTGCATTTACACAGCAATTATTACAGTTCCACATTTTCAGTATATTGTAAAAACAATACTGACATGAATAGTAAATATACTATTTAGAAAAACAAAGCAAAATACATAGAAGTTCAAAAAAAGCATTTAAAAATTTTTAAATAGTTTTTCATCAACAATACATGAAGAAAAATTTATGTCACTGTTTATATTAAAAGGGCTTTACTGAACAGAGAAAATTAGTTGAACTGTCTGATTCTGTTTTCATCATGCACCAAAGATTCCAAAGCTGCAGCCAACTCATCCTTGCTTAACTGATTAGGAATCAAGAACTGATTAGAAATTAAGGGGAGAAGAAACATTAAATTTTCTCTGAGTCAAAAGAAGAAAACCCATCCATTGTTTTTTTCTAGAAACTTCTTTATCAAGGATATGTCAAATAATTATTTAAGGATTTAATCCATCAGTTATTTTAACTAGTAACTATTCAAACTGACATTTTTAAATTAACCTAAGTTATTGTCTAATTTAAATTTAAATTACTGCCTAACCAGCTCAGATGCCATTGGTTCTCCTGGGAGACAGCCTGCTCACATGACAACATCTGGCATTTTCCTTCAAGATTCCTTCTGAAGTTAATATTGAAAAAAGAACAAAACAAAAATCTTCATTGCCTCATGCATACTGAGTCATCCTCACTTCCAGCTGAACACATTTTTACTCCAGGTAAACAAAGCCTTTGGGAAGAAGAGTTGGCCAAGTTAGATGGTTCAAGATGAACAATCTTATCTAGAGTTTTGGACACCTATTACTTCCTAAAAGTTGATCTGGACATATGACAAATGTTGCTGCACAAAGAAGAGAAGTATAATCCAAAATTTAGCCCCTCAAACTTTGACAGGAAAATTACTGATGCAGACATGGCAGGGTGAGGTAGGACATGGGACAACAACTCTATTTATTGCATGGACTGCAGTGGTGATAAAAGCAGTACTAGTGATATTGTGCAAGGTACAAGTACTGAGACTGCCATATTCAAGAAAAGTACAGGACATGAAAAGTTCTACTGGGAGAACAGAGACAATGAAAGAGCAGTCTAAAATGAATCTCAGGGTTTGGGGGGACAGGTGGGGGGTGGGGGGCAGAAGGACTCACAGACTTGCACAAGAACAGGAGTACCATCACTTATCCTTCTAGAAGTAAAACCTTTTATAAGCTGACAAACATTTTTAAAAGCTCTACTACAGATTCTTCAAACACTGAAAATCTGAAAGCTTCAAGGACTATCAATCTCTCATCTTTATAAGCCAGAGGAAACTACATCTGCATAGTCAAAGATTTTTAAAAAAATTCAACCAAACAAGTAGTCTGATCTTGGTGCAGGAAGGGATGGGATGGCAATTACACCAAGTTAAATGAAAATATTCATTTGGAGGACTGAGAAGTTTTCACAAAGAGGGGTACTTGCTTGATCTAATTTGCAAGGAATTCTACATAAGAAAGAGAAACAGGTTATGAAGAAACACTGAAAAATAAGAATTTTTTTAACTAAACAATTTTTGAAGTTTTATTTCAAATAATGCGAGCCCTAACAACTAAAGGACAAGAGGCACTATTTACTGTTTTCTTGCATTGTGGACAATTTTTTTTTTCCTCAGGCCTAAAATCCTTTTTCTTGTTACTCAAAATACGTGTCCACTTTGGGTTCTGAACATGTTGATTAAGGGTTAAAATCTTTGAGGTTATCTCTATATAATGTTAAAATAAAGGACTATATACAGCAATGTAAGAGTCACCATTCCTGTAGTTATAATCTTCCTAAAAACCAGGGGATTAATTCTGACAGGGCTAAAACCACCACACATTCCCAAATAGGAACTTGCTACACCTCTTTATTCAAATTCTAGGTTAAACTCTATTGGTCTGAAGGATGTCAAACTTTACTTTCAAAACTGTTTCACTAACGCATACATATACTGTCCCTCCTCCATTCTCAAAACTCCTGGACAACAAAAATTTATAGACTCTTGAGAGCCACATAAAGACCATAGTTATCACAACACTTCTCTCTAAACCATCCTCATCACATGTAACTAATACATCAGCTGGAAGAGTACAGTCTAGTTATTAACTCCTGTAGCAGATATTTTAATATTACTTCAGTTGTATAAATTATTTGGGGGTAACTATAAATTGATTAGAACAACATAAGACCTCAGCAAAACCACAGAATGGCCAACACAGCACTCTACTAAAAAATTAAAGGATCATTTCTGAATTCATGTGAATCAACAGTTTCAGGGGAGCCATCCCAGTTAACCATAACAACATCTACAAATTCATATTTCTGTGAAGAATTTTGTCTAAGTCTCAAAACGCTATAAAAACACCAGAAACGAAAAGGAACCACAACAGCAGTTTACTTATTTTTTCAGTCATTAGTAGATTAACTACTTATTCACGGAATTTATGCAGGTACATTTTAAATTACAGCACTCATTCGGTAATAAACATACCTGGTGGAGGCATTTCTTGTGAAGGTATCACTGGAGCAGCAAACACATATTTATAAACAGACTGATGCTGTGAACCAGTAATTGAGGAGATATTTCAGGAAGAACCAAGACATTCAGATGTAGAAGCATACAACAACTGAGAAAGCCCTTACCTTACTCATATGATACCACAGGAGTCAAGCTAGAAGCAAAACAAAACCAAAAAAACACATTCCAAGAGTGGGGTGATATCATTTCACAATGTATAGAAAATTCTATTATACAAAACAGTTAAAATACACTGAGAATGTTAAATTTGCAGAAACAACACAGCATGGCTTCTCAATTTAACTTAAATGAGGAGATGTGCAAATCAGGAATATAAATATTTATCCAAGAAGCACAGTCTACCCCTCACAACTATGTATAGAAGGTTGAGTATATGACCTCTGATTTTTCTATTTCTGGTTTTGCCATCACTTAATGCACCCATTTTTGATTTTGTCCTGTGCTTTAATTAATTAATGCCAAAAGGCCAATTATTGCAACACTGTTGCAGATTTTGGACAAGTCAACAGTAATTGCAGGAAGCTGTAGGGGTGAGACTGTATTGTAGCTGTTCTGATCTTCTCAGTGTGAGGTGTGGGAAGGAGGGATATTCCTGGGAAACTCTGCTGTGGTGGAGCATGCAGCCTATGAAGTGTGTGCAAGAATCTTCCAGGAAAAGACATTTGTTACACTGTGTCAGGGAGTACAGGAAATCACACTTCTAGTCCTGCCTCCAGGTCCCTTCTCCACTGAAGGAACAAGGCTGGTACCAGGGAAGGGAGTCATGACACTGACAAAGATGAAAGAGTATAAGGTTGGAAGTAAGTTTTTTGATGTTAAAAAAGGACATAGGAAAAAAAAATTAAAAAACAAAAAATTATTACTCCCAGAGACAACCAGTAACCCTACATCTTAAGGGTTTCTCCCTTTCCATTGAGAAAGTCTCATCCCAGTAACTAGATACACACAAATAGAGGTATGTTTCAGATCTGGAGGCATATCTGTGAACCCAAAAATGTGCTGGCCTTTATTACACTGACCAGAATAGAACAGAGTCATTTCTACAGCTTGTCTTGTCTATTGGAACACTAACAAAAAAAATCTAAGATTTGGCACTTCCTAAAGTAATGGCTTTGATCACCAAAAGCTAAAATTACAGTAATACTTACAATTGGGCAAATAGAGAACTTAAAGCTTTATTTCCCTGACCACAAACCTGCTTGTTACTTTAAGAAGCAATGGAAAGACTATGCTTATCAGTAAGAGGTGTCTCCCACGAACACCAGTATGGCCATCCAAGAACCACTAAACTTTCTGCTTCACATTCATGACAAAATTAATTGATCATTGTTCATGAAAATTTCCTCTGTCCTCTTCCATTTCAAATTTTCTCTTCCTTTTTAAGATCTACTATTACAAACCAGTTCAAAATGTCTGCAGATCCACTCATTTCACAGTAAATATACAGTAACCAGGAATATACTGTGAAGCCCAGTACATATTTTGGTTTAGGTGTGATGGACTACAGATATAGACCAGAGACATCAAGTAGGCCAAGGTATTAGCTTTTTTTAACCAGAAATTTATTGGTGTCAGTGAGGGCAGGGAAAAAAACAAACAAACAAACAAACAAACACACTCCCGTGAACTTAAGATTCCAGCAAAAAGCTATATTCATGGACATCTTACATATTTAATCAAAATATTTGCTGGTTTGATTCCTTTGAATAGAGTGCCAGAATTTAAAATGCTCATAAAGGAGGCAAAATGGTACCTTGCCATGCTTCAGCCACTTAGAAGGATTTCTTCCACATATGCACAGACATTCTTAGGGAACCAAATTGTTTGAACATAAGACCAAACTTTAAGAAACCAAAAACCTTGTCTAGCTATACTATTGTTTAAATTATTTCACATTACAAATCCTTCAAGCTGACAAGGACTTTAAAAAAGGTTATATTTACTTGTAAAAAAACATATTGCAACAGTTAAGCAGACAGTAAGTCCCACTCTAAATGACTAAAACTATTTTTTTTAATGCCAATAAAATTCTTGACATTTCTTGGATATTTAAAATTACATAAATTAATAGAACAAGAATTACACAGTTATGAAGCAGCAGGCATTTTTGTCTGTCTTATACATATACTGGAAGAAACAGTCCATAAGCAGTGCTTCAGTGTGTGACTCTAGCTAGACATATCAAGACAGGCAAAGTCCAACTTACACAAACAGCTTTGTGTAAAACCTTTGCTTTCCAATCTGCACACCTAGTGAAGGTCTTGGATTCCTTCAATTTAACTTAATAGATCTGTTTATATGACATAAAATGTTACAATTTTTTTCACAGACTAAATCAAGTTCTACGTCCTAGTATTCTGCTTGTGCCCCAATACAAGCAGCCAATTCTCAATCAAACTTTTTTATGTGCATGAATTCAAACACTTCCTGTTTTTTAAATCACTTACTTTTTGTTGTTTTCACCTTTACTACCTTTAAATTTCAATTTTATGTATATTTTTCTCTTTGCATTCTATACCTCTATATTTTAACAAGCCACCACAGCAGCACACATGAAAGCCATATGTTACAAAGTAAAAAGCATTTACGATTGTAACAACGTAGCTTGCATGCTTGACCCCCGGTTTTCTAACTATGCCTTAAAATTACCCTTCACGAAATTAAAGTGTCTGTAACATCACAAATCCTAACTTCTGTGACAGTATGCTCAATGAAGGAAGGATTATTAACGTAAGAATCTCTGTGAAAACAATTTAAGCAACAGTCCGATGCTCAAATTGAAGGCAAAAGAAGGCACAATATGTATTCAAAACCATAAAGAATAGAATAAGTTTAATAATTAGCCAGGAAACTTGTAAGATGCAGTGATAGTATTGAACAGTCTCCTTACCTGTGAGGTATCATTTGAAAAATTATTATAAATAATAGCTTAATTAATTGTTTATTAGCTGAAAAATATTAGAAGTGGAAATCAGTTTCTCACTGACTGTTGAAAATAATACTACTAAAGAGCACTGATCTTGTGTGATTCTTATCACACAAGGGAAACACAAAATGGCAGTAGCTTTCGGACAGGATTGTAGTAAAGCCCATAATTTGCAGAGTAACAAATTATTTTCTGTGGTACCTACTGCTAAACTTGAGTTAGACAAATACTGAGGGAATGAAATGAAGACCTCCCTCTTAAAAAAAAAAATTCTGAGAGAGTTTATTAAAATGAAAAACTAAAAGTTTGAAACAATTTAACAGAATAGTTAGCTACTTATCAAGATTATAAGATTCCTCCAGATCCCTTTAGTACTTACTTTTCACTATTTCACTAATAGCTTCTCCAACTCCTTAGATATTGGTGAGTTTAAAAATATATACATATATAAATATTAAATAAACATAAACCAACTGTATTCCTTCAGATTCATAAATATTTCATATAGAAACAAATATATCTGGGACTCTTTAAAGGACAGCAATATGTACTGTTCAAAACAATTGTAACTGTAGGACACATCTATGCTAATACTGAATACTAGAAACTTTTTTTTTTAAGTCAAAGGAGAGGTGCTGTGGTGCCTTCATCATCTCGATGGCTCTTCATTAAACTCTATCCATCATCTCCATGTTTCTCTTGCACAGAACTCCAGGTGTGGCCTCATCAGGCCTAAATAAAGGGGAAGGATCACTTCCCTCAGTCTGATGGTGATGCTTTGACTAATGCAGCCCAGGACACCATTTACCATCTTTGGCCCCATGGGCACATCGCCGCATCATGTTCAACTTCATGCCCGCCAGGACCCTCAGATCATTTTCTGCCAGCAGAATGTCTTGCTTCTTACTGCTAAACCTTAAAAGTACTACCAAGACCATCTTCAACTGACAATGGCCCCCACTCCTTTACCTAGGAATAGCTTATAAACATTCATCCCTCCCAAAAAACCAGAATTACTAGAGTCTGAGAGGACTGGAAAGGGACCTAAAATTAGTAATTAGTACTCCAACAAAACAAAGGAGAAGAAAGCTATGAAAACTTCTACTTTCGTCAACACACTTTTAAGAGTGAAACTTCAGACCAGCCAAAACAGTCAAGTATATAGAAGCATTTAATTTCACACCTTTTCACCAAGCCCATGGCACACAGTGATGGGTACTGATATAGTAGTTACTTCCTTAGGATCTGTTTTGACATTAGGAGAATTTCAGCTAAGGGACTTTCCTCCTCCAAGGTTTATAAGGCCTTCCTAAAGCAAGGCATTAGTTCTTCCCGAGAGTTAACAGACAGCTTCTTCAGATACTACAACATCTCTGATACATCACAAATACTTTGTTACTTAGTTCCAAGTTGCCAACCAAGTTGGAGATCTCCACAGAAAGTAACTGGAAAGCAAACTGTTACTCTTCTTAACTCACAGAACATCCTGAGATGGAAGAGACCCATTAGGATCACCATATCCAAGTCCTGATTTCACATAGGACAACTTAAAAGTTAAACAATGTATCCAAGAGCACTGTCTGAACACTGAACTGAAAGCATTGGTCAGTTCCCAGGGCTATGATATCATAGGTATTAGTGAGACTTGGTGGAATGAGTCCCATAGCTAGAGTGCTGGGATGGAGGACTATGGGCTGTTCAGGAGGAATAAACAGGCAGGGCAGGCAAGGTGGAAGATCAATTATGAATTATTAGGCATTACAGGAAACTCTTGGATTCGTAGCCCTTGTCCTTATGAGAGGTTTCAACTAATATCAACTGGAAGCACCACACCACTGTGATGAACAAGTCTTGGAAATTCTTGAAGTCTGTACTTCTTGTCATAAGTACTCAGTCAAAGTACTAGGAAAGATGTCCTCCTGGACTTGCTACTCGTGAATAGAGAAGGACTCATCAGAGACGTGATGGTAGGTGACTGATTTGGCTGCAGTGATAATGAAATGGTCCTGCTCAATTTCATATTCTTCTATGATAAGGCCAGCCACCTCATCAATAAAGAGAAGGTGGTGAATGTAGTTCTTCTGGATTTTAGCTGCCCCTCACAGTATCCTTCTAGACAAGGTGTCCAGCTGTGGAATGAGCAGATTCATGGTGTGTTCATGGGTGCAGCACTGCCTGAAGGCCTGAGCTTAAAGGGTTGTAGCAAATGAGACTATATCTGGGTGGCGACCAGGGGTCGGGGTGGTGTTCCTCAAGGCTCAATACCAGAGCACTCCTGTTCAGCATACTGATCCAGATGCTGGAGTTGAATGCATCATTAGCAAGTTTGGTGACTGGAAACTGGGGAGGGAGGTGCTAATCTCTTCCTGGGATATCCACTGATAGAACATGTAGGAATGGCTCAGCATTGCATCAGGGAAGGTTCAGACTTGACATTAGGAAGCATTTCTTTACTTAGAAGGTGGTCAAATGCTGTAATAGGTTTCCTACAGAGGTGGCCAATGTCTGAAGCCTGTCATGTAGACAATGCCCTTAACAATATGCTTGTGGTCAGCCTTGAACTGCTCAGGCAGTTGGACAAGGTGACCATCGTAGATCCCTTCCAATTTACATGTTTCACACTATTCTATTCTTGCAGACTGACAGCTTGGACCCATGACCACTTCCCTGGGGAGCTTGTTCCATTGCTTGACCAGACTTTTGAGGTCCTTTCCAACATAAAGCATTCTATGATTCCGTGAAGAACATTTTCTTATTAATCAACCTTGACTTGCCCTCATCTCCTATCACTAGACACCAGAAGACCAGCACCTCCTTACCTGCTCCCCTTCATAAAGAAGTTGTATACAGCAATGAGGTCACCTCTCAGTCTCCTCTAAGTTGAACAAACCAAATATCCTTCGATGCTCCTCATAAGTCATGCCCTCTACTCCTCCTTGGACAAATTCTAATATTCTTCACACCAGGTCTGATAAAAAAACATTTCTATATTTATCTTTCTTATGCATTTTCCATCCCTCCACTTCAGAAAACAAGTCTTCATCTATTCATATCGATATGGAAAACAAGCTACATAAGAAACTATTTCATTTTCTGTATATTTCATGCACATTCACTGACCATTGCTACAAATGTTGCAGTGTTGATGCATGCATTATCTACAGCATATTGTTCACCTTTTATTAGGGTCTAAGAAAAATTATAGTACCATTACAAAGGTTTACAAAAATCCTGTATTTGAGGGTGTTATGCAACAGGTCCAAACAAATGACAGACAGTGATTCCATGGCACACATCTGCCTGTTCTGTTCTGTTTTAAACTTAGAGTAGCAAGTACCTTTTTAGCTGCCTTTTTTTCTTTTTTCTCAAGCAAACGTCTCATACATGAGTCATATTGTCCACCTGCCTCTTCCCCTTCTTCCTTTCATCCCCATCCCTGTAAATGAATTTGTTCACTACCAGAGTCAGTTAAAATAGACTGAGAAGCAATATCCTCCAACACACTAAGTTCCCATGAATTTCACAAAGCTCAGTAGTGCAGCAGAAGAGAGACAATTTCATGCACTTGCTGAGTAAAGGGTTGCATCGTGAGCTCAAGCTACCTAAGCTGCCTGGCTCAAAGGCTACGGAGTCACCACAGGCAGCTCTGAATCAGTCTGAGCTGGAGGGGTGTATAGTCACTTTTTTTACTACAAGTAACCAAGGTCTAGAACAGCAGATGAAGAAGAGCATTGTAAGAAAAATCTGTATGGAACATAGTTCCACTGCTCACAGAGAAATTTATAGCAAAAGATTAAGGGTACACCTTGCTTGTGAATCTTAATCACAGTGATGGTTCTAGGTCTTACCACAATATCAAATAACAAAAAATATCCCAATTCCTCCTCCGTGTATTACAGATAAGAACACACACACAGTGAAAAAAATGGAGTAAAACATTCTGGAGCAAAACAAGAGCAGCTAAAGGCCAACAGTCCAATGCACATGTCAAGAAATCAAAGAAGAATATTTTCTCCTTAATGCTGATATCTAGCAGAATAGTCCCAGTATCTGCCAGAATATATAATATACTGGCTGCATGAATCTTCAGCCTCTCTGTGTTGTCTTCTGTCATGGATAATCCTAACACATGGTATGAATTACTGTTCATCAGACTTGCATCAAGTGCAATGTAAAGTAAATATATTAAAATAGATTGTTAAAACATGGGCAGATTTTAGCATACCTACATAGCAAACAGAAAACTTTACCCTAGTTACACATAGGCGGCTCCATATTAAATTTGACTATATAAGTAACATAACAAAATGGAAAATGGAGAAGTGTGAGCTTCAGAAAAGGCAGACAGCCTGAGCACATACCAAGAGTGCCCGGATAGCTTATAAAATCCACTCACAGTAATTCGTGCCTGTCACCACCACCTTATTAGTTACAACAGCCTTGACTAGTGTAAGCACATGCCTCCTGCAGTCACAGCAAAATTAACAAACATGAAACAAAATCGAGGATATTAACCAAGAGCACTGCTGTTAGTGTTATACCCTTTTCCTTGTTTTTACGGGGATATCAAGAAATCATGACTGAAAACTACCAATAATGGGAAATACATTAATATACCCTACAAAATAGTCTCACAGCCTTCCCATTGTTTTGGTAAGTCAGTAAGAGGTAATAATTCAATGAGCGGAAGAGAAACCTATTCAGCGTTATGAGATAACATGGAAGAAATGGTCTTGGCACAATTTTTGTCAGTAAGACATTTGATACGATCCACCTCTCACCAGTAACTTTATCTCAAAAAATAGTTCAAAGAGGTATAAGCAGTATTCACTGCATGTTCTCACTCTCTTTTCTCTGAATATTTGATTTTTAGAAGTGGTATATAAGGCTCTTTCCAGCTGTCAATCTCAGCAGTGTTAAAACACTAAAACAAGTCTGTCCTACTTCCAATCACAGGCTGGACTAATCTTACCAATTACTACCGAAGAGCACTCACCCAAGCAGTCACTTATTTTTTTCAAAAATAGCCCTTCAGTCTCTACAGTGCTAGAGAATTCAATCTGAACTAAGGCTCCAAGCTGACAAATAGCACTCACTTCTTAAAACAGCGCTGCCCACTTCCTTAATTGTTTTTCAATGCAATTCTAATCTAAGTTTATCTGATTCCAAAATTTAATTACATAAAAATGACAAGTTGAGAACATGAAAATCAATAAAACATAAGTCTTACCAGAAGGGCCCAAAGCTTGGCTTCTCATGGGCCAGTATTGGACCACACTAAGACACTGCATATTAAGTTTAATACAACATTACAAAAGAAACAGTGGGTTATAAGAAAACATAACTCACAAGAGTCAGCATACTTTCTAGTGAAAAGTTAAATACTGAGTTATAGAACTCAAAATTATTAACAGCTTATTCTTGAGAGCAACACTGACTAGAAATAAAGTGAATATAAAAAGCACACCGAAAAGACTATTCAACTCCCCACTGAAGGATTTCAGTTTTCAAAATTATTTCCATATTCATGTTGGATTTTCCAGGGACTTTTGGGGGGTACATATTAGAGACAGCAAGAGAAAAGCATCTCCAACATCCTTTACCAACAAAAAATACACTTGCATGACATGGTAAACACACAGGTCTTCCAGCTTGAAGAGTATTAAAAATTCTTAGTCATTCTTTAAGTCTTCTTCCATACGAATGTCATCCTTGCGGACCTTTTTTGTATCTTCCCCACTTATAACGTACAGTTTTTGAGACAGAGCAGAACATGGAAAAGATGAAAAAATGCACAAAGCATTCATTCAAACTAGGAATGCACTGTGGATATAAACAGTGGCATGATGACATTGCCTGTTTTATTCTTTATTCTATTTCTACATCTTCTACATCAACCTTTGAAACAATTGATTTTCAAGCTGTGGGTTGTCAATAAATACCTGGAAAAATTTCTTACCTCTGTTTACAGGGAGAGGTTGAAACACAAAGTTTTCAAATATCCATGAAAATGGGCCTAAAGTATACGTCTCTGTTAATTCAGATTTATTTAGTCTCATTTTAATGTCTTATGGCCTTTAAAGCTTTGAAAGTGAAGCAATCAGAATAACAAATATATACAAAACAGACAACATCAAGCAAGTCTGAAAGCAAGTTGTACTTGACCATTGTACAAAAAAAAAAAAAAAAAAAAGTCATTTAAAAAAAAAAACAAAGAAAGGCTGTAGTGGGCAGTCTAGACTAACTTGCTCATAAGAATTATTTAAAAATGCACTTAGTTTACACAAAGAAGTATGATCTATAGGATCTTTTTTATTAAAATCCCTAGCAATGGATTTTCTTCTTGTCTATATAACAATCTATTCCTTCTTTTGAATAATACATCAGTCAGTCTCAACTGAATTGAGCAAGAATTACTTCTCGAGAGACTAGCCTCCTCAATTTTTCAAAGTGTGCTCTAACATCTCCTTGTTTAGTAGTATGACAGAGTTAAAAGCATAAGCTGAAATTTACTCATATTCTATTAAAGTTTCTGTGGGCCTCTGCTAGAGGTCTTTCCCCTTTTTTTTAAATGCTAAAAGTTAGCATAAATTTTAATTAATTAATAAATTTCATTTTATTTGCACAGGAGCAGTGCTATTCCTCAATCAGTTTTGGTTTTTTCCTGATCAAAAACAGAATTCAAAAAACAAAGCAACCAAACAGTCCATTTGTAAAAGAGTTAAAGCTAGGAGATCCCCAGAACCCTTTGCCATATAATAGTAACACTTTCAAATCTGCTTATGTAAGTAATAATAATAATATGCAAGCTAGTATATGTTATTCTGAAAACATTCCACTATTCCGTTTTTAATTCCATTCTTGATGGTACATTTTCATTAAACAATTCATAACTATGTTGAGGTCTTACTACTGAATATTCAATTTACATCTCATTGTGAGGAATAGTTGTAGCTACTCCTCTGTTATGGTTTTTTAGGAGTGTGTTGAATTGTCCAAGGAATGAGGAGTTAATGGTCCTTATCTTTCCCCTCTGTTGGATAACAATGGAGTAGATCATGAGGGAAGGGGGGTTACCTAGCAACTTTTAATCACTGCGATGGGTGTGGTGAATGGGAAGGGGCATTGGTTTTTTGGAGGAGGACTGCTGTGGGAGGGAGAGGTCTCCTTCGGAGAGCCTCTGCCCTGAGGGTTTGGTCTCCTTTCTCCCACTTTCCAATCCCTGGATTTCAGAGTTTTTGGTGCTTCAGAGAGAGAGCCCTCCCCCATCCCCAGCAGCCCAGCTCAGCACATTATCCCTCCTCCAGCCAAGGACTAGGAGAGTGTTTTGCCCATGGAAAAGGATCCCAGCTCCTCCCTCTCTGCGCAGCGTTTTTCCCATCAATTCCACACCGCCCATCCAAGAGAGAGATGCCGAGCCTCTCCATCCACCCCTGGGGGCAGCCCAGCATCATCCGAGGAGCAACATCACCACCTGCTGTCCGTAAATATTACTGTGCCCAATGGGAGCAGAGACTGGGGGGGAGTTCAGGGAGGGGTTACCCACAAATTGGTCATTTAGTTCTGGTTGCTTTGTTTCTCTTGAATAGATATATAGAGATATATATGTATATATACTGTAGTTAAGAACTGTTATCCTTTTATTCTCATACCTTAATTAAATTTTGGGTTGAATTTAAAGGAGGCTTGTCTCCTTCTTTGGTTTCTAGTCCAACAAATTTCTTAATTTCTTCTAAACTTAGACATCCTCCCAAGACACATTAGGTCTCCTATGTTAACACAAAAAAATGCACCTATCACTAAGTATTAAACTACCCACTGTTATTTCCCTCTGAAAGTTCAAATTCCATTGCTTAATAAATAATTTCAATACCTATAGATTGGGCAGGTTCATTAGTGGCAGACTTTTTGTCACATTACAAACTATGATTACATAGTTTTATTTCCCATAACTATGCAGTTTAACTCACCATCCCATGATAACACATTGCACCAGCAACCCCTCTCGAGACATTCAGCCAGGGATTTATTTTATTTTGAAATCACACACAGATATCTCTCTTCCACCAGATTTTCAATACTGATTTTTTCCTGTCCTTATAACTGACATTACCCACACTTGCTGCAAGTGTGGGTAAAACCCTCCCAAATCTTCATTTGCAAAGTCTAGCCGAGAGATGATGAGATAACTGACATCCACGAGTCAAAATAATAAAAAAAAAAAAAACACCTCTTTTCTTCCCCCCTTTTTTTCTTTTTTAAGTTCAAAATCTTTCCAGCTGCTACAGTAAGACAGTGATCATTTTCAAAAAAGATAACACTGTAAGAAGATAGTTGGAAGTGGAAAATAAATTGTGCCAAGAATGGAGGAATAAAGGGAACTGAAATTTAAGAAAAAGGATCTTCCACACTTCTAACCCGAGGGGAAAAGGGAAGTTTCACAATCCTATTACTCTTCATCTTCTATTGAGCTTTCCTCTTACATTTTATTTTGCTTTTTGATTGTCATGTTTATAAATAGATACTCTCATGTCATTGTAGATACTAGGAAATACAAGAGAGCTAATTTCAGCATACCAGTTAGTAAAAGCAAGGTCAGCTTTCAAGACTAACATATCATGATCTGTTCAGCAGTTTTAGTTCATCCTTATAAACAAGCAAAAAAAAAAAAAAAAAAAAATTTTACTGAATTTCTCAAGAACTAGCAGGGCACCATGTTTCAAAACTGAACGTGTTATTTTTTCAGTTTTGATGACCAAACATATTGCACAATTTTACAGTATATCAACTTTATTTTTCCTTTTTACTTTACCCTACTGTAAAACTAGACTTTGTTTGATTTATACTGGGAAATCACTGGCTACCTTGAAATGCACATACAATCCAAAGTTCTCTCATATTTACACCCACCCCTATGAGGAACAGATAAAACTTTTTTAGGGTTCTCTTTTTAAAGGACTCTCCTGCTAATCTGCTCCATTTAGAGGTTTATAGAAAAAATCTGGGTTAGAAGTCTCAATAACTAGAAATGTGTACAGTATTCTCTGCATACTTCTGTCTATGTTCACAGAAGCACAGATGAGAGCTCTCCTCTGCCCACGCTCTCCTCTGCCCACTTCAGGCTGCAAGGTGAAGATACTTAAATGCATAAAACATAATTATTTTGCTGTTTATCTTTAAAATGTGACTTCTCTCTCTCATAGGTTTTTATATTGCTTTCTTCCATCTCCATGATGGTTTTCTGCAAAATACAGCCAAAGTCCTAATGGAATAAAAGTACATGGGAATAATTCCATTTGAACTACTTGAGAAGGTCAGTTGTTGTTGTTGTTGGCTAGACTTCACGAAGATTTTGGGATAAGCCTGTACAATGGATTTTTTTAGGTGAGGTACAGTGTGTGTGGAACTGGCCCCACCCCCTTTACTCCTGAGGCTCATTTTGCCACGGCCGAGCACGCTCGGACGGCGACAGCGAGTTCCTCCAGGATTCGAACCTGCGTCCTCAGAGGAGGGGCCGGCGCCAGAGGCGATGACTTACACCATTCAGCCAACACCGGCCGCCTATTTCAGATTAACATTAAAGAAAAAAACAGCAAACAGCAAAGCAAAAATGTCAGGTTCTTGAGCAATCCTGGAAGCCCACGTGGGTCAGAACACCAGGGGAAGACCTTGCCTTTTCCTCTCTGCCACCGAATGACACAAATGTGGCACTAGAAGGTCAGTTACTAACATGCATTTTGCACTCACACTGTCATTTACACATAAGACAAATCAAGAGACAGTCCTACTGTGTTTTCAGTAACAGATAATTATATTTGAAAAAAACAATCCCAAAGTTATTTGAGCCAATGCAAGATTCCCTGTATTAGACATCAGAAAGTTAATTTCACTACAAAAGAAAAGACTGTTGGCTGTAGTAGTTACATCACTCCAAGTTAACATTCTCACTGATGTTAACAAGTCTTCAGGTTTTGAACAGGTTACATTTACATATGCTCAGACCCTAACCACTTAAAGCAGAACATAAGCATCTCTAATACATTACAACAAAAAGGAAACGGTGATTAACAAAAGCCCAAGACTGTAATCTGCTTTGTCAAATACATGTTTAACTCCAGTGTTTTACTGAAGACATTTAGTCAAAAGCCACTATACAGTAACACAACCAGCATAGTAAATTTCAGTTGATTTTTCAAAAGTAGAATTTGTAAGTTAAATCCAAAGACATATTCTCTAGGATTTTGAAAATGCCTTTTTTTTTGGCAGTACTGAATTATCAAACTGTATGTTTTATTATACTAAGAATTTACATAATCCTAAGCCTTAACCCATACCTAAGGGGTGAGGGAACTAAAAAAAAAAAAAGTTTTTTTGCCATACATATGCTGCTCTGGAACCACAGCAGCACAGCCATATGAACCTGAAATGATTGTTTCATGCTATGTGTATAATAGTTACTAAGTCCTGCATGTAACAGAAATCTAAATGTTTCCTTGACATCCTTTCCCTGCAATGCTAAGCAATTTAAAGCAAATAACCCAGCAGCATCACTCAAATAATTCTTAGATATAACCACTCTAATAGGTGATTGCTTCTCTGGAACCTCCAGTATTCCTCTGTAAAGCAACACTACACTTGCAAAACAGATCTAAACTTAAGTATACCTCTAATTAAACTAGCAGGTCCTCAAACACAGCAAATACATATCCCAAGCAGTAGGAATTAGAACTTCTCACTTACAGACAGCAATTAAAAACAAAAACTCCTCCTTACTCTCTTCAAAAGTATTGCAGTACATTTTTAGCCAAAACCATGCTATGTCGCTGTTCTATAGGGGAAAAACCATAAGCAGGTACACCCATCTGAGACCTGTTCTTTTCTACAAGCCTTTGGAATGCCTCTTCTAGACACTCCCAACTCCTGCTGATGAGGAAGAAAAGGTTTTTGTCTCCAGTCATACTATTTTTCTTCAAGAAACACAGGTAAGACCGCTGATACTTCCAATGGTATTTACCTATGGCCACTTCAAGCCACCACAGAAAAACACCAGCAGATTAAAACAAATCTGAACAAACATCTACCAAGAGCATAAGTGGCTACTAATGCAATGACAACAAATTCTTAAAGAAGGACCCGGATGTAACCAGCTTCTGCTGGCATTTGGACACAGACCAAGGCAATATGAAGGAATGTCACTATGCTTTGCTTAGCTCAGAACTCAAAGGAAGAGTTCATCAGTTCTGGCTAACAAGTTTCATAAGGACAGCAAAAATGACAGGATTTCAGTTATTATAACACTTTGATGAAAACTGGAGAATCTGTGCCAGTGTACACACTTTCATACAGGAAGGCACACTGCAGTAGCTTTTCTGATTTTGAATCACTATGCAACTGCAGATGAATGTTACACTGTGCAGAAGCAAGCACAGTACTAACCCGACTTAAAAGATACAACATTTTTACCAGTAGCTTCATTCCTTCTCTTCCATCTCTATGAAAAGAGGCATTTTAACAAAGTTAAAAGTAACTTATAAGACTCACTTAATCACAGCTTGCACTTATTTTTGTTTATCACTCCATCCATTACCTCATCAAGCCCTCACACTTCATTATCTCAATTCCAAAATGAACTCGGATTTTTTGGAGGGATTTGGATTGTGGTTTTTTTTTAAGCTAACAATGAGTGTTTGCCCTAAATGCATAGAGAGTAGCCATTTCCAATTAATAAAAATGGCTTAGGTCATGATTTTTTTTTTTTTTATCACGGCACCCTAGTTTTCAAGTCTAGTGTTTTAATGGCATAGGAATACCAAAGCATGAGGAAAATGAATGCAATATCAACTTCCTGTTGTAGACCCTTATCCCTGATTCTTCTTTGTAGCCAAAACCCAGGAGAAATGTCTTTCCACACACACATTCTTTTATGAGAAACAACAGGGAAGTGGGCAAAAATTCCAACTTAACAAAATTTCCAACTTCACATGGAAAGATAAGAAGGAAAATGAACCACAATAAAACTAGCAAACATTTCTCCTTCTTCCAAGGGTTCCACAGAATCAGGAAAAGGGGTTGGGTTGGCTCCAAACTCAAACAGAATTCCTATGATTTAAGAAGCACTTGTAGACAGGTGATTATTTAAACTTTATTGCCAACACTTTAACAAAAACATACCAGCTGACTTACAATAGGTTTTGTACACTGGTGTTTAGCAACAAATGTAAACTATTTTTCCCACAAAAATAATCCATATTCTTTTGGTAATCAGATGTGTCCCATACCAAGAGATTAACTCAATCCTGGATACATAACATCATCCTCAAGTTTTCAAGTATAATTGTGTCTTTAAGGGAATTATTCTACAGCATCATTGCAGAAAGCCTACTAATAGTACTAAGTCAGTTAAAATAGAAACATCTATAGGATCAGACCTTTAAAATATAGCTCAAAATATGCATCAAAGAGGTGACAAAGGAATTCTAAAACCACAGTTTCACAAGCAACATCAGCTGAAAGGACTTCTTCTAGTTGCCCCATTTGAAAGCATCTTTGTCAAGAGTCCAGGTAAACTGTGCTTTTGCAGCTGTAAAGTTTTACTTAAAATGATGAAAAACATGCGAGATGTTTTCTCTATACAAAATTTCTTTAACCTTGAATAGTATTGAAAATCAATGAGAAATAATAATTCAGCTTACATCTTTACCAATACAGACTCAGATAAGGCAGTCTACAAAACTAAATAAATAAACAACCAGTTTATTAACTAACTAACTAACCAAGTTAGTTAAGCGTCATCAGAGCCAACAATAATCAGTTTATTTCTATACCACAAAGGGATTAAACCAGAATATCAATTCTAAGGGGAGTCTCTTATTACTGTGAAGATCATACTGTCGTTCACATGTATGATTCCATATAAACCACCTACCTGCAGTCAGTGACTGCATCACCTAGTAAGCCAGTATTACTAAACTTGCATAACCTGAGGTTTTTTTCAATGCACAATATCCTGATAACTTATTATATGACACGGGTGCCCTGTGAAAACACAACAGAAATATGAATACCTCTTTTTACAGTTCCACCCAGACAACGAAAAGCTCCCATTAAAAGGATGGGATGGTGTTAAGCTCTATTCTCTCTTCGATGTACAGTTTAAACATTTATACATCTGGAAGCAGAGCTAGATCATCCTAGTTAAACTGGGATGAGAACTGGTATCCTTCCAAAACTAAGACAACTACAAATAAACCCAAGTAAATAAACACTTGCACCGAGTTGTAACATTTCGCAACAACATAAACAAAGATAAATGACACAAACAGGTCTTTTGAGGTCTTGAATTCACACATTCTATTCAGCCAAAGACACATCATGAGGACCCAGGAGACAAGCGGACACCTACAACCCGAGCGCTGCCCGAAAACACCTCGCCCCCCTGCCCGTGAGCCAAGGCACACGATGAGGAATGGCAGCCGTGCACTGGAGGGGGAAACGGCTCCTCACCCTCCCCGGCTTCACCAAAGGAAGGCGAACCAGAACGTAATATTATCCTACTCCAGTTTTCACCCTGCAGACAAGCAAGCGGGGGTCGGCCGTGGAACTGCCTCCCGGCCGCTAAAGCCTCTCGCAATACCCTCAGCGTTGACACAGGTCGGGACTCAGCCCTCAGTCACCCTCGCAAAGGCCGGAGACAGGAATAAACAAGGTTATTCGTCTGACACCGGACACCGGCGGCGCTTCCCCCTCTTTCCCCCCGCCCCACACCTCCACAGGCTCAACACAGCCCCGACCCTCCCGACCCTCGCCAGGTGCGGGCCCAGAGGCCCTGAGCTCTGTCCAGACTCGACCCAGGGTGGGAGACGACAGGGAAAGACATCAATCCTCCGGGCACCGTGTGGGGCACCGGCAGGGGAGAAGCAACTGCCGCCGTCCCCCGTCCGTGGAGCCCGAGGGGTGCGACGAGTTGAAGTGCCGGAAAGGAGCGATCGAGACCTCAGTGGAGCTTCCTTCGCCATTTTAGCCCCCACGCCCATTCCCCTCCTCCCCGCCCCTCGGTGACAGCGGCGGCTCGCACCCGTGCAGCGCCCCCCCCCCTGCCCTCGCCGCCCCCGCTCCCGCCCGGCCGACCGGCGGCGGAGAGCGACGGGCACGCCAGTCCTGTTCGTGCCGGGCCACACTGCGAACCGAGGCGGCTGCGGCACAGCCGGTTTTGTTCTCTTACCGTGGCTCGCAGCCTCGTAGCTGCTGCCGGCTCCTTC
>VXAU01005177.1:427892-452254 GCA_013399695.1 Formicarius rufipectus
AGCGCGGAGCGGAGCGCGGGGGAGGCGGGGTCGGGCTGCAGCGCCGGGGCGCCTTGCGCGGGGCAAGGCTGCTGGGGCTTGATAAGTAGGGCTCCCGAGAATCGCTGCCCCCCAAGAAGGCTCCTCTGCGGCGCCGTGAGCCTGCACACCCCGGTGCTGTGCGAGCGATAAAGGCGGGGGTGTCTCCTCCTCCCTCCCTCCCTCCCTTCCCGGCCGCGCAGGCAGGGCGGGCTCCTGCGCCCAGCCGGGAGGATCAGCTGCCGGCGTGACAGCAGCCGCTGTCCGGCTGGCAGCGGGATCCCTCCGGCTGGTCCCCGTCCTCCACCGCCGTACCTCTTCTCCCTCATTGAGTAACTTACCCTTTTCCGTTCGCGGGCGGGCGGATGTAGGCGGAGGAGAGGCAGCTCCTCGCAGCCCTCGGCAGCCCCGCTGCAGGGCGAGACACCGCCCGCCCCGGCGGCACCTCTGACAGCCCCGGCATGGGCGCAGGGCTGACTTTCCCCGTACAGGAAACACAGGCATCCTCTGCGGATTTACAAACCTAGAAGTACTTATATACTGAAACATGTGAGGCTGCAGTTGTGCATTGAAGACTAATGGAGCTCTGGCTTGGTATCGTGCAACATAATGCTGTGGAGGCAGTGATAGCATGAACTTTCGGCCATAAACAAGGCCTTTGAGTGGTTGTCGCAGAAAGTGCAGCGCTACTGTTAATTGAAAGGAACAATAGCTTACAGTATGAGACCCTGGAGCAACTTCCAGCCAAGTCTGGTATTTTATTATTCTTCAAAAAAGACATGGGGGCCAGCAATCTGATTTGGGCATGTAAATTCTTTCAGGAAACAAAAGGAATGCTCTTAAAAGTACAACTTTCAGACCTATTCATTATTCATAAAAAAATATATAGGAAAACTGCAAAGTTTGGAAAAGGAAGAAACATTATGTACCATTCCACTTTAAAAAGTATCTTAGACTATTCTAGAATAAAAAATACTAGTACAAGTGCCTGAAAATTGATGGTTTGAGGTTTTGTATGCAGCAAATGTAACAATATATGAACCCACAAAATGCAGCATGGGCAGTAAAACTAACTGTTCACAGTTAACAACTTAATCTATCTGATTTACAGAATTCAGGAAATACTGTTTAGTGTACAGCTAAAGTTTACATTTAAAGAAAGCTAGAGTCCCTCTTTTGTTCTGAAGTTGTTCAAAATTAGCTACTTGCTTACTCCTCGGATCTCCTAGAATCTTTTGGTAGCACTGCAGGGTCTGCTGCTAAGTTGCATCTCTCTTTCTTGCTTGTTTGTTTTTCTGACTTAAAGCAACCTAATGGAAATGTATGCAGCATTACATTCCCAGCCACAGAGTGGGTGAAAGTGTAAATGGTAACATTTCTGTCTCTGGTCTTTGCATAAGATATTAATTTATCTACTGCTAGGCTTTGGTTGTTACTAGTATCAGTAATCTGATATTGACACCTCATGAAAATTGTAAGCATTATTCCTTGATATATGTGTATAATTTCCAAGTGCTTCTTTCTTGCCTTATGAAGAATGAAAAGTGTGTAGTGATTTGAAACGATACTCTATACACAAATTATGGGCTTTTCTGTCTTGACTCCCCCTTGTTTCAGAACAAATTTTGTCACACATTTATATCACCCAGGGAAACAATGACGTTCCAAGTATTCTTCCCTCTTAAAAGACATTTGATACAGTAATAAATGCAAAATGTCAGAAGTTTGGTTTTAAATGTCTTAAAAGACCTCAAGATTTTTTAATTTCTCCAACTTCTTTTTTAGCAGTAGGTAATGGAAATGCAGAAATATAGAATGTTTTGGATTGAGAAGGATCTTCGAGTTCATCGAGTTCCAAACCCCCTGCCATGGGCAGGGATACCTTCCACTAGACCAAGTTTTACTCTGAGCTCCATCCAACCAGGCACTGAACACTTGTAGGGATGACACCTCCACAACACCTCTGAGCAACCTGTTCCGGTGCCTCACTGTAAAGAATTTCTTCCTAACATCTAAACTAAACCTACCTTCCTTCAGTTTAAAGCCATCTCCCCCTCTCTGGCTTTCTTATAGGCCTCTTTAGGTACTGGAAGGTGCTATAAGGTATTACCTTCTCTTCTCCAAGCTGAACAATCCCAACTCTCTCACAGAGAGTTGGGATTGAGTCTTCACAGGAGAGGTGCACCAACCCTCTGATAGTATATAAATATACAACACATTAAAAACTTGCAGAAAACATCTAAGTTATTATGCTTAAGAGTTATACTTGTATACTTATACCTGAGAAAATTGTCTTCATTTTGCAGATAAACACCTTCTTTTGATTTTTCTTCTGTGCTTTGGCCAATAAAGATTACAGATTTTATCATACAGTACTGAAGGCTAGGAGGAATTAATACAGGTTTGGTGCCCTCATTACCTCATAGCTTTGTCCTTTATAAGGTGGACTAAAGAGGGCTTATTAAACCCCTAGTTATCATTTTAGAGGGTTAACCTTGGGTAAGGTCTCATAAGCCATTAAACTTACCAAAAGAAATCAACCAAAGCTGGAACTTTGAAGAAGGGTCTGCATGAAGATTTATTTTTAAATAAATATAAGTGTACCTTCTATACACAATATTTCTAAGATAGTGATTTATGATACTATTGAAAGTTTTTAACAGCATCTCCTTGTGTGTATTTCTGACTTTTTTCCTTTTTCTTTGCAAAGTGAGGAGAGTTTTGGAGAACTTGGATTCAGGGTATATATATATAAATAAATATGTAATATAGAATGCAGAACATGCTAGGTTTAGCCTTAGATTTTGATAGATCTTTTCTGGCATGCATGAACACAGTATGTTTGATAAGCATGGATTTTAGGACCTGCTATTGCAAAATATAGGTTTTAAAATACTTGAACATCCACTGTCTGGACTTGTATCTTACCTTTTCACTGAAGGTTTCTCCTGTTCTAACTGTACACAGAGGATTGACAGTGAGAACTGCTAGCCTTTAATTGGATACTGCCAAGTAGGTGTCAGTACTCTTGCTCAAAATATACCTCTGGAGAACTCTTCTTGAACTTAATAGGGAGTGAACCAGTAAAGCTGTAAAATAACACCATTATTTGCCCATAAAATTACTATACCATCCATTTACATTTCAGTTTTTCTTTGATTTCTCTAAGATCTTACAAAAGCCTTATGTTAAACTAAAATCCCTGAATGCTGCAGAATAGTTTAAAAATTTCTATAGATGAGTGAAAGTGAAGTGTAATAATTTAACTTCCTTAACAGTAATGCAGTAATAAAAGCTGAGTCTGAAACCAAATCTTTCTGCCTTTAATAGGATCATTCTCAAGCTAATTTCACCTGAGGAAAGGCATGCCAAACTAGTCTATGTGTGGTTTCTGTTTGAAATGAGCAGTTTTATAATACAGGTCTTAAATGCAAGTGATTATGTTGCTTGCTTATTCATCCCTAATCTTCCAAATGTAAAAAAAAATCAAAAAAGCAGTATCTAATGAGAGGAGAGGGAAGATTTCCCTGGTAATTGTTGTTGGTTTTTTACATAGAAATTTATTAATATAAAACTCATTCAGAGCAATAAAACTTTTGGATAAGTTTCTTTGGACCATGTTCAAAAAAAGATTTAGGTACCTGAACTGTAGTTTAGATAGTGCTTAAATTCTACCTTCTAAAGCACAACTCACAAAACACTGTAGATGTAGTCTCCTGAGTCTACCAGTGAATATACTCAGTATCCATAGGCTTGTGCAGCTGGTTCCTGGTGTCTTCATTGCAGCAAACGAATTGCTGCTTGACTTGAGCCCTGGTTTGTTTGGGGCCTGGGTGACACGTAGTACATCATATAAAATCCAGGAAAGGCTGAATCAGGGAGGGATGGTTAAGGGTGTATCCAATACAGAAAGGATCTGAAATCAATACAAAATACAGAAGTTACAGTGAGACAGAAGCAGAAGGAAACATGGTAGCAGTGATCACCAGGCGTTACAGTATTATGATTGCAAAACCTGGGACCTGAAAGGCTTGTGTTCTGGGCCCTCCTAAACTCAAACCAATCTCTCTTTTCATGTCAGACTGTGACTAATTAGTGCTGTCTGATCTGGGACCAAGATTATCCCTCCTGTGCCAGCTCTGTGCAGCTTTACAAAGACACACTGAAGTAGCGAGACAGAGTAATGCCGGACAACTCAGCAACTAGGGAACAGAGCTAGAACAGCTGGGAAGTTTTAGTTTCTGGCCCTGCTTCCCAACAGTGTTCAGGCATTTTAATCAATAGGTTTTCAATTCACAATATTGGCTCCTGTTCCAGGACAATAAATACTCCCTATAACAACTGAATGTCTGCACTGTTGGCATTCAGTCAGAGGGTTCTCATTTTTCTCTCTCAGATTCCATGATTGTTATGTTCTGAAAGCAAATTGAGTTATACATATGTTTTATTTATATACAGTTTGTGTCTGTAAAATATACCTTAAGTAAGCATTATCATTAGAAAATATCTTATTTTTATAGTAAGTAAGTAGCAAGAGTTTGTCCTTATGCTGTTATATTGTTATTTTTTTTTAGGGGTTTGGGGTTTTTTGTTTTGTTTTGGCTTTTTTGTTTGTTTTTTTGTTTGGGTTTTTTTTTGGTTGGTTGGTTGGTTTGGGGTTTTTTTTTTACATTATGTTAAAGTAGAATCCCAGTTTAGTCACTTTTTGCTGTGTTTAATTAAAAGTCTCTAATTTTACAGTGGTTAAAGAACTTAGATACTGCACCTTCCAATTATTTACTCCTATTCATTTATTTCCTTCCATCTGTCAGAGGTATGCACATGCTACTTTCATTTAAGGTATGAGATATGGGTTCTACTATTATGTATGCATTATTTGGCACAGTCACGTTCTAGTCTGTAATATAATGGGGTTTGCATATTAGTGGTATAACAATACATGAAAGTAACACCTTGTGCACACTTAATTTAACTTGATGCCTCACAAAAACAATCTGCATTAAAACAAGTAGGTTTTTAAAACAGTATTGTGGAGAAATTAAAATATGAAAAACTGCAAAGACTTGACTCCAGCTAGTATAAATCAGTAAAATTGCTTGCTTCTGCTTTTAGACAATATTAGTTTCTTTATCTGTAACTTTGGACTTAGAATCTTTTTCTTATGCCCCTTTCTGAGACAAAAAGTGTTAATTCAAAAGATGTAACTTTATAAAGTTTGACAGGTTAAAAAACATTTGTTTTCATCTACAGCTCAAAAAAATGTACTTTTCTGTACATTTCTTCCAAATATCTTCCAAAATATCCATGTGTTTTGAGAATACAATTATTTCAGTACCTTGATATTGTCATGTTTTCAGATGTTATTCATCATTTAGGCACAAGTGAATCAGCAGTCAGTTTATTACTCTTTTCATGGAAACCTAGAGGTTGTGTGCTTACTCCTAGAAGACTATCAAAACAACTTGTCAAAGTATTGTTTCTTCTGGGCTATCTCTTAGCAACATGTGATGCTTTCTTTTTATCAAGTACTGTTTTCACACTGACAATTGCATGAAATATATTAATGTAAATTCACTTATCGCTTGAAATTGTAGCAGATAAATGCTGAGCCACTGGTTGAAATCTCTTTCTTTGTAATGGATTATTTTTTTGAAACATGTGTGCCTTTCTGGCTTGGAAGAAGGGCTGAGGTGGGGTGTGTTTGGAAGCAGATATTAAGTAAACTGTGCATGACTTAGGTGCCTGAAATGAATATAGAGATGAATAGAGAATGAGGGACCCTGGCCCTATTGTATGAGGATGAGTGGTGTGCCACAGAGGAGTGTGGGAGCACAGCAGCTCAGTTTGGGGCTGGAGGATGGAAGAAAATAGGGTTGCCTAGAAACCACAATGTATGAGGGGAACACCTTTAAATAAAGGAAGGGAAGTAGTTTGGTTTCTTCTATTCATATTCCAGAAGCAATATTTTGTATTTTTCCTCACCAATAAATGGGCAATGAGTTTTGGAAAAGAAAATCAGAGCATGGCAAGTTATTTTAGCCTCACTTCCCAGGGAAGCAAATGCATGTTTACTGAATCTATGCAATTGCCCTTACATCTCCATAATAACTTTTTTTTGAGTTAACTTCAAACATGTCTTACAAATCTGATGAATTCTTTTTCTTTGAGAAAATAGATGGCAGAGTATAGTAGAAAGCTTCTGTAAATGTCCTCTGGAAGGGCTACAGACAAAGAAAAAGCTACATCATTAAATTGCACACTGTTAACCACTGCAGAATGGGGAGCAGGGAAAAAGTAAACAATAAACCAGCCAGCCCTTATAAATGCTTGCCATAAGAGAAGGCTTCAGTTGGAGTTTGCATTCTTAGGCACCAAAGTCAATCAACCATGAATAACAAATCTTTAAGAGACCAAGCTTCATTAGTTCCAGTACTCACTGAGTGATGTGATTTAATTGCATCACTACCTAAAGCGATGCTACGCAGCCCATAGTCTGTGGGTAATTGATGGTCAATAAAATATCAAAAGGGAGCTCAAAAAGCAAGTCAAAACCAGACATTCCTGCACAGCCATATTCTCCAATACACATAAGCAAAATGGAGGAGGAGAATAAAAATGAGCTTAAATTTTTTAGCTTTCTTTTTATTAGCCTCTAAAATAAGGCCATTGTGACTCCTTCAGCACAGTAAGGACAAGAAGGTCTCTCGTTTTGTTTTACTTCCAGAAGCTAAGAGTTCCTTCAGTTAGAAAGGTTGAGAAATGTAGCAGTCTAGAGATTGTAGTAAGAGAAACAATGTTTTGGTTGTTATAGGAGACCATATGTCCTTTTTCCTTTATTGTCCTGTAAAATGGTCAAGTAATTTCTGTTCATCCTTTGTCAGAACATGGCCTAAGTGAACCAGAGTCAGCCATCAGTTTGAGCTGCAAATTACTCTTGTCTTTTCTTGATCCTTCTCTGAGCATTAATCAGTAAAATTAAGAAATTGAAACCTTCAACTTGTTATTTTCTGAGACTTAACTGTATATTTTTTTCTTTTAACATTAGAGTAGTTCTTAGAATGTTCATGCTTATTTGGGACATGAGAGCTCTCTCATTTAATACAGATCTCTCTTCCTTTAATATAGATCATGTGCTTATTGCATTTCTGTGCAGAACTCTCTCCATTACTTTCTTTTATTCTAACAAAAAACAAAAATCCTGAACCTCATCTTTCTGATCTGCCTCTCTGACCTTTCTTGGATTCTTGCCTGAAGGNCTGTCTCTGAAAATCCCCTCTTCTTTTCCTCAACTGGGCATAAGAATTAGACCATGGTACTGTATGCATATTAGTAAATAAAATTGACTTATAAATATGTGCATGTGTCTTAACAACTTGAGAAAGTCTTTTTTTGGTCAAGTATTTACAGCAGAATACTGTTTGTTTCTTTATTGATAATTCCAATGTTTAATGTAGTTAGATGCATTTCAAGACAATACATATCCTTGGTAGAGCACAGTAATCTTGGTGAATGGTTATTTCCATGACTACTTAAACTGTTAATAGGAGTAGATTAGAGAATTTGCCACTTTTGATTTTCTTATTATTTTCTGTTTTAATGCAGCTACAACACATTATCCCCAGATTGCTATTAAAATTTCACTAGCAATTTGAGCATATTGTGCATTTTAAAATGAGATATGAAATTTATACCTATGTATATGTAATTTGCTATTTAAAATCTTGTTTTTAAAACCTCATTCTTCATATGACTTATACACGACTGCGTTAACCAATTAAATATTAATACGGAATAACATTTCCATGTTTACTGTAAAAATCAGTGAACTGCTGCTCTTTAAAAGCATTTAAAAATGCATTACATTTTTTCTTCCACGTTCTGCATACTCAGTTTAACATGTAAAGTTTTTTAGCACAAATCTGATGGAATGACAAAAGGCATGTATGAAAGAGAGCTGGTTTTGTGCACTCTTTTGTCTTCTGCCTTCAATTAGATGACATCTGTTGCTTTGGTGGGCCAGTTTGTGACATGGTCACTAAAATATTGGCAATATCACAAGTAATGCAATGTTAGTATTTCCTCCTGTAGTCTCAGCTGTTTGAGGTATAGTGGAGGGAAGTGAACTTCTGCTGCGAGTGAAAGCCCATGGCTTTTAGTTTTAAAAAAACACAGGGTTTTCCATAGCCCTTTGTCTGTAACATGTAAGGCCTTGAAGAAGAAGCTTATGCAAAGGTACGTTGAAGATATATGTGAGACATATGCTCAAATAGATTAGTTGTGTTTTTAAATGGTGAGTCCTATCTTGCAGATCTCTGTGTACAAACTGTAGGCATCTCCTTTGGCTCTTGACCAAGTACTGAGTGAATACAGAACTGACGTGAGGTGCTGTGCACAAAACATCTCCTCTATGATATGGCCTCAGGGATGGTTCCTATTTTCAGCAAATAGTATGACCCATCAGCTTTCTTACAGTCACTGGATTGTAGGTGGGAGAAAAATGAAAGCAGGTTTGAAAGGAGAAAGGTGGTGGAAGATGGATTGTTTGAATGACAGAAATCAGAAAATTAATGTATTAAAATATGTTGTTATTATAATTATCATTGTCATTATTATTTCTGCAAACATTTCTGACTATTCCTGAGGGAGAAACAATATATAGCATATGGCAATGAAATATGTACCAGCATAGTTCTTTTTAAAGTGTAGTTTTTCTCCTCTCTAGAATTTAAAGGCAAATACTGCTTTGGTATTCATGAAGAAATTACTAACAAGATTGAGTAGTATTTACATGGTATTTGTTAAATTTAACAACAGTTTTACCTGCAAAACAACAATAAAGAAAAATTGCAGCCACCAAAACATGACTCATTTTCACCCCGGTTCAAAACACATTACTAGGAAGAAAGAGTATTTTGACTGGTGTAGCCCTTCTCACACAGTTAATTACTCTATGGGAGCACAGTGTTAAAAAATGGTTTTCTAGCAATATCCAGTGAAGTGTCTTGATACTTACTTCTGGTAAAATAACATTTTGAAAATGTGGAAGCATTCCAACTTGTTTTGAATATCTATAATAATATAAGAATGTTGGTTAGTAAGATCAAGTTCTCTAATGATAAAAATTTTGAATTAAATTAAAAATTGAATTAATAACTACATTTAGGAGGAAACAACTGTGCTTCTCAAATATAAGTCTTTTATTTTCTTCTCTCTTTTTCAGGATGTATCACTTTACCTTTGTTAAGGAGCATTCTAGTCTTGCCATGTTGAGGAAAGTCACAGACCAACTTTGTTGTTTTGTCTTAGGATACAATTTTATTTTCTTAGTTACTATATGAAAGAAAACATAACGAAAATTAGAAGTTAACAAAAGTGGAACTCAGTGAAACAGGAGAGTAAAATATTCATATAACAGCAAAATGAGAACTCATATGATTTTGGATAGATAATTTTTTTAACGGTTAATCACCTTGGCTCTGAGGGATTTAATACACCCCTGAAGGTTCAAGATCAGTCATTATTCAAAAAGGAAATGGTAAGAAAAGCACAGGAAAGTGTATATATTTCTGCATAAGTAATATCCCTTCTAAGGCAGAGATAATTATTCTGAAATAGTTAGATCATAGCAAACAACTGTTTGGGTTTGTTGCAGAGCTATGGAGATCCATCCTTGTTCAGTTACATTAGCCCCTTGATAGCAATTGAGTCAGATTGCTCTCCCAAAATGCTATGCATAAGAACGATCCACATACTTGGCCTCTGCTGATTCCAAGGTATTGCCTTTACTTGTTCAACAGCTGTGCCTGGTGCGCTGACAGTGGCCAAACAGCAAATACAAGACTTGGACAACAGCTACGCTGTTGTTATTGCATTTTCAGTCAATCTGAATTACAGTCTAATGGAGATGAGAAGGCATTTTCATTTAAAAAGCAAAGCTTGAACATGCAGATCTAGTGTACAAATTGTTATTCTTTCAATATAGAAAGGGATTCTAAAGTTTCATTGTCATTTTTAATATACTGGAATACCTGCAAATAAATAACTGATAACAAAACAGAGTTGCAACCAATGTGTGTTTTTTTCCATTGCAAAAAACATAACTTACAAAGCTGGACAGGATCCAGCCTGTCAGGCTCAAGTCAAATGATCCTTGTGAAGGAGCTTAATTTTTAAATCATTAGATAGTGGAATTGACTCTTTGTCCCATGATGGTCAGTTATTAAAATCTCTTCTGGTCTTTAGCACTGTCAGTATTTTGGTCATGAAAGAGCTGTTTTCCTGTTCTGCTGGCATGGGAGGTCTGTGTGAGTTTAAGACATTGTTTTTCTGTATGGCTTAATGCAAAACTCACCATGTACAATTCCAAAGTTGTTGTTGTTTTTTATCTCTTATAATTAAAAAAAAGCTCCCCAAAACAGCAGACAAACAAACAAAAAACCCCAAGAACAAAACAATCCCCCAAAAATGCACCAACTTCTGAAAATCACTGTTGGGAGATTGTAGAACAAGTTTAAAGGGGATCAGGCAAAGCCACTGTGTAGGGAGTTTTTTCATTGAGTTCAACCATTCACATAGAGAAGAAAAGAACTGACTTAGACCTGGCCAGTAATCTGACTGGTTGTATGTAATCCACTCGGTGGCATGAAATGTTGACAATTTTATGAAGATTTTCTGTAAGGAATTATCAGGACATGCAGCAATAATGTTGGGATTTGTTTGATTTTGGTTTTTTTCTTAATTTTGCTTTTAATACAAAATTGGTTTATTCTAATTATCTTTTTTCTTCTGTGCCTTTTCCAGAGTACTCTTTTTCTCATTAATGTAGTTCTCTCTCACAAGGCAGTATAATTCCTGAGCATTGAGCCAGGGAAGCTTTCAGAAGCCAGAGAGGTTAGTTAAGTTTAAATGCATCAAGTTTTATACCTTCCTTGGGTTATATTCATTTCTAAGTTTACTTTAGTTCAGTGCTCTCTTTGAGACAGAAAGGGCATAAAATATGATAAATTTCATTGCTTTTCCACTTATAGCTTGGAAGCAAGTAATTAATTTATTTCATGTGGCTTGCAGCCTGAAAGAAAATGGAAAGAAGTTATTGTATTAATGTGGCAAAAAAGCAACCCCAGCTATTTGTTCTTATTGATAATGATAACTCTTGTCTTTGTAGAGGCCATAAATATCTGAATATCTTATGAAGGGAGAAGGTAAACAGTCTTTGCTATTGTTTTGAGCAGACATTGGTTCAGTTTTTGCTTCACAGCTTAAGTTTCATCTTGACAGAAGGGTTTTTTTGCCAAAGATCAAGATTTTTTTCATCTTAGCAATAACTTTATTGCTTTCTTGCCTTCTTTCTGAAATAGAATCCCTTCAGTGTTGAGTATTTTCTTATCTCAAGAATATAAGACCATGCCTGACTGCAGGGCAGGATTGCAACTATATCATGCATAATGAATATATATAAGTATACATGACCATTTCAAACTATCAAAGCTTGGATTAAATTGGTGGATCCTATTTGTAACAGGGAACTGTTAGATTATTCTTCTTAAATTTTGGTACTAGTTATGTTAGGATTCATAAATTATTGTGTTACAAGTAGAGAAACCATTGAGCTGAGTGGGAGCATAATTTTTCTTAGCCAAGGATAAACTGCACCCATACCCATTTGGACAAAATATGACTAGGTCTGCACTACTCCTTATGTTGTAAAAATCATCGTATTGCAGCTAGTATTAACTTTGGATATGGTAGCAGATTCCTTTTGAAAAACAGCTCTTTTTTTTTTTTTTTTCCCCCTCAAGTTCAGACACTTTACTTGAAATAAATTTAATAATTTCTAAATTTATTGTTTTAAACCAAAATTTCTGTGAAGTTAGAGAGTTTGGTCCTGGTATCTCAGGACCATTAGATAAGGTCATTTAATTTTTCAGGTTTATGATAAGTTTTGGTGCTGGTCTATATATTTCTGAATTTCTAAGTCTGTAGAGGGAGACTGTTGTAACTGTTTTTCTTTCAGTGGAATTAGATCATTGTCCCCATTCTGGGCGCTTGTGTGACTTTGCCAGAATATGTCAGTTATTTGCTCTTTCTGTTACTTCAAATGCTGTCTGAGTAATAATCTGGCCTTGCTTATCAGAATCCTTGAGAAGGTGATGGAACTCTTTTGGGAGACTTGAATTTCCAAAAGGTTTTATTTCTTTTTCTTTCTGCTTTTATTGTGGACTTCTTAAGTGCACAAACAGAAATGTTTTGAGAGAGTTTTTAATAATCATCATTCTCATTAATGTGCCTGGTGCTGTGCCCAAAACTAATCTTAATTGGTGCACTTCAGAAGATGTGTACTAGTTGGAAAGAGTTCAGAGCAAACAAACAGATTTTATCAGACATCTAGAAAATGTGACCTACAAGGAGAGAATGAGTTTGTTTAGGTAGTTTAGCACAGTGAAAGAGAAAACAGAGTCTGTTCATGATAGTTATCTTTGATGATAGTTTGACCTACTCTTAGGGAGGTGAGCTATGCATTATTGGTAAGATTAATTGAGAAATAAGTTTTTTAGAAAGAACATTATGATGGAAATGCTGGGTTAAGGCTTGAGAAATGTGCACTCAGTTCTTGTCTCTTGCCAAAGTGGCCTTGGGAAATCGCTCTGTTCTTTGATCCGCCAGCACTAATGTGTTAATATTTTTCCACTCTGTTTTGTTTATAGGGCTTAAACCAATTAGGACTTTGGCACTGAAAACATAACTCTGTCATGCTTGGAGCTTTTCAATCTGAAATTGCTCCAAGGAAGCCTCATTCAGCCTCTGACTCTTCAAAATGTCTAAATTCACCTATGATTTGCTTTCAAAACTTCCCAGTTGGTTTGCAGGGTTTCTGCCTGTCTTTTGCCCAGCATTGTCTCAGTCTGAACAAGTTAGTGACTAAGTCTTGCTTAAACACATTTAGGAGCAGGAACTGGTGCAACTCCAAGTTGTTTCCTGTCATGCAGAATCACTCTGTACGTCTAAAAGATGTCTAGAGACCTAAAATGTGCTGGTTTCAGTACTCACTTTCCTCCTTTTTTTTTTTTTTTAGTGGCTTGATCTTCCAAGTTCAGCTGTTAAATTATGCTGGTTAGGACTTTTCATTGAGCTTGAGCTGTTCAGCAGCCAGCCAAAACTATTTCAGCTCTTTCACTGTTGGCTATAGATAAATAAATGGTTCTGGCAGCAGAGAACAATCCCAAGATCTCCCTGCAGGGGATTTAATTGATAAGTTAATGTAGTTATTGGCATCTACACCTAGGAGCAGCCTCCTGTTCCAGAACTGGATAGCCCCTATATGCTCCTGACTAGTATGGCTGTGCTCTGAGTTTAGCATTTGCTGTTGATCAGCAATATATGTCTCTTTGCTCAGCTGAGTACAGGGCCAGTTTTCATTTGCTTAAGCTATCCAGACAGTACACATTAATGTTTTGGCACCCTGTGAAGTGGCCACGTACCTGGCAGTCTTTAGCTCTTATATAGCATACTCTTGTATGCTCTGATGATGGGTGAAGGGACTCACTATCTTGATTGAGATCTATAGGCCTTGTAATACAAATTAAAACATACCTACTTATTTCCCCTATTTTCTAAGTAAAATCAAAGAGTATATATGAAAGTGTCTACACTCTAATTGCTATCACTTCATTTGAATATGGTGAGTATTTTATTGTAAATATGCTTTGTATGCAGCATTTCAGGGGCTCATTGCTCAAATGAAACTGGGTTATAACTTTAATTCCCTAAGTGCTGCAGTATTTTACACCTGTTAGAAGGCAGAGAACTGTGTTGACTTTGTCCTCTATCATTCTGCTCAGATGATGGATTCCCCCCATTTTACCAATCTCAACATATGAACAAAAGCAGCAGCTGGCTAAAAGAAACATAACCATGGTTAGGGTAATGCCGATTATGGTGACACATCCATGGATTCCATACCTTTGTGGTTGTTGTTGCTACTTTAAACTCCTGCTTCTACCCTTTCCAATGTGTTCACCAATAGTTACAACTAAATGCAGTATACTCTTCTGCATTAAGAGTTTTGCTGAAAAATACTTCAGCATATTGAACTATATATATGTGTGTTCCACACCCAAAAATGAAGGAGCTGTATGGTTCTGAGCTACCATTAAAAAAAAAAAAAGTCTTTCATTTCTCATAAAATGGCAATCTACTGCCTGTACTGCTACAGAAACATAGTTTGCCAGGTGATTTGTACTGTTTAAGTCTCCTGTAGGAGCAAAAAATTTCTGATACCATTCATTATGTGATATTCAAGAACAATATGAAACTTCCCATAGCAGTGATTTTCTTTTGGATTTGAAAGTCCTGGCTATCATTCAAAGGACTTCTGATATTAATCCCATATGCAGTTCCTTAAGAAGATATTTCAGTATTCCACTCCTAAAAATACATGTGCCACCCATAAAGTTGTTGCAGTGGATATAGAATACAGCAACTTGAATCCTAAGCAATACTCATAAGAAAGAACTTTCTGGTTTCTTGATTTCCTGTTAACTATCCGGTTTTCCTATGAAGTCTCAAATCCAGTTCAAACTTGTTGAGATCACAGTATGTGAACAATAGAGTTTTTTAATGAACGATTGTAATCTGGTTTAGTAACTTTTTTTTAGTTAACTCCAAGAAATGTGGCACTGTTCACTTAAAGAATAAGACTGGACATATGATGAAATGTTTGTTCAAGGTCTGGCCCACACCTCTTGAAGCCTTATGCAATGAAACATTTGATTTGTGAGACACTTAGATAAAGTAGCACGTAGTGCACATGTGATTAAAATGATTTGGACTGATTGTAAAGGCTGGTATTTTAATTCAGGAATTAATAGTTTTGGCAAGGGTTTGTTTCAATGCAAGACTTGGCTTGTGCTTTGGTAAAGATAAAGTCCTGAAAGATGAAACTACAAACCATGATTCAGTAGCAAGGACTGATGTAAAAACCATAAAAGAAAAAAGCTAGACTGCTATGATTACATTTAGAGTGACAGCCTTGGTGTCATGTTAGAGGTTGCAAACTGTTACTGCTGGTTTTAAGAGAAAAACATTAAAGCTCACACCTTTACATGACAGACTCTTTGCATTGGAATGACAGAAATACGACTTTGATATGAAAGTCATGACATGATTTTGTGCACTCACTTTTAGTAACATGCTTTAAAAGTAGTTGCTTTCCCTGCTTTCAGTGGCTTTTCCTGTTTGGTTTGTGCATGTTTATATTTAGCAAAATGAGGAGAGTTCATGCAGCTGGAACCCAATATACAAAATTAAATAGGTCTGTTTAATTAGTCAGATGGACAAACTGGATCAGAAATGCTCCAATTGTAGATCAGGAAGACCAGAGAGGGAAGTGGGGATAATAGTATTGACAGAACTTCTCACTTACTGTTTCCTGCCAATGAGAAGTCATCAACAAGAATTCGTCTAAGGGTTCTAAGAAAACGTTATCTTTTTCAGTCAGCTGTTCAGTGCATTGTGACCTGTGCTGGGCACAATGACTATGCTGGTTTTCTACCTGGTGCAATAGTTCTCTGAATGTCCTCCTGCTGCACAGTCGTTTAGCCACTCCAGAGGTTCTAATCCTGCTTCCACTGATTTCAGTAGGAAGACTGTCATTTTTTACCACAAGAGCAGATTAGTGGACTGTTCCCTACAGTGGCTTTTGCTGGTTTGTTTTGTTTTGTTGATTTTTTTGTTTGTTTTTCTTTTTGGATTTTTTTTTTGTGCCATAGAAAGATTTTATAACATATTGTTCAGAGTAATTTGGAATTAGTTTAATGTTTTCATAATTCTATGAAAGTCATACTATTTGCTATAAACTTCATCTGTTGTATTTTGGCTCCCTTGCCTTCTGCACATTTCTAACAGTATTAGTACTCCCTCTCTGTGTAACAGATGATAGATAGAACACTTTGGTTTTATAACAGTTATGATGGTTCAGTCCTGGTTTTTTGCTAAAATACATATAAATACATACTTCATGGAGCCATTTTTGTCACAGGTCTGGTTGTGGGGGGAGGGGAGATTTTTAAAAGCACAGTTTCAGCCTTTTGAGTTTTTAAAATTTCCCTACTAAGGGCTGTGCATATATGATCTCCTTGTCTTTGTTTCTTAGTTTGTCCAGATAAAGGACAGATTTTGTCCTCAAACTCTGCCATACTGAAGCTTGATTGGGTTTTTTTGGTTAATAGTCAGAGGTTGTAAACAACATTGGTATAGGGCTCAAATGATCTTGGCTGAAGTATAGTTATAGGTATTAAGAATTTTTGTGAGCTTTCAGCAGGCCTGTAATTATGTAAACACTCTCATTTGCCTCCTGTGCTGTGTGGCTCAGTTATCTCTTCTTGAGACTAAACAGGCCCAACTATCTCAGCCTTTCCTCATAAGAGAGATGCTTCAGTCCCTAAATCATTTTTGGAGCCCTCCACAGTACCCTCTCATGGAGCTCTTCTGTACCGAAGGACCCAGAGTTGGACACTGTGCTTCAGATGTGACCTTACTAGGGCTGGAGAGAGCAACAGGATCACCTCCCTTGACCTTTTGGCAATGTTCTTTCTAATGGATTCCATGATACCATTGGCCTTCCTGGTCACAGGGTCACTGCTGACCCATGGATAACTTGTTGTCCACCAGAACCTCCAGTCTTTCTCCAAAAAGCTGTTTTCCAGCAGATCAGCTCCCAGCCTGTACTGATGCCTGATCCTCCCCAGGGTCAGGACCTTGCACTTGCCTTTGTTGAATTTCAGATGGTTCTTCTCATGTCTCCAACCTCTCAAGGTTCTTCTTAAAGGCTGTACAGCCCTCTGGGGGACTGGCCACTCTTTGAAATTCTGTGTCATCAGCAACCTTGCTGGGAATGCATCTGCCCCTTCATCCATGTAATTGATGAAAAAATTAAACAACATTGAACCTTGGGGGACACCACTAGTGACAGGCCTTCAACTAGTCCCTGTGCCACAGATCATGACCTTCTAGGATCTGCCATTCAGCCAGTTGTCAGTCCACCTCACTGTCTACTTATCCAGTCCACACTTCCTGAGTTTGCCTGTGAGGATGTTGTGAGAGACAGTGTCTAAAGCTTTGCTGAAGTCAAGGTAGAAAACATCCACTGTCTCCCCTCATATTTCTAGGTAGTTGTTTCATCATAGAAGAGAATCATGTTGGTCAAGCATAGTTTACTTGTAGTGATTTCATGCTGGCTACTCCTGATCACTTTCTTGTCATCCATGTGGATAGATATGGCCTCCAGAATGAGATGCTCCACTACCTTTCCAGGGATTGAGGCGAAGCTGGATGGCCAGTAATTCCCTGAGTCCTCCTTCTTACCCTTTTTGAAGAACAGGGTGGCATTTGCTTTCCCTGGTATGGAAATCACCATTTCCTTCCCTTTCAAGAATATAATTAGTTTCTCTTTGTTAGTACTTTCTTGATAAGAAATATCCTATGCTGTATTTTTTTATAATTTCCCCTTAAACTCCACTGCTACATGTCAGTATTAAGACAGCAGAATAGGATTACAGTAAGTTTTAAAAATGCTGGGGACAACAGATTCCACTATACCTGAGGGTGAGAGCCACCTCTGTATATGTCATTTAATGGCAAACAATAATTGCAAAGAGAGAGGAGAAAAAAAATTAAAGAGAAATTTTGTGATAATCACCTCCTTACAAGACTGGTGTTTTTAGTAATATTTAAGGTCAGTGCTTCAGACCATTATCTTCCAAGAGACTCACAACCGGGACCTGCCAGAAGGATTGTGGCTTATATTTTATTTCAGTTATCTGTTGCATCCTTTCACAGCAATTAGTTTTTCTTCCTTTTACTCCCAGAGCAGCTCCAAACTAGTAGAAGATAGGGCATTATTTTTCTAGCTCACACACAAAGTTGGGATTGTCAGTGACTGTGTTCCACATCTGGTATGTTTGCATTAACAGTGCCAGATGAGTTATGCAGGTTGGAATTTTTTTTAATTGAAAATTCCAGTAAATATGGATTCTAAATAGTCAAATGTTTCTTACTGTGTTATTGATATAAATATTTTTACCTGGTTTGTTTGAGAGGTTTGTGTTGTTATTTCTTGAATCACTTTTCTTATTTTCTCTTTGTCATTTGGGAGATATGTTGAATTATTTTCTGTTTATTTGAGGAGATATTTTGTGTCATGTAAACTGTTTTAACTGTCTGGTAGATATTATTGCCAGTTATCACTTCTTTTTTTCTGTGATTTTTTTATATTATTTGTTCACACTCTTTGGTAAATCAATCTAGTTGTCCAGCATGTTATTGGAATTTGTCTTATTTCTTTTTAAATTATTGGAGTTATATTCATCCTAACAGCTCTACAAATCTGATGCAAATCCGAATACTGACCAGCTATCACTCCACTCATATACTTTGGATCTGCAGTTTTGGTGTTAAGTAGTTATTGGAAAGTTAAATACACTCTAACTCAGGCATACTTAGTAAAAGCAGAAAGCATCATATTGTCATGTATGGAAAAATACGAAGTCACACAGTAGTAGCTTCTTAAGTGTCCATAAATATGCAGAATAAGCTGTGTGGTACTAGATTGTTTTTTGTGTTTCCTGAAAGTCATGCTGGAATTGAGAGAATGAGAATGAAAGAGTTCACAAATGTCAGCTGACTGTGAGTCCAGAGCTAGTCTTAGGACCACAGTTCGATATAATTAATCCTATAAATCTTCAGTTCCTAACACAGGCATCTACCACAGTATTTTTTGCAGGAAGGAGAGATTGAGCATGGGAAGTGCTTCAAACACTGCAGCCTGGTCCCTCCACAGTTCTGTGCTGCTCTGGTGCTTGTGAGCAGATGGCAAGGACATCAGGCCTGAGATGCAGCCGGTGACGGTAAAGAAAGATTCACAGCTGAGAGCTCACAAGAAGCTCATTCCTGGTCCTGCTCTCCATCTCTCATTGAACACACAGAACAAGGGACATAACCAACACAATCACACTGAACAAATTCAGCTGAATAGGCTTAGTCATTAAAGAGTGTGAACACAATTTCCTGCTGTTTGAGAGGTAAAAGGGAGAACAAGAAAAGTAGCTCATTGCATTATGTTGCCCTGTCTTACAAGGTGATATTATAATTAAGAAGTTAATGATGCTTGTGGTAGTGATTTGGAATTCCACTATAAGATCTTGTTAGAGATGATATATGGCCTTTGGATAGATAGATAGATAGATAGCCGACCCCAACATGAAGACTAGTAGGGAGTAATGTAAATTGTATTATTTATAGGAAAAACTAGATGTTTGAAGACTTACAAGTTTCAAGTCCTAACTTGTTTAACCTTAAATTGGATGTAATTGAGGCCTAGTACCTCCTGTCCCCATTTAGAAAAATATCTAGAAATTTGTTTTGAAAAAAGCATCAGTTAACACTGGTGTTGTCATTTCCACAGTCTAAAGACCATTTCTGCTTACAATACTGTCTTGTAAGCTGAAGTTCCTGCTCATTTCTTTCTGAGCCAACGATATCCAGACTGTAGCAATAGCAGCTGTGTATCTTCCCTGGCACAGAATGATTTAGGGTGGAGAGCAGATTCTTTCCCCTTCAAATCACTTCAGAAAATTCTTGGCAGTAAGCCAGCTGATTTGTTTTGTTCAAGCAGGGAGGCTTGATTTATCAGTACAGAAAAAGTATGCATGCACTGTGCTGAATTGTATTAATTCAGCTTCTGTGTCACAGGCCAATTGACTTTGCTGTTCTCCTGCTCCTAACACTTCTTTTTTTTTTTAATGTGCTTACTAAAAAATATAGAAAAACCTGCAAATTTGTGACAGTGGAGTTTTATTTCTTTCTCCATTGCAGTTCTTGAAAGTTTGTGATGCAGTTTGTGATAGAAGTATGAAGTGGAAAGCATTGGTCATGGTTTAGATTGGGAAATACAAGTTAAGAAGTCGAACATAAAAGCAGTGCAAGGAAGCAACAACACATACCAAAATGAAACTGCACAAATCTTTGGTTTTCCTTCCTTCCTTTCCTTCCTTTCCTTCCCTTCCCCTCCTTTCCTTCCCTTCCCCTCCTTTCCTTCCCTTGCCCTCCTTTCCTTCCCTTCCTCTCCTTTCCTTCCTTTCCTTCCTTTCCTTCCTTTCCTTCCTTCCTTTCCTTCCTTTCCTTCCTTCCCTTCCTTCCCTCCTTCCCTTCTATTACATAGAGATGACTTATCTTCAGTACCAGTTTATAGTCTTNTCCTTCCTTCCTTCCTTCCTTCCTTCCTTCCCAAAACCTTCCCAAAACCTTCCCTTCTTTTCTTTCTTTTTAACTGAATTGCTGGCTCTACTAAAGAACTATGCAACAATATAGAAATATGATTTGTATTATTTTCTTATACACTTTAATGTTTAGTCAAATTTTCTAAATTCCTACTAAATCATTTCTAAAGGGAATTATGAAAGTGTTTTTAAAGTAGTAATGTAAGGTCCTCTGGTAAGCAAAATATTGAAAACTTCACAATTTTACATTAAATTAATATGCAATGTTCTGGAATATAACCCTTTGATGTCGTTTACTGTGTAAGAAATGTAGTTTTAGTTGTAAATAATCACTAAGTTTTCTATTTCTTAGGTGTGAATATGCATGTGTGCATGTACATAATATAGAGAGCTGCATTATGTCTCAGGTTTTAAAACCATGATACCCAAATGTTTTCCATAATTCTGACGTGCTGACATCGGATATATTTTATTTTTCTGTCTACTCAGCAGGAAATGGTTTGTATTTCTGTATCATATTACTGGAAGAATAGTCAGCTGAAGACTGAGATTTGCTGTTATGCAGCCCGAAACTGAGGAGTCAAGCAGAAAATCAAGATATGGCCTGTTTCAAAGACAAAAGAGCAAATTCTTTGGATGGTGTAGGAAGGCAGAATGTTACTATGGCTTTCAAAATCCTTTTTCTTCAGCAGAATTAATCTTGTCCTGCTACAATCTGGCTTTAACTGTTCACTCTATTTTTAGTTACTGATCTTAGCCAGGTTCCCAAATAGCTCAGAGCTGGTGTTGTTTGTGTCTGATATAAAACCAATACAGACTTGGCTGGTATTTTCATTCATGTTTCATAATCTTCCCTACTACATAAATAAAAACGGTGTCTTTGGTGTGCTGGAAGGAGATATTTGTATTGCTGTGGAGTAGATCAGAGACCCATTAACAGTTACAGTGCCTTTCATGTGACCATAAAGAAATAAATGAAAACATTTCAGTGAAACTGAAGCTATATATGGTCCTGTGCAGGCCTGAGAGTTGGACTTGAAGATTCTTGTAGGTTCCTTCCAACACAGTGTATTCTGTGGCTCTGTGATTTACATTTAGTTGCAGAGAGGTGTTACAGTTGGGTAGGGTCAGAAAGCTCCCCCTTGAGACTTGTTAAGGGAAACCTTAGACTTTCTCTCCTGTTTGTATATTAACTCCTTCATACAATCTTGTATGCCAAGAAAAATACCACAAGTGTGAGATAGTAGTGCTTTAACTGACCCTTTGAGAAAAAATTGATTAAAAAATAAGCCATTAAAGAGCTTTTCAAATGTCATTGATACAAAGCTTGCTTCCACAAAAGAGAAAGAATATGTATGTAAGATCTTGCAGGAGGTCTTTATTGATCAATTAAATTAAAATAGGCAGAGTGAGGGGAAAAAATTACCAACAAAAATAAGGATATTTCATCATGAAATACTCATATCTCTAATTACATTACTTTTCTTCTTACACTGGTATATATAAGGAGACTCATTACTACTATTTAAATTGTCTGGTAAGGCAAAATCAAAAAAGATTTTTCTTCTCTTCTATGAAATCATGCATCTTTTAAGGTTTTATAAATTCTAAGATTTAAAAAATTGGAATGTAGTTGTTAATTTTTGTTCTGTGTCTCTGAGAAATGCATTCAGCAATCCATACAATATTCCTGCATTCTTGTTCCTTTAACTTCACATAGGCATAAAATACTCCAAAATGAAACTGGTTGTTGAATGCAAGCACATTCAGCTTTACCTGAAGAAAAGATGAAACAAGTGTTATGATAAAATGTCAAAGAAAGTAAATGTGATTTTTATATGGTAGCTTTTCTGATCAAGATTTCTATGTAACTTTGCAACCATGACTATATTTACCAGTCTCAAGTATGAATGCAATTGGAATGTCATCTGTGGATTCATTTTTATAATAGACTACAGCAACATTACAGGAAATAAAGGACAGTAGTAAATACCTTCTTCAGTAGACTACTCAAATTTCTTTATATGAAATTCATATGAAACAGCTTTTGGACAAGCTACCAGGTTTGACAGGCCTATAGCTAGTCTTCAGAAGAATGTCTTAGGATTAATTTTATTTGAAAAGGTAAATCCTTCTATTTTGATTCAGTCATATGTTGGCAGCCATAGAAAATCTGTGTTCTTGAATATAAGGATGAATGATGTAGCACAGTAGAATTAAAAGCCTGGTACCTCTTTCTTGTTTTAAATATTATTCCAGGTGCATAATTTTCATTTTGGTATTTTAAGGTGAGAAATTCTTACCTCATGTTCAAAAAATGCATCTTCTAGTGTCTTTTCCCCAGTGCCACTCCCTACACCTTCAAACACGGCCTTGTATTCCTAAAAGCATAGACAACCACTACATGGCAATAAAGTAATTTTGCATTCTGTGCAGCATGCATACCTTACATTACTTTATGAATTAATCTACATCAAGTAATCTCTCTGTATAGAAATATTCATGTATAGATTACAGTTCTTCATAAATTAAAAGTTAAAAGCATATAGTCAGCAAAAGAAAGAAAAATCACATTTGTTCTGGTATTTCTTACCATCATTTCCTACAATTTAAAGCAATTTACTGAAGGCACTAAGAGACACTTATTGTAGAATGACACATGACCTTTCACTCCTTTGGACAGCAAGCACTGAACTTCATGTTCAAATAGTATCCATCAGAGACAGAGCTGGAAATGGAGCCAAAATGCTAACTCTGATCATCACGTAGCTGCTCGTTACATTTCCAGGAGTCAGCTGGATTTGCTTTACCTGCATTAATATTGTCCCCAAATCCATTAGTCTGATATGTCATCCTGGAATATCCTGTGCATTTATACTTGGCTTGGTTTCTTATGTTTTACATTTGTGTGTAATTTCCTTCTCTATGTGTTTGGTTTGTTGTTCCCATAAGGTAGGAGTGCTATACAGGTCTACTACAAGAGTTTCCAAGTTTATCTAAATATCCCACCATCACATGGATAGTCTTACTCTATACCACATTGACATGGTAACTCAGGATTCAAATGTTCTGCTTATGCACAAGATTAGATGTACAGTTCCAGCTTTGTGGGGATTTTTGTGGAAAAAGCAGTTGAACAGACAACATTTTGTTTTGTGTACCTACTTAGGAGTAGTACAAATATTATAGACAGAGTACAACAGTTAATTTGTATATCAGGTGTTGCAGGTTGATTAATCTTTAATAACAGCACTATTTGCATCAATATTAACGACATCTACTTCTTTTAATGAATTAATGATTGAGAGAAAACTTCTCAGGAGGAAATTTTTACGGTACACTAGCAATAAATCAACTTTGCACAACATTAAGTGTTTGGTTAGTTCACTTTACAATGACTTATGCCTATAGTCCAAAATCATGGAGGCAGTAGCTGTGAAGTGAAACTCAGTTTGGGGAGGGTTAATGAAGTAGGAACACTTCTGTTTGAAGGATGTGATTTGTTCTTATTTAAACATCATTGTAAGAAGAACTTTATATTGCACTAAGGTAGTAATATATCTTATGTCTTCATATCAAAGGCCTTTGATTCCATACACATCTTGATGGGAACTTTACCATCGTTCCTGATTTTTTTCTCTCTCAAAAATGCTTTAAACTTATGTGAATACCCTTAAGATTCTGCTGACATCAAGAGATATTAAGTATTTGTGTTTTGGCTTTTTTTTAAAAAAAATAAATTATTTTACATACTGCATAGTATTCTGCAACACACTTCACTTGCTCGTAGTCATCTGCATTGGCTAACAGGTGTAAGCCTTCTGGATAAAGTTTTCCACAGGTTGGATACAGCTTCTCTCGGTCATCTTTACTCAACTCAGTGCCAAATGAATTAATGGTGATGATAAAGGCTCGTCTGTCTGCCTCAAACTTAATATGCAAAACAAAGAATAAAGAGGTATTAGACATCTCATTCTAAATTAAGGTGTGGATATTTTACATTTTTTAGTAAGCCAAACTATGGAAATTTAAAAAAAAAAAAAAAAATTGACTTGAAAACATTGAAAATAT
>VXAU01005177.1:452259-472986 GCA_013399695.1 Formicarius rufipectus
AAAAAAAAAAAAAAGTTGACTTGAAAACATTGAAAACATACCTTCTTTTAGAAATTGTAAATCCTTCTTTGCAAATATGTGTTAAATTTTAACTAGAAAATCAAACAGGGTTTTGCAACCATAGCTTTTATTCTGTAATTTTTGTACTAAAAATATCATCTCTGCTGCCTCCTCATTTTCCCTGCTTAGTTGCCCAGATGTTGACAACAAAAATATCTCCTCACACCCTCACATATAAGAGTATGAAATGATACTTTTATGAATAATAATAGAGGAGAGGACCAAGAATCAATAGTACTGTTCTGGGATAACTCAAAGTGTTGTTGATAATAAAGGTTGAATGAGAATCCTGGAAAAAAAAAAAACAAACCAAAACAGTTTCTGAGTGCACATATTTAAAATGCTAATTTAATAAGGTAGAGGGAGTCTCTTACTTGCCAAGTTAAAGTTTTAAGTGTTTCAAGAAAGTTAATTTTTAATACATAGAATCAAAGGCTATATTTCTGCTGCCAGGTTTAGATGACTGTTGTATCTATATTTTCACTATAATATTAGACTGAAAGTCATTCCAATATCTAGATCTGGAGTTGTTCTTTTCTACAAGGCAAAATTTAACTTGCCATTCTTACAGTATGAATTAAAAATGCAATAGTAAATAAAAATTACTTTACTCAGTTCTGTCTGATTTAAAATTTTTCTTCTGTCTTGAGATCTAAATTGACTATGGTTTTATTTCTTTAGTTTATTACTTACTTTCATGTTGTAAAACCAGCAAAGCCCTTGCCATTTGCAGGGATTATGCAGGGGAAATCTTCCAAATTAAGTGTATACAGGATATGCAAATTTGAGGCAGTTTACAAAATTTCTTATGCTGTAAATATTTGAACTATTTTAAGCATAAAGGTACTCTTTTCTATAGACTAATAAGACTGCAGTTGCAACAGAAATCTACTTCACAGATCTACTCCTGTGTACTGGAGCACACAATAACAGGATCCAGCCACTCTCTGATACAGACTTTGGAGTAAGGAAAATGAGTAAACAATAGAGAGGAAAATAAATGTGCTTGATAAGAGTTCTAGCAAATGAATAACAGGGGTGAATTTCACTTGCCTTAATACCAACAGGCATATCAGACCTATTGAAACTGTGTTAGAAGGACAGATACTTTCCTTTTTTAACTCACTAAAGTCATGTAGAATCTACCTGTTAGATTTTTAATATTTTTTAGGTAAAAAAGCATTCTAGATGCAATTGCAACTAATTCTAGCAGGGCTGGATCCTGTTTCCATTGGCTCTCAGTTTTTAGAAAAATTTCAGGATCACTCCCATCACTCCCATCCATACAGAACTCTCAATTCATTAAAATTCATTAAAATACTGATATATGATGTTCTCCATAGTAAGGCCATGAGGTCGTTGACTTGGACCAAGTCTACCTTACTGCTTCAGGTAGAGGTGGAGTGAGAGGATGACCATTTACTGAGTGCTTTAGTTTTCATATGGGAGACTGAAGTAGCATGTCTGCTGGTTCAGAATTAACATGGGCCCTGATAACTGGCACAGCACTGGCTGCAGTGCAGTCCTGCACTTCCTTGCTAATTTCAGGGTTATATATGCAATGTGTGTTGGCCTTGGTGGAAGAGGGATCATCAGTACTCCTTAATGTGGAAGGCTGGCACTGTGACTGGTCGTCAAGGAGTTGGGGAGCTAAATACTTCAGCCTCATTCTGATAGAGTCAGGTTGATAGTTTTACATATAAGATTACAAAATAAATAGCAAGTATTCTTTTGAATAATTAAACTTTGGCTTTTTTGTGAGTCTGACCACTAGCAATCTGCTCTATGTGTGCCTTCAGATTATTAAAATGTTATAGAAAAGGAAATCTTCTATAGAAAAGCTTATCCTCCTGGCTGACTGACATTAGATAGGGATTTTAAAGAAGCTTATCATAGACTAAATTGTTACCACTGGTAACAATAAGGGAGTTTTACAACACGCTTAAACTAACATTGGTGAGTAATCTGCTCTCAGCATGAAAGTCTGTCTAAAAATGAACTTTCTGAAAAAATCTGAATCAACTATGGGAAATGTCTTATCTCTGCCACCCAATCTCTTGATTTTTATTTTTCAGAAAAGCATAGTCAAAATGCTCAATTTCTGTACAATTTGACTTGATTGGGAATATTTTGTTTAGAACATAAACTGAAACATTGTGACCTGGTTAAGTAAAATGTGAAATTATAATCTCTTTTAGGATATTGTTTTGTAAAATGTAATTTAGACTCATTCTTCCTTCAGGAATGAGCTCCTATGGTTATTATCTTGCTCCTAAATGCAAACTTTCATTGTAATATTGTCAGAGCTCAGTGCATTTTGCTTAGCTTCCAGGGTGTAAATTTAGCTTGAAAATGTTAGAAATTTCTTGATCTTCTATTACAGTAACAGAGGCAAAAAGATCATTCACTGTGATGCATGTATGCTTTGGGGAGAAAGGCATTAGGAATTTTGTATAGCATGGAAAATAAATATTAAACTTTTCTAAGCTGAGATAAAAATATAACTTTTTTATATGACACTAATTCCAAAGGTCACTCAACTCCAACTACTAATTTGAAGAGGAGAGTAGACAAACATAACAGTGCCATGAAGCTTAAAGATTATTGATTAGTAAATATCAGCAATGACAGACCTTAACCATCCCAAATTTAAATTCGAGCTGTAGAAAATGTAAGTATAATTGACATTTTTAGGTTTTCTACATAACGCAGAAAAATGTTGAAGGGCAACAGTTTGAGATTAGTGAACCATTTACTCTGTTCTGCTCTTTATTATAGAAAAATATTAACGGAGACTGGCTCCTCCCCAGTAATGGCCTAGCTGCTTCTCTAGTCAAGAGGTAACAGTCATCCTAGAACACAGTATTCATTACATCTTAGAAAAACAGGTATATTTAGAGGAGAAGTAAACATTTGACAGATAACATTACAAATGAAGAGAGTAGGAACAGGGAAAACAAAATAAGATAGTTATGACAACACTGTGGAGTACTTTAATGTATAAAGACTGAATTTTTCTTACCTCGAGAATAGGTCTCATTATTTCTGCTGTAGTGCCACCTTGTTTTTCACAAAACTTATAAAATGCCTCAAGATAAGACTACATGAAAGAAGAGAAATATTTTAAAAGCTGCTTAAGACCTGGACCAGGATAGCAAATAGTCATGAATCTCATTCTCAAATACTTCCATTAACTCTGTTAATTCCACCTATGAGTTCACATTCAACTATGTGCTTAATTACTTAGCTCAATTGAAACTTAAAATATTAAAATGCAAATATCTTGTTATTACAATTTCAGTTCAAATGTTTTCAAAAACCGTAATGGGACAAAAATTATGTTTTATTTGCTCTCTAAAGAAGGAACTTTTTTAGCTCCATTGAGCTTCCACTGCATAATAAGCAGATGGCTGAAGGAAAGTCTTCATTTATAGCGTGTGGAGGAGGGGATTTGGGCATATGCCATGGCTGTTGGGCCAGCAGTATGAGGATACACAAATTAATCCCTACTGCTCTACCCTAAACCCTGGATTAGGACAGAACAGCAGACAAAGCTCCTGTAATACTGGTCTGCAGAGCTCTATGGTCTATTAAGGACTTTGGTATCTGCACCTGTTTCGAACTACCTGTGCAGGAAGGATGCTAAATATCTCAGAGATGCTGTCCCCATCCCCCCAAATACTGTCTTGGGGAACATTTATGTTATCAAAATTCATTTGCTGCAACTTCACACATTCTTGTTAGAAGAGGCTGTCACTAACTATGCAATTAAGTGAATTTTAAGTAGAGACATCTCAAGGGGAATCTGTTGCATGAAATTAAAGTAGATAGGAAATATAATTGATCACATGGGCAGTTGAAACAGAGGAGAAAGGATATATTAATAATTTAGAAGTGCTTGAAGAATGATCCCCCTAATACTTAAATGAGCAAGAATTAAAAAAAAAAAAAAGAAAGTAGATGTAATAAATGTAAATATATGGTCATCCTCACAGGATATAAGGATAAAATATGCATGTTAACAAATGGAAAAAGAGTATCTAGTTTACTAGTACTGTGAAAGAATTGAAATATATGAAAATAAATAAAATACTTCGGCATAATGGATGATGTTTTGAATGAGAGAACTAGCAAAATATTTAAGAATAAAGAATTGGCTTGGGAATTATTAATATTATTTGTAAGACAAACAGAAGAATTTTTTTTTCTTTCCACCCAATACTATCAGATCACTGTAAGAATGTACTTCCTGCAGTCTGGGGTATCCACTGTGAAAGACAGACAACAAAGAATTTGGAGAAAATGTGCCAGGAGGAATCATTAATGGAATGAAGTATGTATAGCCTTTAAAGAGATCATGTTAATAGAGGTGACCTGTGTGCTAATATTTGTAAAACACTGAAAATGCAAGGCACGTTAGGTTTATATCCTTACAGAATTGTACTGTAGCAATGCTAAAGAGGATTTAAAATGGAAGAAAATAATACAAAATCCTTAAGTAAAAATCATGTTAGCTAGACCCAAAACAATTAGACCTTTTCAAATCACATCTTCCTTATAAAAATAAAAATAAATGTTAACCAAAAGCCTGTCTAGGCTCACTTAGGAGCTAACAGTTCTGTGACATTTGGTGGATAACTGAGTTATTCATAAACAAATGGATCTGGAAATTAGCCTGACATCTAAAGCATTTTCATTAATGAGATATTAAATTAGATTGTGGATGCAGAGCTAAAATTTGAAAACTGTCCAAACAGTGGAGTAGAAAAAAATGAGAGGATCTGAATTGGATTCCTGGACTTGAAATCAACCAGATGATCTCAGACAGCTTGCTTTATCTCACCATACTTCTTTTTCCTCATCCATAAAACAGGGTTAATGATACTGACCTTTCCTGAGACACTTTGAGAAATCCCAAATATTATTGTTATGTTGCAAAAACTTGCCTTGTACAGTTTGTTGCGCATTATTTCAATGTTCATTTCATCCAGGTCGTTTTCAGACAAGCAGTCTTGAAAGAAAGCAGCTGAAAGCAGAGTTTATAATATTGCGGTATAAATATGCATGCTGATAATATACATCTTCTGTCTATTGCTCACCAGTGTGTGAACAAGGATCTGAGATGTCTGTTGTACAAGAAAGGGTGATAGAGGGAAAGAGAAATCCTCTTGATTTTTGCCTTATCCTCCTACTCTCTCCTTTTTTAATGAGAATCTGCAGTGAGAGGAATCAATCAGTGCCACAGCCGGAGTCCATGTCTCCAGAGAGAATCAGACAGGAATGATAATGTAAGCCCTAATCTTCTCTGAAGTATATGGCTTGGGTATTATGGAGATTTTCTAGTGGGGGACCTGAAAAATAGTTTTTGTCTTAAATCATGCAGATATTTTACAATTGTTAAGAAGAAGCTTCTTTCCAATTTTCCCTCTTCTTCTTTGAGTATGTTTGTAGCGGGGGAAAGGCAACAGGTTGCAATTGGAAAAGGGCACGTTGACCACCTTTGCTTCCAAGTCCCCTACAGAACTGACTAGAGAGCAAGCTTCTGAGCAGGAAGACAGTGGACTCAGTTCATTTGTGCAGCTGGACTGTTTAAAAATACTGTATTCATTACTAACAAAAGTGTGCCAATCTCTCAGTGTGCCTGAGCTATGCCATTGGGTCAGAGCAGCGCTGCATGCTAGTGTTGTCTCAAACTGCAGCAACGGAAGAGGGTATTTAGGGAGAGCATGTGAGCCTGGCTGTGTTTTGTGGTCTTCTACCTTCCTGCTCTTCCAGTATCCAGATTTTGGATGGAGAACATCAGAAGGTGTGGCCCTGAGAGTTCCCTTTAGAATCTCCTTGTAGATCTATTTCCCACGGATTGGTTCTATTGTTTTGAAGACCTAATATTACTGTCTTCTTTTACAAACTTGTTTAGCAAAAAGAAAAAAAAAAAATCAGACATTTACTACCAGCTGTGTAAAAAAAAAGTGGTTTAGTTTACCTTGTTTAAAACCAGTTTTCTGCTGGGATTTGGTCTTCTGAAGGATTTGGTAAGCAGCAGTTTGTAGCTCACTGTGGACAAACCACTGCCCTCAGGACTCTGTAAACCTTGTCCAAATCTCTTTAGCAGCCTTGTCCACGCCAAACTGGAGTTCAGCCTCTTCAGGCTGCTCACCCATGGCAGCACTGTTCACTTCAGCTGTCCTGCCCTGTCCCTTCTCTGATTTCACTGTACAGGGTGACAGTGCCCAGGCACTGGTTGGGGTGTGCTGCAGGGTGGCTTCTGTGACAGGCCAGGACTGTCCCATACTGAACACAGCCAGTTCCAACTGGGATCCTCCGCAGGGCACACCCAAGCCCCTCAGCCAAATAAGTGTATCTAAAGAGGGCCCACCTGAGAGCCAAATTGTGGCTTTTTACAAAAGCATGATACAACAAGAGGTAATGGCTTCAAACTGAAAGAAGGTGATTCTAGATTAGATATTAGGTTTAGTGTGAGGGTGGTGAGACACTGGAAGAGGTTGTCCAGAGAAGCTGTGGCTGCCCCATCCCTGGAATTTTTAAGGCCAGATTGGATGGTGCTTTGAGCGACTTGGGCTAGTGGAAGGGATTGTGACTAGATGGTTTTTCAGGTCCTTCCCAGCCTGAACCAATCTTTGATTCCATGACTCTAACTTTCCCCTGATCCTTGTGACACTCACTGCCTCTCTGCAGGGATGGTGATGCAAAGGGGACCAAAGGAAGAAGAGCCTAGAATGAAGGAGTGGCAAAGGCTGGAGGAAAGGTGTTTTCTGCAAGTGTCTAAATGTTTTACTCTTTTCTGTTTGTTTCCTATTGTCTAGATCAGTAATTATTATATCATATATGTATTAATAATAAATCAAGTTAATTTTCCCCAAGCTGAGCCTCTTTTGCCTGCAACTTTAATTTGTAGGGAATATGTTTTCTGTATCAGGCCAACCTCTCGTATCTTCCTGAGAAGCAGAACCCAAAACCACTCACGGTCTGAAGATGAGGACACATAATGGTTTCACATATGTTCAAATTCATCCAGTTCCATCTTATTTTCAGTACCTTTCACAGTAGTACCCCACAGATTGTTACTTTTGTGGATGTTGACTGCTGCAGCACATTGAGCGGAGTTTCATTTTAATTTCATAATATGACATTCCCAAACTTTACTCTGTTTTATTTAGATTTAGTTCTTCAAAATAGGACTTTTCTGTATGTTTGAACCACATCCAAATCTCAAGAGCGAATCTAATTTCTGCTGCAATAGGTACCTCTAGTAACTACTTGCTTGATCCTTAGTGAGGATATAGTTTAATATTACAGTTTTAGGTGTTAAAATAAAAATCTAGATGCTCTAAATCAGTGACTACATTGGATAAAAAAGATAGACACTACTCTTCTTGAGTAGCATGTTTTCTTTATGTCTGCTACCCAAGATGAATATAGAAGTTGTTAATTAAATGTTACTAGAATATGTCCTGAACACCACTTCAGAAGTTCTTGGTTCACACTTCATATTTTGTGTTACCAAAACACAACATATCCAGGGACAAACATGCTATTCTTAGGAATACAGGAGTTTAAAGAAGAAAGTAGGAAATAATTTAGTGTTTCTACCTAATGGTGTGTCAACCAAAATTGCGTTGAAGAGCTCGGTGGGGTTTGAGGCAATGCTGACTGCTTCCATTTGCTCAAAGCTCCCCAGTGGATGGCACTTGGGAACCAGTTCAGCTATGGGCCGCTGATGTAATGTGCCCGTTATTAAAAGAATTACATTGTCGATCATATAGCTGTATCTGTAGATGAAAGAAAAAGTTTAAAAAAAATAATTATCTCTATAATGACTTTTCACTTGAAAAAATGCAAACCTGAGATTTTTGAAAATGAGCAATAGTAATAAAGTATTATTAGTATGTATGTTCACTCTGTATCAATAGCTCATCAAAAATCAACACAAGTTTCTAAATAGCAAGTAGTCAAGAGCATTACTTTCAAACCACATGACTGATTTGGAAAAGAGACTCTATTAAAGAAGGGGGTACTGTCATATGAATATAGTAAGCATAAAAGCTGAGAAATGTAGATAGATTCACTATAACCAATGACAATGAGTGGTATCAAAAAGTAAATCATCTAAGCTAGCAGCTTATCTAGTTTGGAATATTCTTATTTCATATAGACCATCTGGACTGAGTATCTTGCGACATGAGAATCTTGGCACTTACACAGCAGAGTTTATGCAGATTGTCTAGTCTTAGACTTTCTTCTCGGTCAGCTTTAAACATTCTCCGATGAAAAAACTAAGGACAGGTTCTCACAAATTTCTCCTATATCAGTAAAAGTTCTCTTTTCAGTAGAAGTTTTCTATCAGCTTCTTGCAAGTTTTATTGTCAAAGAGTCTGATAAGAGTTTTGCCAATTACTTGGAAATGGGAACACTACTCCCTTGGGATATTTATGACAAAGATGCCAGTCTTCAATCTGTGTTCAATGATTTGTGTTAAATATCTTACACTAATATCTCCATTATTAAAAAAACCCCAAACAACAATGTGTGAAGGTTTTACATACAAATGAACACATTCATGCCAATGAGTGTGAGAAAAGAGCTGCAGAAACTTTCACATTTTCATTTTAGTTTCCCTAAACAAAATGTAAACATTGTATTCCTATACATCACAGTTGTCTTATGGCATTTTTAATGATTTTATTGGTATATTAGCCTAAAACTTGCCAGATACACAGGAACAAAAAAAAAACCCACAAAAACAAACAAACAAACAAAATTATATTTATTTTGCTGTTATGATAAAAATGCTCCTTGAAAAGAAAATTAACAGTCAATTGTTCCTGTTAAAATATATCAAAAAGCTACAATCAAGGTGAGTAAACAGGTAAAATATTCCGTTGTCATTTGGCTAATCCATGTTGCTATACTGTTATAAAGGAGATCTCTGTTCTTAAAGTTGTTTAGGCCATTCATTTACAAGTTTCATCTGTTTATGTTGGTATTGAGATGAGATCTTTCTCTTCATCTGGCATCAAACAGCAGTTGAACTTTTAAAAATAGCTACTTGGATCTATGTATCTTGCAATATGCAACATAAAGTCCTGATTTTAATGTTCAAATAGTATAAAAACTACAGTAGGTGGAGGATATGGTGTTGTTCCAGCTTTTAAAAAAGGCCTAGAAATTGCCATATGGCCTGGAGTTAAATCACTGCCCTGTACATCATGGAATTGTTAATCTTTTATGAATCACTCCCCCAGACTTCAGTTTTGCAAGTTCTCTGACTTAAAAGGTGTTTGAAAATGGCAACCATTTTTCTCAACGTTTGCCATTTCTCCTGCCACTGTACACATAAAAAATGTGCTTCTTTTTTTAAAAATTAGCTGCAAAGACAATAGTTCTTCACGTGTATATAGTTTCAGAACACATACTTGCAATAAAGTGTGTAAATATTGCAGTATCAAAGTAATTTTGCTGAGTTTGAAATTCAACAGAAATTCCAATACATTGCATTTACATGTTTGTAACTTTTAGCTGCCTTTTTTTTTCTTTTGAGGATGCATGGTAAGCTGCGTGGTGATATTACTTACGTGATAAAATTCAGAAAAGTGGCAAGTGGTTCAAAAGCATGGTTTCTAAAGTAATGAAATTCCGTGAGCAGTTTTGCTTTCAGTTTATCATCGATGGTGGAAATAGTGAGGGGGCCAGTTTCATTAGCCAAGAAGTTGCCATAGTCGGTAGTCTGTAGATGCAACTTCAGATCTGGAATTAGATTCAAGGAAGATCATGAGAATGAACTGTCACTGCATTGTCTGCAAAACAAATAAAAATATCTAAATGTTAATTTCTTGTATCTTTTCATATTAAGCACCTGATCATGATCTACTGAAAAGTTTTTGCATAGATTTAGCACAGTGAAAAAGCAAAATTAATGCAAATTTGTGCTACCTTCTACCAGTAAGACTTACTGCATACTGCAGGAAAGAACATATCGTTTTTTGCCTTTGTCAGAAGTTTCACCAACTGCTTTCCTTTTCAGCCATACCACACAGAGTGTTACTTACTACTGTCTTTAATCCCTTCCCCATCAGGTTTGTTCAATGTTTCGATTTTACTGATTTGCACTACTATAATACATCAGTTGCTTTATCTGCTGCATTCCTGTGGACAGTTAAGCATCAATAGAAATCAACCTTTAACTTTATTAAGATCTTAAATTTTCATATGAAACATTTAAATCTCAGGTAAGATCTGAGGTAGGGGGTGCCTGAAAAAAAGGAGAGATCACTTTTTGCCTGGCTCACATTCTGGACTCCAAATGGCTTCTGCACTGGTACACTTGAAAGGGCAGAGTTACACTCTCTTAGCATTTCTGGTTTGGCCTTGTCTGATATATAGCTGCGAATAGAAAATTCTAAGAAGCTGTTCCAGAAACTTGGGTTATTCTGACATATTCCATTCTAGCTCTCAGCCCTGGTGGCTGAGGAGAATGAGTTGCTTAGACCACAAAGCTGAAAGAAGCTTTCATGATATCAAATAATTCACATTTTCTCTGCTAGACATTTTTTACCATGAGGCAAAAGTAAGGATTTGAATCACTTTTTAGGGTTCAAAGCAATTTAAGGCTTTCTTTTGGAAAGTCTCCTACTGTAATGTATAGTTATGTTCACATGTTATATTAAAACTATTGTAATTCATAGATTTGGATACTGTTATATGATTCGGGAATTCATAATAATTAGATTTCCATCTAAAATCTGAAGTGATGGTTAGGGAAAGGGACAGCAACACTCCCACTGACTGAAATAAAGGTGTACCTGTAAGGGAAGTTAATTTGCAGTTAGCAAGGTATGCATTTATTGGTACAGCAGGTGCTTCTACCTATTTCCACATCTGTGTACTTTCTTAGCATGCAACAAGATTGCCTACACTGACACATAAAACAAAACAACTAGGACATTATTAATTCAAACCTAGCACTCTAGCTTACTGAGATAAACCTCAGAGTTTTCTGTTCAAGTTGTCTGCCACTCAAGGTTGCTCGGAGCCCCTTCCAACTGGATATGAAAGTTTCCAACCTTTCTAGACAAGCTGTTTCAGTGTTTCACCACTGTTCTTGTGAAAAATTTCTTGCTCATAACTAGTCTGAATCTACTCTATTTCAGTGTAAAACCACTGTCCTTGTCCTATTGCTACAGGCAACTAAAAAGTTTGTGTTTCTGGTAAGCTCCCTTTAGATACCAAAAGTCTGCAAGAAAGTCTCCCCAGAACCTTTTGCTGGCTCAACAACCCTGGCTTTCTCAGCCTTTCTTCACAGGAGAGGTGGTCCAGCCCTTTGTGGTCCTGCTCTGGACTCACTCCAATAACCCCATGTCCTTCCTATGCTGGGAACCCCAGAGCCAGATGCAGTACTTCAGGTGGGATCTCGTGAGGGCAGAGTAGAGGGGAAGAATCACCTCCCTCGACTTGCTGGCCACACTTCTTTGGATGCAGCCCAGGACACAATAGGTTTTCTGGTCTGTGAGCACACACTGTCAGCTCATGTCTAGCTTTGCATCCAACAGTACCCCCATGTTCTTTTCCACAAGTCTGTTCTCAATTACTTCTTGCTCCAGTCTGAATTGATTCACAGAATTGCCCTGTCCTAGGTGCAGGACCTTACATTTGGTCTTGTTGATCCTCATGAAATTCTCATGGGCCCACTTCTAGAGCTTGCTCAGGTCCCTCTGAATGACATCCCATCCATCAGGTGTGTGAACTGCACCATTAAGCTTGGTGTCATCTACAAATTTGCTGATGGTGTACTCAATCCCACTATGACCTTGATGGAGATACTAAACAGTACCAGTCCCAGTACAGACCCCTGAGGGACACCACTCATCATTGAGCTCCATCTGGGAATTGAGCCACTGACCAGTCCTCTCTGGATGTGGCCACTCAGCCAGTTCCTTATCCACCAAATAGTTTATCCATCAAATGAACACATTGATACACTCTTGGATAGGACCTTACTCAGCTAGCACTTTGGATCTGTTAACATTTCTCTAGAACTTCCTTAAATAAACTGAACTTATGCTATCAGTGTAAATTTATTGCTTCTTAAAATCAAAAGGTGATCACAAAACTGTTTACAAAAGAGGGAGAGGTAATTGGTCTCTCAATGGTCAGACTCAGACTCTTGGAAGTAATCATAGTTTCAGCACAGCCTTTTGTGTTGGAAGAAGAAAGGGAATCCAAACATGAAAAAAATAAACACACTTAAGAAAGGGAGAAATTTAAGTAAGATTAAGAGATAAATAAAAATGGAAAGCTACAGCCAGAACGGAATCTAAATATGTAAGACTAAATTTTTTTAAAAATCAATATTTTTATTTCACATCTACATTTCCTGTGAAAACTGTTCAATTTTACATTCTTGTTTTTTTGTTGCGAAGAACGTAAAAATACTTGGCATATGCTGAGATTAGATAATATTACTTTATTACATGCAGAGTGCTGAATTCCAACTTTCCTCAATTCATTTTCAGATAAACTACAGATGAACCACAATGTGAACTTTAGTCATACTCTGTAAATCCTTTTCAAACACAGTGGGATAATACATAAAAAGACTGCAAAACCCAAATATCAGTTCCAACTACTGACTATTCTGAAGCATGCTTAACATCATGAGATGAACAGAAACAAAATCTGCTGATTGAGAATAGTGTGACAAGACTTTGTTACCTTCCCCAGTTCTCTGATGTCCTGGTTATAGTAGCCAGGATCAGTTTGTCACTGTGTGGGTGTGTATTCTAAACCCTCTATGTCATTTTTCTCATGAACTGATCACAATGGCCCATTTGCAGCAGCTGCCTAAGGCACACCCAACTCCTCAGGATACAAACTGGGTGTTTAGGAACTTCTGTGAGATAAGGAAGTTTTCCTGTCTTCAAACCTATGACTCAGGTGTGATGACTCACCTCTGGGGAGCCACTAGTGCCTTCACACCCACCTGAGGGGTCATGTCTGCTAATGGACCATCAGAGATGCCAAAAATATACCATTATTCACCTCACAAAGTAAATCAGCCATTGTGAAACTCTCCACCCTGGGATAGTGTGTTCCCATCTGAGCCCAAGCAGATATAAGCTTGGGGTTTTGGGACTGGGATCTCTCTTAAGATCCAGAGGAGAACCAGAGCTCTCACCAGACTGAGACTGCCACTGGACTGCAACCATCATTTTCACCAGCAGGTTTCTTCCTTTCTTCTTACTTTGAACTCAGAGGGGCCACGTGGTGCTCAGCACAGGGGTTCACGAGCTCCATTCTGCTCATGCCCCACTGTGCTGGGCTGTACATCTGTTTTTGTGGCACAAACAAATTTTTCCTTCTGTATCAGTGTATTTTTTTGATCTTTCACTAAATTGTTATTCTGACTGCAATCTCATTCTGATTTGGATTGATTTCCCCTGCCAATTTAGCTCTAAAACAACACATCTGATTAACTGAATGTCTTCCAAAAAAATGACCTAATATAAGGCATAAAAAATATAAGCTCTAAGGCACTCAATAACCTTACCCATCTCTCAAAAAGTGTTATACTTAGGAATATTTGACTTATAACCCTGTCAGCTCCACAGCCTGCTTTATAGAAGTATTTCTTCTAACTGAACTGATAAATGCCAGCACGCATACTGTATGTCCAAAACAATATTCAACCCTATCTCATGGCCTTGGCCCAAATGGTTGAGAAAACAGCCCATCCACAAGCTCCAATATCATATAATATCAATCAGAAATGTCATAATCAGGGTTCATGGCATAACAGAGTTCAGTGCAGCTCAGAGATTGAACTGCCTATCTTATAGTCCTCTCTCTGCTGCTGGCCTAAATGAGACCTGGGGACTACTGCAGTCAGACACTTTTTCTAGTGCCATGACCTGGTGACTCATCAGGATTAGATGACTGAGCACTACAGGGGCCTCAGACATTCCTGTTCACCCAAACTTTTTATTGATGATTGCTGTTCCTTTTCTTAGGTCCTCTTGGAGACCTACACAAGTCTCCATGTTTTTCAGCATGTCCACAAGATCTCTAGGAAAGAAAATTCCTGTGTTTTAGCTGTGAGTATGATTGTCATCCATCTGCATCATGTGTTTCCTCATACAATTATATGCAGGCAAATAATATATAGGAAAATTATGACTTTAAGTGTGATTTTAAATCACATGATTTTACTCACAATGGAACGACAACCAAAAAACAACAGTTTATGCAAAGGGAATTAATGAGCAGAGGGAGACTAATTTAAGATGAATGCAGTTAAAACAGGAATGATCCTGATCAGAAAGAAAGAATATTGTGAGAACTTGATCAAAGTGTTAACACAGTCTCTTGGCATCAAGTACACGGGCCCTTGCCTGACTTCTCACTTTGATAGCCAAATAGCTGCAGTTTTCTTTGAGTTATGCTGTTATTTCAGCCACTACATGCTGGAAGGTCCTGGCTCTGGCAAGTTAAGTAAACTTATTTGATGTTGTTGGAAGCAGAGCTGGGATGCTTGTCCTTTTGTGACATAGCCCCTTTCCTACAGAGCAGGAATTTCCCCATCACACAAGGTAAGAATAAAACACTTAATTTAACATACACACACACACACACACGCACACATACATGCTCACTCACACTCCCCATATTCTACTTCAAAGTCTGTCTGTCAGGCTGTTCTGGGAATCTCATTCCTTTGAAACAGATGATGACATAGGGGCAAAATAGCTCCATGCTGCCCACAAGGTAGCTCCATGGAAATTATAGTAATTCAGCCAAGTCCAGAAGGATGTCCAAGTTAAACTGGAAGTCTGTCTGTATGGCCTTGAATTGAGAGGACACAGTGGTATCATAAGTCAGTTAACAGTTTCCTTTTTTGCTTTTCCTCTCACTGTTCTACTTGATCTGTGATTATCAAGCAGATGTAATGCACTAATCTGAAGCTTCTTTTGTGGTTCTTCTGTACTGACATTATGGTTTCCTCTCTAGAGATACCAAAACCGCTTTTAAATTAAAAGATACTTTTTTTCTATTTATGGGTTACTTTGAGTGGTTTTGATTTTTTTTCCCCTGGTTGTTTATTTTAGCATATTTATAATGTTTGTAACTTAGGCCATTTTTTGTGGTATGGTGCTATGCCACAGAATGCAGAATGGGATAAATTTATTACCTTTTAATGTGAAGACATGAACTGATGGCACTATTGGACACACACCATAGTACTACAGCACAAATCCACTGCTGAATCTTTTCAATTGGAGCAAAAGACAATGTATGAAATTTATTCTAGAGATGGGGCTCTGTGATTTTGGTGCACTGTAAACTCTTGTTTCAAGTTCAGTATTACAGCACCTATTATGTGCAGACAAATAAGCATGTTTAACATCATGTAGAAACACAATATTTGTCTTATTTTCATTATAAATAGTACATCTGGTAGGTAACTGATGGGTATCTGTTATCTGTATAATAAGTAGAAAATATTACAATCAAGAAAGCGATGTAGCTGAATAGAGAAAAAAGGGAAGTGATAGTGGATAGTAGAGATGTGCTTGTAGGAGGGTTTATGACAGCTGCTGCTACTGTTGCTGAAATAATTTGCATTCTAAAATTGAATGAACACTAGAAAAAAATAAGGTTAAAAATAAAGCTTTTTGTACTATTATAAATCTTAGAAGAGTATGTTATCTCTCTGTTGTTGTCTATCAATCTGCTGCATTCTCTTCACAATATTGAAAGTTTATATAGCTCAGACATGTTTGGAAACTATTTCCTGGTGGTAAATAATTTTCTTGTAGCATAACTTAAAATTTAGGTAGTTTTTCTTATCTTATCCTGAGCAACTATTCTTTTGGGAGGGGTGTAGGTAATTCCTGTATGTTTTTAAACCTGTTTATTTTCTTCTTATTCAGAAGTTTTTGGTTTTTTGTTTTTTTGTTTTTTGTTTTTTTTTTTTTCCTTCTTGGAGCCTTAGATTAGATCATTTACTGAGCTCCTTTGCAGAGAGAAGTGAAGTGAGAACCAGGTTTAATACCACCATTCTGTCCTTTGTTTCTTTTATAGACATTTGAAACTGTTAGCTTTTTCTGAAGTCTGTATACTCAAGAAGCAGGACTTTTTGATTTAAACAATTAAATACAATATCAAGAGTGTCTGTAAAGCCTTTAAGTTGCATAGATCACAACTGCTGGAACAAACAGGATAGAGAAACTATTGATTTTGGCCAGCTGACACAAGGAATATATTTCAATTATCAGAGTGATTGTATGCATGTGCCCCATGTATCTAAATTGCCATTGTATGAAACAGAGAGGTGATACAGCTCTCCAGCTTGTCAGCTGAAACAGGTACGTGCACTTGCACAGTTGAGTAGTGTCTAGATCCCACTGAATGATCTCTTCTTTAATTATGAGAGGAATTTAATCCTGCTGACAGGCAAATAGCTATGTGTCTTTCTATGTGCAGTTATTTTAATCTGCAAGATGAATAATAGCTTTCATTTTGGAGCCAGGCAAACGAACTTCTGTACCTTTAGAAAGGTGATTTTTTTTTTGTTGCATTCTTTTCCTGCTAAGTGTCTAGAAGTATGTCATATGATTCTTTGTAGGAGTCTGTCTTCATCAGGCTGTGACCAGTCTTGGCCACATAAAGCTGTTTTGGAAACTACTATGTGTTCTCTTTATTACTGTGGCAAAGTCACCTTGAAAAGAGATTTTTTTTTTTCCTTCCTTTTTTTCTTTCTAGTTTTCGCTTCCTGGTAAGCAGAATATCCTCCACTGCCCTAAAGTTCATGAAGTAATAAATTACTAATATTATATCTTTTAGCTGAAATGATCTGAAACTTCACTATCTGAACTGTTCTATAGCATGGTTAAAATTTGTGAGAAGGTTACCAATCTCCATACACACTCTATGGTTGAGATTTCCAAATCTTATCAGTAAACCAGAAAATCTCATCATCTGTATTATATTGCAAACTAAATTCTGTACACCAATCACTGTTTATGGAAATATAAGAACAGTTCCTCAAAGGACAACAGGGTTATCTCTGGGTTTTAAAATAAACTCTCAATACTTTAGACTTTTACCTTTCTTTCTTCAAATGTCTAAGCAACAGTATTTCTTCCTGAATAAAATAAAATAGCAGACTTACCTTCAAGTGTCTCACATTGTGCTAAATTGACATAGTCTGCGCTTGTCAAGATCCCAGCTTTGAAGCCTCGCACCAGACCCTCCAAATAGCCATGGTCCACATTGAAGTAAAACTCTGAGAATTCCGGCATGGAGAAAAAGAGATTTTATGTCTCTGCTGGATACTTGATGGTACTGAATATCTGCCACCAACAGTTTTTCTCCTCTTTGGAAGGAGTGGCAAATAGTCACTGATTTCCTGCCACCCTATGATTATGTTTTACCAACTGGTTTCTTCCTGTTTCTTGTTCCTACTGTAGTTCCAGTATAGTTGATGCTTACACAACAGCCAGCAGGAAAATCCAACTCCCTCTTGTCAGAGCCAGAAAAAGAACCTATTATTGTTGAAAGAGGAGCTGAAAAGGAAGTACAAGATTTAACCACTGCTTATAAGGATCTGCACTGATTGAAGATTGAGAAAGCCCATCACAAAGCCTGAATAATTTTTTTCATTTCTTAACTGTATTATAAACAGGAAGTTATCTATGAATATCTATTGAAAAAGGTATTTCAGCACTAAAATAGTGGGCTGTGGCAGAACATGGCCTATTCAAGGAGCTTAGATAGTTTTTTAGTGTGTCTGTAGACCTCCTGGTTTTTAACATTTTTGCTTGCTGGCAATTTTCTGTTGTTCATCTCTATAAATAAATAAGTATCTAAATAAGCATATGAAGTATAATAGCCTTCTAATAATTACTGTGAGCATTAAATCATCTGTATAGGTGAAAGGTCTTTGAAGGGTTTGACTTCCATACCCTTGATGGTCAGTATACAGGATTTTCCTCAAAACCATAGTTTGTTCAAATTAAAATACTTTGTTTGTATTCAAAGTTAATGCTTTTTCAGACTGCAGACTTTTCAGACTTTGATTCAATTCAAACTCAAAATTGCTAAATCAATCACTTTTATACTGAACTGTTAAGTCTCTTACCTTTCAGATTTAGGTGCCCCAAAGGTGATAGTTCAAAATGGTTCTGCTTCTGGAGTCAACACAGTAAGTTCTTTTTTTCCCTGAATTCACTAGTGTATGAAACACATCTGCAAACTTTGCTGGAAGGCAAAGTCTTACCTCACACAAGGTACTATTTAGATATGTAGTTCACTGGAGCCTAGGAATGTTGCAGAGAGGTGCCTGAAGATTACTGCACAACTGGAGGCTTACCTCCAACAGCAGAAATATCAACATCTGTCTGCCATCATCATCTCAATGCACAGACTCATTTTTCAGTGTTTTGAACTTTTGGTGCATCAGCTGAAGACAAGCACCATGGTTTATCTTATGATCACTTGTTCTGCAATGTGGCTGATGCAAGGATTCTGAGTTGGCAGCCACTAGGACAAAGGCTGTGACTGTGAGACCTTCTCCCCTATCCTGGGAGGGGAGAGACTGGTGAGAGCCTGGTACTCACCTGGTGATTCCTGTCTATGCCTCCTTGCTCCTGGCACTGCAAGGCTCTGCGTGCTATACAATGAGGCATGAGCTGCCTGAACAGCTCCCCACTGCCCCTTCTAGGAAGGTCACTGGCTTCTTGACTGGCTGGCCAGGAGCCCCCAGAGGGCAAGAAATGGTCACAAGCTGCCTGGTAACCAGGCTGAGCCAGGGGAGCTACTGCACCTTGAGGGCCAAATTAAAATTGTCTCAGGCTGGTTATTACCCCACCTGTAACTGATAGCAGGGGTAATAATGACATCATTTGAACATTTTAAAAGATCACATGCTCAGATGTGCAAACCGTAACTAGTTGGGATTTCAAATGCTGCCTAGAGTAGCAGAGTTTGGTCATTGTAATTTGGGTTTCAGTTTTAAGTCAATCAATTCTTAGCACTGCAGAGTTAACCCAGCTATAGAAGAATGAGATCGATTAGGCCTACGAGGTAGTAGAAATAAAACATCTCTCTCCCCTACACACAAACAATTTGGTTTTGGCTCCCAAGTCTGCATGGAAGCAGTGCTCAAAACCTCCTCATGCAAGAAGTTTTCAGAAGAAATTTGTTAAGATGTTTCAAAAGCTAGGGAGATTCTTCAAGATACGTGACCACTGTCAGTGCTTCCTTACTGACACATGAAGATAAACACATTTTAACTTAAACTTATCTTTTTGTTGTTATCACTTTTGTCCTAGTGTGTTTTGCTTGACAGCCTCTGTTTTTCATCTTTTCAAAGAGAAGGAATGGGGAGAGGTAGTAATAATTATTGTGTTAACTAAGAGCAATGTCTGGTTTTAACCTACAGATCTCTAACGTATGCGTTGCATAAACAAGTAACGTCTCACAGCAGCTGAATTCAGGCCTCCCTCAGCTACAATCACAGAGTATCAGAATGTGGCACACATCCAGCTGGTGTCAGTCCAAGGTTATGCTGATGATGAACTTCCAAAGCTTCAGACAGCACAGCCAGTACAGAAGTGTCTTTGCAATAGATCCTAAATTTAGTAAGGTCATGTGAATACTGGCTGGCAGGTGCAAATACCACCACTGGTGATCCGTCAGTAAGAAAGTGCCACCAAAAATATTGACAGAACCACTTGAGGTATAATCATTCAGCAAAGCTTTTTAAATAAAATTTGTGTATTTTTGAATTATTTTAGGAAATTGCAAAATCAGGATAAAGTCTGGAGTGATTTTTATCAATTAAAGGAGAAGGTGTCAGATGATTTGATCCAAGTCAATAGACTACACGCAGCAACAACAGAAAATACTCAGTTTCTGATTTTTGTTGCAAAAAAAGAAAAATGAGAGAAGACACCTTTAGAAGCATTTTAAACATTATACATATAGTTCCATAATGTACTAAACTTTTATGTAAAAAAATGTATATTCTATATCTATTGTTGCAATGTATCAATATAATTTTCAATATCTGTTCTAATTTCTTATAATGAGTAGCTACTATTATACGGGCATTTTTACCTTTTAGTGAGTGGGTTTTTATTAAATATTATCATTCCTTTTATTAAAGAATCGATTTATATAGAGCTGTGAATTTGTTTTAACGTATTACCATGAAGGAAAATATGATACTCTCACCTGTAAAGTTTGTGGAGTCCAAAGGTTAAGATACTTTTAAAAGAATTTCTTCGCAGTGAGCTAAACAAATATTGATAGCGTGCTTGGGAGGAGAAGTTATTTCAGGTTAAGCAGCATTAGCAACACAAAACTCTTCAGATCTAAGAGCGTAATTTAACCTTTGATACTGCAGGCTTTCAAGAGACTTTGAGCCAATATACATATATTATTTAACCACAAGAGGTCATTGTAACACTGCTGTAAGCTACCTTACTTCGCTTTTTTTCGCGTCCACTGAGACATAAATTTGGAAAGAAACATGAAGAAAAAGTTATGAGTTTTTCAATTTGTTTCAATAATCTAAAGTTAACAATGAAACCGACATATATTGATTATTTACTCAGAAGGGACAAAAAATATTTCTGCTTTACTAGTATT